>LR990283.1:27326519-27926519 GCA_905147355.2 Apotomis turbidana | reverse complement strand
TAGGAGTTCCATCAATAAAATGCTCGGAATATTTGTCAAGGACCGCTAAAAGATCTGCCTTGTCTTTTCCTATTAAATCCGTATCTATTTGAGACATTTCAAATCTACTATCTTCGCAAACTTTCACCGTTTCCCTGATGGACCGAAAAGACATAACATCCTTATCAATGCTAACATGAACTCCCTGGTCTAAAATATCTCTACCTATTATAACAGACTCGGTAACGCAATCATCAGCTACTATGTGAAATAACAACGTCACGGACAGGTCTAAAATTTTAACAGTGCTGAGGATCTGCGAGGTGCAAAGTACGTCTTCTTTACCGATACCAGTAAGGTAAACAAAGCAGTTTTTCAAAGAGCCAGTTAACTTGGGAACCATACTACATTTTAACAATGAGCAAGACGACCCGCTGTCAAATAGAAAAGGAACTTTCTCACCCATTGATGTCTCCATTGTGCCTCTGGAAGCTCTGTGACCGCAAGTGTTGACTTCTCTGACTGCTGAAGGGTTTCCTTTCTTCTCAGGACAGGCGGTAGAAACATGGCCTGGTTTCTTGCATGAAAAGCAGATGATAGCTTGTCCCAACTTGTTTTCGGATGTACGTGTCGTAGCTGAAGTTTCTGGCCGCGGTGTTTTAAAGCTGTCCATCCGCTTCCTACACTCCGTCTGCTTATGACCGGGCACGCCACACCAATGACATCTTCCACTGAATTTTGTGTCGTTTATTCGAGGTCGTTTAGCATCAGTGTCGTAGCTTTCAACTGTATCCGATCGCCTTTTCAAAGAAATACCTCTTAGTACACGGAATAATTGAGGTCTAGTCGTTATGACATTCGCATTCAGCTCACGCCGTATGAAATTGTCTTTCTGGCAGAGGACAGATATGACAAATCCTACAATAACTTCTTCAGACATAACTGCGGTAGGAATGCGTTCGATAAAATCCCACAAGCGCGTAGCTGCTTCACAAGCGGTTTCCTTTGGTCCGATTTGAAATCGTAGTACGTCATCAAAATAGTCCTGCATTAGTTTAGGCTTACAAAACTTAGCGAGGAGAGTTTCCTTTATATGAGCCCACGTAATTTGCTCCGGCTTTAACTTTGTTAAACACGTTGCAGCTCGACCTTTTAGCGCCTTAGTGAGAGCCATCAATAATTCTATACCGTCCAGTTTTTTATTCGAAACAATCATCTCAGATATCCGACACCAGCCTTCAATATCAGCATCACTCTCATCGGGGTCAAATTTTATGAACTGAGTTGATGGTGGAGTACTCACTGCAGCCGCTGGTGCCTGTGGTGTCGCCAAAATTCTTGCTAACAAGGCCTCCATGTTGCTCAATAAATTCGGTACTGACGCACTGTCACCACAGTTCACCACAGTGTTTTGAGGTTTAGACGATGGTTTCCCATCAGATCCCACTTCTGATAACGGGACCTGGCTTCTGGCAGTAGCACCGTTATCATTTTGGTCATCTAATTCGGAATTCGTATCACTCATTACGAGGGCGTGGGAATATTGGTTGTTCACTTAATTTCCGAAAATAAAAGATGATATCGAACGATTAGGATAATTATAATAATCCAAACACATTTGTATGCAATTAATAATCAATATCACTGCGATTAACTCAGATTTCAATTATAGGCGTCGGTGATCCGTTCGCGTGACATGCGCCGCCATTACCGGATTGATATGAATCCACAATGTCGGCCCTCTAGCGGCGCTGTCCGTCAAACGTTCCACCAGAGCAAGCCTAACTCACCCTCGTCCTATAATCGAACAACCTTACAATTTGAATCAGCTTAAATAAACTAGAGGGTAGCATTATAATCAACTGGATGGCGCCGCGTTTGACGCGCGCCGTCATATATTACTTGTATCGCTGATAAATGATAAGACGTAGGTTGTGGCAAAGAAAGTGTACACTTGGATAAATCCGAGATAAGACAGATGTCTGCCTATTTACGTAATTAGATTACGTCGATAAATAATCTTGATCTGTTTATTGAGACGTTTGACGCGCGCCGTCATATTGTAAAGTTGGCCAAAAGTTGTTTTACCCTCAGACCATCAGAAATAACAAATAAGATAATTATTTCTATGGTCTGAGTTTCTACCACTTTTTGCCCCTATATTTCGTGAGTAAAAGTGGTAGGTCTCTCGGCTGATTATACAGACTACCAAATAGAAAGTATGCACCTATTCTGAAACATAATATTATTCTGTTATGTTATAACTAATTACATTGGTACCTACCTACACATAAAGGAGATGTATGGATTCTCCAAACCATGTAAGGTATTACATGTTCTTCGACACATATCAATCAACATTTTTAACTGTCGGTATAAAAATGCGATTAAATTTCCATGAAATACCTATTTTGCATATAAATTTAATTTTTCCTACTTCAGTGAGGCAATGCGGATACTGCTATAGTAAGTGTCAAGAGGATAATAATTTGAGAAGAGATAAACTCTCGGCTCGCTATTGTACTAATTAGTTCTCTTTGGATACATATGTTATGATAGCCAGGTCCATTTCACGTGGGTATCAAATTCGCAAAGTGCAATAGATAAAGTTTATTTCGTAAGAAGAAAACATACGAGTATAGCCCCACAAGGTATTTTTCAACCCACACTATACTGCGGATTTTTAGTGATACTAATTTATTTTACTGGTAACGACATTTTTTGGTAACTGACGTTGAAAGTCGATGATGGTCACTGATGTAAACAAAGAGGAAACAGGACTAAATATTCCGCAAATTTAAATTATTTTATGCATAATAAAGCCAAAACTTTCCACTGTGATGAAAGTCAAGTTTTTTCAATAGGATTCAGTAATTATTTCGCAAGAAGAACGTAGGATTGAGCAGCAGTCTGGTGAACAATGTTTTGAATTTCAAATTGCTAATGACGTTTAATAATACAAATATTTATATGACGTAAGCTCATTTTTGCCACATGAAAACAGTTTTAGCGCCACTATCCCTGGCCGGACCGACACTTGCCAGGCTATATACCTACAAATTCAATAATGTGGGGTATTTTGATGTAATTTTTGGCCTCTTACGCGTTTCAATGAGCACTTGGCAGCCGCTGCCAAACTGGGTGTTAGTAAACATCTAATTTCCCGTATTTTATGGCCCGACCCGTGCCAAAAGGGAATTAATAATCTACCGGCGGTATTTAAAGACCGTTCGCAAATATGATCGTGCAGTTTATGGAGCCATTCAACAAACATTAACATACTCAACAACTTCGTACGCGTATTTTTTATTTTTTTCAGGTAAAAAGTACCATAATTGTAACCATCTTTGAATATCCAGCTGTAATGTGCAAAAATTGGTTTATTTGTCCAGCCATTTCGGCAAAATGAGATGGCGCCAGACTTGCATGACGCCGTGCGCCCATACAAAACAAAACACGATCCTGCATCGCGCTGTTAAGATTTTTCTTGAAATCATGAGTTTTTATAGTATCGATGTGCATATTTAAAAGATATCCCCAAAGAAAAAAGAATGGGGAAAGCTGACCCCACCACCATATGGGATAATAGCTTAGGAGAGAGAGAGATGTGCATTTTTAGAACTGAGTTATCTTTAAATTTAATTAGTTTCTGTTTTATACAGCCTAATAGGATAAAGGCATATTTTAAAATGTTTCACTGCTCTAAAATTGTCTGTAGGAGATCGTTCTTTATGACATTATCAAGGATAAAAAACAAGGATAAATTGTTGCCCTGTTGCTTACCTGTTACTGTTACCCTAATCTGGCTTAAGTTGGACACACAATTTATATTCAGAATATGTAAGGGTTTAGAAAGATTACTACTTAATCTAGCTTGACATTCCACAAACTCCCATAACGAATGGATAAACATTTTGAACGAACCGAGTATTGCGTAAAGACTACGTATGTACAAACAATGATATCTAATCAGCTGACGTTTACCCACACTACAGCTGGGCAGAGTCTCTGGTTTTGGACGCCAAGCTAGATAACCAACAGCTCTTTGACACGCGACATTGTCGCGCGACAAATACTATCTGTCACTTTCCTTTCAATACCGTGCGAGCAAGAGGTGATGCTGAGTCGCGGCAAGATATGCTAGCTCTGCAGTTCTGGGGGCTGGGGGCCTATGATGGTTGCGTTTATCACGTGATTAATAAGTGACAAAGCATCTGTCACTCACACTCGCATTTTGTCATGATTTTGTCAAAACGTGATTTTGACACTAGACAACCATCCTTGTCTCATACACAAATATTGCTGCTTATGAAATTCTGAATGAAGCTTACGTGACTATACCATTTTTTGACACTATCTGGGTGTGATTATATGTATATAGTTACACATCATGCTAGCCAGAATTCAATGATGAAGTGTCAGAAGAACAATATCTACTTTAAGGTACACTTAAAATATCCTGATAATCGACTGTCGACGACGAAGATTCCCACAGTTAAATACAACTATTATTAGCTATTGTGTTTTAATGATTGTTGCACCTTGCTAAATTCTAAACTCAAAGGCAAATTAACTCACCGTATCCTCCAACGTCCTAAACTCGCTGTTCTCCATGTTGCCATTCACCTTCTGGTTCAGCGACTTGATGTTCGCCGTGACAGCGATCATGCTCACGGTCAGCTGATCGACCTCGCTCCTGAGCCTCGCTATCTGCATTTCCCTCACAACAGTAAGGACAGCAAGGCATAACGCAAGCGCACCCACAGCAACCACTAAAGCTATTAAACAGCCGTTTTTCTTCTTCACTTTGAACTCAAATTCTCCGGTCACTAGGTTCTTTGACAGTTCTTTTTCCTTCAGCGCTTGCGTTTGGGTATACATAGTTGATCACGCACACTTCACTGGCTTATACTATTATGGCGTGCTGTCTGGGGTAAACACTAGTTTGCGCTAATACGGCGTGGTTTTTGGGAACACAGCACTGTTTGCGCCAGTATCGACACTACACTGTTTACATTGACACTGGCATCGCGAGAGCACGGGAGACGCGCGCGCGGTGGGACGGACTGGCGCGGAGTGCGCAGACGCGGCGCCCGCGCATCTTTGGGATGCAATTCGGCCCTTGCGCGGAAAGACGGGTATTAATTGAAGTTTATTTTTTGATTCGGTTTTGAGATTGCGATGCATCCCGACCTCATTACGAAATAAGTAATTAATCGACTGTAGGTAACGCGATATTTACGATATATTTATTTATTTCGAACATCGCGGAAATCTCAGTTTGTAACAAAGTAATTTCTACCAATTTTAAAAATAACATTTGATGCGTCCAAATTTCGGTCAGATCAGGTGGTGAGAAACGCGAGAGCAATCAGCCCATTAAAATACTATGTGAAGGCCGAAACTTGGGCTGGGTCTAACTAAATGTTATCATTAAAATAATTACCCACATGTATGTCTACGTTTCACTTGCAGCTTTGCCATGCTGAAAGTGTTTTGTTTGCACATTTTATATGTGTTGCATTCTTTAGGAGCCGCGCATTTAATTAAGTTTTCACCTCACCAGCTCAAACATGGCGATTTTGCTGTCAGATAACAGTGAACAAAATGCGATTTTGTTTCGAGCGTGAGTAGAAAGTAGCTTTTTAATTTTTCAATATCTGACCACGAATTGTCATTCTTCAGCCAAAGGTTAATTATAAAATTCTAATCCTTTGAATCTCGATGCACTCTGTTTCTTTCATATGTATATAAAAGAGAGGGATAGAAACTTATCAATTTGAAATTTGATTTTCGAATCCAACCTCGATTGAGAACAGTTCGGATACGCGTTATACCAAAAAAAAAAACATTAAAACACCCGAAAAAGTTTTAATTGCAACGTATTTTTTTTCTTTATTATATTTTTATTTAACGACCGAATATTAAAATTATTGTGCCTTTTATATAAAACAATAGATCATTGCTCAAATAAAAAAAGATTTTTCAACTTATTACTTATTGTAAATAGGTATAATAATAATTTATAATTTCACCAATTATCATACATGCATATTCGAAACGTACCTTAAAAAATATCAAGTTCACATTGTAATTGTTACTTTCTTTTACATTTATTTTGTTTGGTGTTTTACGAGTAAAAATATTAATCATCTCGTGCTGTTGAGTCCCTCGCTACACTCAGGATTCTAACATGGAATCACTCGCTACGCTCGTGATTCAAACGTAGAATCCTTCGCTTGCTCGGGACTCAAAATCAGCACTCGTAACAAAAAAACACTTTGCTCTCTTGTTGCACAAATAACTATTGTTACCCTCATCGTTACTCTGCAACCCTTATTTTAGTGCCAGGAGGATTTTGGTTCTAATGAAATAGATACTTATCATTATCATTATTATTTAAAAGTTCTACTCTTGTCGGTGCAGTTCTCTCCAGTCCGTTCTACTAACGCCAGTGTTCTTTCACTTCTCGATACGTCGCGACGTCTACCCTTTTCTTTATCTGGTCCAACTAATATTCGGCCTTCATCTTCCCTCCTTCCCTCAATTTTTCCCCCCATTATCTTCTGTATTGAATCGTCGTATCGTATTAAATGACCTATCATTTTCCCCTTTTTTAGTTCATAATAATTCATAATTCTTTATTGCACTATCATGTTGTACAATAAGATGTTACATTAATATGATTAAGTCCATAACATGAGCCCTGTCAGGGCACAGCAATTTACATAGTTTAATTTATTTAGTTAGTTTCTACTAGATATTTCTTTTCTATTCTCTATTCTATTTTCTACCAGGAATATACAATACAAGACAAATCCACTTTACTGCACACCTCAAATACACAGGGATACAAAACATGAAAGATATACAGTAAAAAATAAACAGAGGTTAACAACAGGCGGTCTTATCGCTAAATATAGCGATCTGTTCCAGACGACATTTAGGTAGCGATATACCTAGTATAGATAAATCTCATCTCCTTCCATCCCTCTTTTACATTCAATTTAACATTGTCTTACTTACAGTAGCGATAATACATTCGACAAAGATTGTGCGGGTCACAAATAATGTAAATATTTACTAGTCTTATGCCACCAGTGATAACGCGCGTTATGATAAGTAGAGCGAATGAATGAGATGTCTGCAGAAATGTGAAGCCCACAGCCACAGCGCAGCGCATACGACACGTGGCCGAGCCGGATCCAGATCGAGTCACAATCATAATGTAAACTTACACAAATCGACCTAGTCCCAAACTAAGCATATAGCTTGTACTACGGGTAGTAGATGACGAGATATCTACAGCTACAGTCCCACTAGTCTAGTTTCATTTTTCTCAGAAAGTTAGCTTTTCGGGAAATTTGAATCTCTGGTGGACAAATTTTTGACAATGTGCGGATTTTTTTGTTTTTTTTTTGTTTTGCTTGTGGGTCCAAGTGGGCCCTTTGCACTGCTTGTAAACAGACATGCTACCCCGTTTGGGATAATGTTGATTACATAAAAAATGCTAATAATAAAAAAGAGCGACGAGCGAGGGTAGCGAAGTGGCTAACGCGCTGGACCGGTAATCCAGAGGTACCGGGTTCGATTCCCGGTCCCTTCCACCAGGTAGCTACTTTTTCAATTTTTCTTTAAGCTTTGATCTTTGTATTAATGGTTTGAATAAAAATTGTGGTGTACCCACATTAAAAAAAATGAGACATTACATGTTTCATAAATTTATAATAAAAAATATGTTTGTATAATAAATATGTATTAAGGGTACATATTTATTACATATAGTTGGACAGGATTAATTAGCTGAGATAAAGCCGGAATGTTACATCGTCTCCGCATATAGTGTCTGCGAGTGTAAACATTGCGCAAGCGCCGATCGCTTCATTACATTTCTGGTACGGATGCGACACAGCACAAGTAACGACGCCCGTATCTTGACTTTATACAGGCTCGGCAGCCACTGATCTATTTAAGGCCATGCAAGTTAGACGCGCATCATGCGTTACCACGAACATTATTTTTTGTCTATTGAGCGGCATCGTCAGATCAAATTTAGGTCCACGGAAAGCTGTGCACTAGACGCCACGACGTCATTTGCCGCTGTACAATGTCCTATTTATATAGCAAATCATATAAAGTATTCGTGTAAGTTTATGGTAACTATATGTAGGTACTTAGTATATATAATTAGGTTAACAAGAGATAAGTATTGTATGTTCCTTACTTATGAGTTTCTCGAAAGTTTACGTCTGTGATGTTAGCCTCAACATCCTCGCATAAATTTCATTGAACTCCAATGACACTAACAAACATGACTGTACTTACTGCGATAGTAGTAGTAGTTGCTAGCTAACGTCAGAGACGCAAACCTACGTGATGCGAACTGTACTGGCCACGAATTATACTGTGCCATGCGTATGAGACGCAGCGACTCAGTTGTGCCGCACTCGCAATTAGAGCGCTAACCGTGCCACTAGCCCCGCCCAGAGCCGTCTTGCAGCTGGGCTGGGCTGGCTAGGAGATCCAAAACTACATTACATTACTAGACGACGCGGTTGGCTCGGTTTGTAGAGACCTGCCTACTGATCCGGCGGTCCCGGGTTCGAATCCCGGCCAGGGCAAATATTTGTGTGATGAACTCGAATATTTGTGCTTGGGTCATGGTTGTTCTATGTATTTAAGTAGATATTTATCTATATTATTATGTATATCGTCGTCTAGTACCCATAACACCAGCCTGCTTGAGCTTTAGATCGATTTGTGTGAGGTTGTCTGATATTTTATTTATTTATTATTACACTACGAAGGCTGAAGAGATCGTGGAATGTGTAAGGGTGAAGTCCGGGGTCATCCTGAGGGTCGTAAAATTGGAGTCTCGCCACGACGTGAGTTTCAATTTCTTCGTGCTGAGAGTTCCGATGGACTAAAACTCCGGTTTTGGATACCCTATGGCTGGCGACCTGACTTCTAAAACTCCCATTAGCTCAATTGGTACACACTATACCTATAGTCCTCTTCATCGGTTTCTATGACAGCTCTAAGCAAACGATATGTCGTCTATTAATTATAGGCTCTAATGTTGTACCGAATTTACTTTGAAATAAATAATAAATAAATATCGGACAACCTCTCACAAATCAATCTAATCCCACAGTAAGCTCTAGTAGGCTTGTGTTATGGACACTAGACGACGATAAACATACTTATGTAGATAAATACATACTTAAATACAAATAACATCGAGTTCACACACAAATATTTGCCCTTGTCGTGATTCGAACCCGGGACCGTCGGCTCAGTAGGCAGTTGCTTAACCACTGCGCCAACCGCGTCGTCAAATACCACCCTTCATTTAATCTCGCTGGTAGTTGAATTTCGCACCAACCAGTCCACTCTTCAAGAGCTGAACATACGGCGCCTGTCCTCAATAATGAAGTCCCGAATCCTTTCGACACGTGTCAAAAGGTGGAGCTTTGTCTATTGCGCGCCTGGTAGTTCAGGACAAAGTAGACGATACCAACGATACTAGACCGCGCGGTGGGTCTCCCATGAGGTGGACTGACCAAATCAACTCTGCCACAAACTGCCCTCTGCAAGTCTGCACGAGAGAACCACGCTGCCGCGCGGCTGTGAGAGAACAATAATGGCGCCGTGTGATTAGGCTTGCTAGACGCTTAAAGCATAACATTTTTCGCTTCAACATAAACATTTAGTTCACCTACACACTGGCAGACGTGACTGGTTCAATAAGAATTAATCAGCCGTTGAAATTATTTTTTCACCTCACCAGCTCAAACATGGCGATTTTGCTGTCAGATAACAGTGCGTGAACAAAATGCGATTTTGTTTCGAGCGTGAGTAGAAAGTAGCTTTTTAATTTTTTCAATATCTGACCACGAATTGTCATTCTTCAGCCAAAGGTTAATTATAACATTCTAATCATTTGAATCTCGATGCACTCTGTTTCTTTCATACGTACCTATATAAAAGAGAGGGATAGAAACTTATCAATTTGAAATTCGATTTTCGAATCCGACCTCGATTGAGAACAGTTCGGATACGCGTTATACCAAAAAAAATCATTAAAAACACCCGAAAAAGTTTAAATTGCAACGTATTTTTTTTTTCTTTATTATATATTTTTTTAACGACCGAATATTAAAATGATTGTGCCTTTTATATAAAACAATTGATCATTGCTCAAATATAATAAGATTTTTCACCTTATTACTTATTGTAAATTATATTTACTTATTGTAAAATATAATTTATAATTTCGCCATTTATCATAGATGCATATTCGAAACGTACCTTAAAAAATATCGAGTTCATATTGTAATTGTTATTTTCTTTTGCACATATTTTGTTTGGTGTTTTAGGAGTAAAAATATTAATCAATGTATAAACAAAATCTCGTAATATAATAATGTATTTATAAATAAACACGTCATGTATCTGCTAAATCTTCCAATTTGATCAAATAATGACAATAACCGTGTTGGTTAATTATAATTTCAATTAAATTATATTGTTATTCCTTTTTAAGCAGCACTTATCTATTTTCTGATTAATAATATTATTGATATCAGCAACAAAGACTATAAACATACGTTGGAAGAAAAAACACAAAATGTCGAATACGTTCTCGCTGATGAGGTGAAAAGTTGTGTGTGCTACACGAGAGCAAAGTTTTTTGCATCTCGTGCTGTTGAGTCCCTCGCTACACTCAGGATTCTAACATAGAATCACTCGCTACGCTCGTGATTCAAACGTAGAATCCTTCGCTTGCTCGGGACTCAAAATCAGCACTCATAACAAAAAACAACTTTGCTCTCTTGTTGCACAAATAACTATTTCTTAATATTTTCTTCGGTTCCCGCGTCTGTCACACATTACTCTAAGGGGATTGAAACAAGATAAAAGTTTGTATGGGTAAATTGGAAATAATAATATGCAAGTACTAAGATTGTTGGTTACTCTTTGGTTAATATTGCCAAACTTAGTTTTTATGTGTTTGACAGTTCATTTGCGAAGATTTAATTGTGGTCCGACTCTAATCCGTTTAAATTGCTTTTATACTCGCGTACCTACCTACTGTAACCAGTCAATTATAATTTCACAGAAAAAATCACAACAACGCACTTTTTAAACCTGTACCAAAATTCTATACTCAATGGTACCCGCTACTGAACCTTAATATTCATAAAACATCTCTCTACTGAACTCAAATAAATTTCAAAGAACATCAGCTTATTTCATTAAAAAAAACACGCTACTGTTACCTAATAGGTTGAAATTACTTGTCAAAAAATTAACCAATCACGAGGCACCCGCCATGACACTAGCGAACATTTTTTATAGGTCAGTTTGAGTTGAACGAAAGAGGTTACATCAAAAATAAAAAATCATAGTGGGGAATAACGATTAAAGTAAAAAAATGATTTTCTGCGTTTTGTTCGTATAAAAAGTATTGTTAGCAATAGTTACACAATAAGGTCTTAAAATCTCGTACCTTACTTAGGCCTAAACGCGGTACTCGACTTTAAGAACCTTCATTGTGCAACGATTGCATGAAATACTATTTAAATATAAATAAATAAATAAATATTAAGGGACAATTATACACAAATCGACCTAGTCCCAAACTAAGCAAAGCTTGTACTATGGGTACTAGACGACGATATACATAATATATAAATACATATATAGATAACATCCATGACCCAAGAACAAATATTTTGCACAAATATTTGCCCCGGCCGGGATTCGAACCCGGGACCGCCGACTCAGTAGGCAGGTGTCTACCAACCGAGCCAAACGCGTCGTCAAAATTTCTTCTTATTTTCCTCGTAACTTTGATTAAAAATTTACCAGGATAATAATGAATATTGGCATAAGTGCAATGCAACACAAAACTACTTTATTGCAGATCTCAAATAGACAGGGATACAAAACATGAGAAAAACAGTAAAAATAGTAAACAGAGGTAAACAACAGACATGCAGGAATGGCAGGCAGGTACATTTACTACATGTCTATGAATTTGTTTATGCGTTACCCTGTATAACTGTATTTGTGATCTTTTCCTATTGCAGTCACGTGGGTTTGCGATGTCTGGCAGGTAAAATGGCTATTTCCATACTTCGTTGTAATTTAGGCTTCAATGCGCTCGGCGTGAAAATGTTACTTTCTGCTGAGTAACCTGTATCAACGATTGTGAATTTTTTCACCGCACTAATGTTTCCTTGCTTCGCTAAGTTCTTCCTATTAGTCGTATGTGCTTGTGTTCTCTTGTATTTAATTCGGGTAGTAGCTTTTGGAGATCGAGTCGTGGTCCAATGCTTTCTTATTAGAGGCGACAAGTCGTAGGCATAAGTGGTGCCTAGGGTATTGGGAGATATTTGTTGGGCCACATGAGTCTTAACAGGTAAGACAGTCAGTTTGTTTGTAGTAGAAGGTCCACGATTCTGAACTTTTCTTTTCGTAGAGTTATGAAGCTGCACGTTTCCTAGAACATTCTGCAACAGGCTTAAACCTCGTATAATAATATCACTAATGTTGCCGTATTGTTGAGAAGCTGGGTTTTGAGCTTTAGTCTGACCTTTAATGTGAGATGAATTGTTTTTAGTAAGACTTTTCTTAGAATTAATGAATCTTGATCTATTGCTTTTCAATCCGGTTACTATACCGTTTTTTATAACGTTTTGTTCGGACTTACTACTTACTATATCGTCAATTTTTGATTCGATTCTCAGACTTTTACCAGCCGTCTTCAAGGGCTGAGCGTTGCTCCGGACCCCACCGATTTTCCTGGCTTCCATTTTCATATTCTCAGAATGTTCGAGGACTGGATACTTGGTTGTGATGATATGTCCATCTTTGGGAGTGACATCCGTGCATATTGGCTCACTGAGCCTATTAAGCTTTCTTGTGAACATTAAGTTCTTTATAGAACTCCCTCCAGAACTGTCTTCTAGTGCAGGATTCTTCTTAGGTCGACTTTCATTATTAGAAACTAAGTTTGTACCCTTTCCAAACTGCGTTGTGCTGCTATTTTGTATACCTGGTCTCCTTGTCCTCTTTGCCGTGGTCCCCACCTGGTCCACATTTTTGGCATTGCCTTTAAATTCGTGATCTAATTTTGAATCTTTGCTTGTTGAGTTGCCTTTAAATAAGGATTCATATCTGTTCACTATATATTCTGCATCTTCAAGATAATTCTCCGTATAGCCCTCAACTGTGCTAGTTTCAGGTAAATTATTACGGTTCTTTGCACCATATATTCCTTCTATTATATCCGAAATTTGGAACTCGTACACAGACAACAATTCATAGATATTAGTGGTACTAGTATTATCAGAATTGCTGTCGTCGTCTTCGTTTAACGTTAATATTGAATCTTCAGCGTTACTTATTCTGTTTTGAAGCCATAAAATTATTAAAACTTTTAATGTGTTGGGCATTTTAGATGACCATTACCGACGTCTGAAACGAAGTACAGCAACCCAAACTATGAGCAATAGCAAGTCAGAGACACACAGTTGTCACCTCGATTATTAATTAATACAATGCAAGCCGTAAACTATTGAATTGGTCGGTTCTATTGAGTGGAGTGGGGACGCAAAGATCATTAAAAATAAGATATTACATGTAGGGTGGTGAAATTCGTGAATGTCCCGATATTTGTGACCTGAATCAAAGGTGAGGGCCATAAATATGCGATCTAGGGTTTTACATATTACAGCCCGTGATGGATTACCTAAAGTGTTACCGTGAAATACGCCAACTTTGCCTCCACATGGAACTTTGCCCAAAACGCTACTTAGAAAAAGAAACGTTACTGTAGACAATTTCAAGATGATTCCATAATCATTTAATCAAGATGATTCCATAATCATCTTTAAATTGTCTACAGTAACGTTTCTTCTTTTAAGTAGCGTTTTGGGCAAAGTTCCATGTGGAGGCAAAGTTGGCGTATTTCACGGTACGTCTTGCCTTGGCCAAAAAGTGAGATTTTTCCCCGGGTAGCGGGCAGAAAATCCTACTTACGGCCTAGGGTGACGTAAAATATAATATATAGGAGGATTATGAGGTAAAAGATTAGACGGATCGCTTTGATGGCTAAACGATTACCGTCACCTGTGGACACCTGCCCGTCTAGCATAACTATACTTCGCGACTCTTGTCGCGCGAGATAGCGCTACCCGTCACTCTCTCACATTACTGCACAGAAAGAGACGGGTAATTATCTCGCGTGAGAAATAGTCGCGTATGACAGTTATGCTAGAGGTGCGGCTACACGAGGAGTGCGTTGCCCGCTTTCAGAAGGGAGAAATCCTTTACAATCTGTATTAAACTGTTTTTGAAACATAGCCCTTAATGGACGTATGCGTAAGTGGCGAAACGTCCTTAGAGTAAAATTCCCACCGGCTTGCAAAGTACCTTCTACAGCATAACTTTATTGTCCATAGAAAAAAAGTAAGCCAATTATTTTCTGGCTTGCCTGATGGTAATGTAATCAAATCAATGCCTCGTTATTGATAACTACTAGAAATTAAAACACTGGATGGTGCTTTCTTTTGATCTTCACCAAAACTGCCTAACATATTAACCTACGCTGTATTTTATTGATTGTTTGTGTAGAATCGACGCTATTGGTCATAGGGCATGACGATAAGTCTGTCCAACGCGTGTGTACTGCTACAGCTAGAACTGATTACAAACGCGTGCCGCATTTGCCCAAACTAAGCTGGAAGGCGGAGCTAAACACTCAGGTGTGCGCTGGTGCGTACGCTTATACGGCCGAGCCACGACGAGACGAGAGGTACGTGTGTCTCAGTCTCACTCACTCGTATAGTCGCTGCGCTTGGATTTCTCGCTCAACCGCTCGCCGCGCCGCTTGCCGCCGTAGTCGTGGCATGTCCGGGCTATAGTTGAAATTATTGAAGCTGTTCGAATTCCACTTGAGACTGTCCCCACAAAACTATTGCTTTAATCCTGTATAGAAGCTCAATTTGGGACAAATGAAAGCAGGTAACAAAAAAACGCAAAAAAATTGGTATTTTCTTATTTTAAATGTGTTTTTTAAGTCACAAGGTTGATATAGCAATAATTAGACAGATAAACGAAACTCAAGAATAAATCACTCTTGCCCAGCCTCCTCCGCCCATTCAAATGATAATGATAACAAACAAATCAGAGTTATGGACTTCTTTTTGATACAAATAGACAAGACCTTCGCGACATATCATCTCGGTGCAGATATATATCTACATACGCAGGTACTTGAGTAATCACTACATAGTATAAAACAAAGTATCTTCATGCTGTCTGTCTGTCTGTCCCTATGTATGCTTAGATCTTTAAAACTGCTCAACAAATTTGATGCGTTTTTTAATAGATACAGTGATTCAAATGGAAGGTGTATATGCATAATTTATCAGCATTGCACCCATGCGAAGTCGGGGCGGATCGCTAGTACAAAATAAATGCCTGATATATATGAGAAAATGGAGTGAGAAAGAAGGAATTTCCTAAAAATTATAAAGGATAGGAGAGTGCTTATTGTATTAAGCGGTTTACAGTCACGTGAAATTGTCAGGACCGGCCCGACATGTTGCTTTAACATGATGCTTTTATAAATAACATCATAGAAGGAAAGTTTGAGGGGAAGCGAGGCAGGGGAAGGCCAAGAATAAGTTACAGTAAACAAATAAAAAAGAAAGTTGACGTCATTGTCTTATAGGAAAGTCAAGAAAGTGTCTATGGAGTATGGACATAGTTAGATGGAGAAATCTATATACATCAGCTACACCGACAAGAGATTGACTTTCAAATTTATAATGAATAATATGCAGTCTAGATCTAGATGAGGCAAAGTAGGGTACCTGCCTCTGCCCCGAGCAATATCACTACATATAAGTCAAAGTCGCTTCCTGCTCTCTGTATGTCTCTCTGTCCCTATCTATGCGTAGATCTTTAAAACTACGCAACGGACTTTGATGCAGTTTTTTTAATAGATAGGGAGAAGACAGTTTATATTATGTATAATACTGCATTTGTCAGCGTTGCACCCGTGCGAAGCCGGGGCCGGTCGCTAGTAATGAAATATTGAACTGGCACTCGGCACTGTTACATACTCTCTGATTCAGCCGACATTAAATTTTCACAAGAGGAATCCACTGTTGAGAAGAAACGACGAAAGAATCTCAAGTAAGCGCCAAGCACATGTTATTTTGAAGAAAAAAGTATCGCATCACAAGTCAACTAGCAGAGACTTATTAATTATACTCTACCATAACTTCGACATAGCTTTGGTGAAAAAAAATAGGTCCATTTCTTATGTCACGTTCATGTAATCTAAATAAGATCTTTACCGTTGTTGGGTAAATATAGTCAAGAGTCTAGATTCTTTACTATAATTAGACAGGCATCCTAATAAAATCAAAACAGTAACACATAGCGTTCGATGTTTCGAGTTACAGTACCCATACCAGGAGTTAACGTGACCGTACTCGCTAGCGACAGCGTAAACGATTTGTATGAGTATAGGCGAACAGCGCCCCAAGCGGTTACTTTGTAGAACTACAATTCTCCATACAATTCGTTTACGCAGTCGCTAGCGTACCGTACTAGTCCTGTGGCGCGGAGATAATCCCATTAGCGGGTTATACTCCCACACAAAGTCCGACCCGCTGGTAGTGAGGGCTAAAAAGCCCTGATGCAGTTCAAACCATGTCAAAAAAAAAGAAGTCACTAGCAAAAACGGTCACTGTAAACTAATGGTAAGGGTAGCTAGTTGTTTTATTATCACGAACGCGAGTTTGTCAAACATATGGGGGAAGATGTACCTACAGTAAGATGAAAAATTGGTCTACGTGCACCACTTTTCGACTTTATTTTCATGAGTAGCATTAAGATCCTGAAGTGATAGACAGCTCTTTCATGGCTGTACATTGCAAATACGTTATCTGTGCGTGTTAGGTACCTGTCATTCAGTACTTTTAAGAACTCACACACGGAGATAACCAACACGAGTAGTCATTCAGAATCATGTTGGGATTAAGTACAAAATTATGACTGACAAACTTATTCAGCTTAAGACATTTACTTCTACTATATACACTTGACATACACCAGTAGTCAAATTGTCAGCTTCTTTTGATCCCGGTCGTACCAGTTGAGCAGATAGGCGGTCAAAAAGGGTGAATTACAAACAATGTTCTCATACTCTTATAATAAATAATAGTTGTGCACACTTGACGCCTACTACTTTTATAATAGCAATGATCTGCACGATACATCTTGCTAAAAAGGCAGAAACCTTTTTAAAAGGCCTTATTCCTTTTAAAATTTATTTTTTTCATATTATGACGAATATATTGATAATTTCAACCAACTTTTTGAAGTGAATAGTACTTTTCCCCGAGTTCTAGGTAGTAACATAGCTATTTCATGCTTTCATTGCGTGCAGTCGAAAATAAGTTGAAAAAACTAATATTGCGCTTGAATTTTGTCAATTTCGAGTAGTTTTTGCAACAATAATTATCAATGAAAAATTCAAACTGTAGGTTTCAAATATATAACAATAAATCTCAATAGCCCTGTTCTGGGTAGTAATATCAATAATATGTTAAGAAACATGTTTGATCATAGAGAAAAATGTCTAAAACGATTACCATTTTAAAAGGAATAAGGCCTCTTGACATAAAAGTGGGTGTTATAAGTTATACTTGTCTGTCGAAATGGTTCCTATCATAGATATAATAGACCACTAGATAGGGCGTTGATGACGTCACAGCGTAAGGAGCATAAACGTCAAGATGGGCTGTATCGCTCAAATGCGGCTGTAAATGTCAAATTATTATGCTACCATATTAAGTAAACGAGTAAGCATGCGATGATGACAACCCTGACCATCCTTTTCAACTTAGTCGCATTATAACGTCTGTTTTTGACGAAAAATAAACATTATTAATATTTGTGTTTTTAAATGAAAAAAAAGTGTGAAAGTGCGTGCAAAACTTAGAAAATGTCGTGCATTGTGCGCGGATGCAATTCGCAGTCTGGGAGAAAAGAAAACTTGGGTGAAAATATAATTTTTCATTAGTAAGTAATTCAGTATTGTTTTTTCAGCAAATGCATCAGAAATTATGTTAATATTAAAAATATAAGCTTAGAAATAGGATTATTATTGCACGCAAATGATATCTAACTATGCTACAATTAAAATAAACATAGAAATAGTGAAAAAAACAATTATGTTAATTTCTGTCGTGAGGTTACTAGTGACGTAGAAAAAGTTATCGATACTTTGCGATTCTGTAAATCAAGGTTACTTTGGTCAGGTGTATAATATTTAAAAAAGTCAATGACGTTTTGGTGGACATTGTTGATAGCTTATTTTTTTCGTGGATAGGCTGAAGACGACAACTCTGTCTGAGCATAGTTGTAGATTTCGGTTATTTTATGTATTTTGTTATATTTGTTTACGTACATACAGAAGATTAAATTCAAATAAATATTTTAGTGTGTCCACGACGCAAAGCTCTCTAGATATCTTTATTAATTTTCATCTGTTAGAAATATGAAATGTTGTCAATCGTATGTTTAATCAGCAAGGTGAGAGAAGGGAAGACTGTCAAATAAATGTATTATAAATTTATAACAATTTCAATGGTTTTTTGGTTCATTCCGTTAGTTTGCATAATAATTTTCTAATAACCACAGTCTAGTTCCATCATGAGACGTAACCAATATACTAAATTTCAGCTCGATCGGTGCCCAGAAGTCAATTTTAATCTACTTTGCCTTTTTACACTTACACGATCAGACAAAAAAAACATTTGCCTAAAAACCTACAGAGTTCGCCAGCCGTGCAGTGCATAATTATAAATAGGTACTTTTCGTCCATTAAGAATATGGGTGAATGTCGAAGGAATTATTTGTATTGTATGATAACGTCGTATCTGTTATTAAGTAATCAGTGCTTTGACTTAGCTTTTTATTTAATCTTCAGCCAAAACAGCAGTCAAGTGGCTTAGAATCCTTTTCAAAGTGAGACTCAATTTAATCGCAATACTTAATCTTGTTATTTTTTTATAATGCTCTGTTGGCGGTACTCCTGGACACGGCGCGCATCGTCAGGAGGTTCTCTGCAGCCCTAACCACCGGTAGCCTGGGCCCCTCCCTGCTGCCGGCGGCACCCTAGGTTAAGTTTTTTTATAATGTATTAATATTTTGTAATAACTTAAAAATCCGTGTCAATGTTTTTTTTTTCATATAATTTTCAATATAGAGCCTTAAATTTAAAGACGTTATTTTTTGGAACTAAGCATTAAATAAATAAAAAAAAAATAAAAAAAAAAATATTAAGGGACAATCTGACAATCCAAGTTAAAGATGTTTATTTTTTTAATAAGTTGATAAAGTTATCAACTTGATAACTTTATCAACTATATAATTGTAGTTTTATCGATATCGTACCGATATCGATAAATGTATTCGGGCATCACTACAACGAAAAATTTGACACATGGGCTTGTACATTTTTTTAAAAGACGTAACTGACAAATATACTGTCATCTCGTTTTTTCTTGCGGGAACTTGACGTGCTTTACAGAGATAGCAATATTGTCGTAGGTTTCTACTAAGTAACACGCTCTCTATTCACTATTCCATACTCTAAGGTTCCTATCCTAGCTATGTTTGGTTGGGTTGCGGGTTTAATAAATTTTTAATTTAGGTTATTGGCTTTACTTTAGTAATCGCCTTTATCGAGTTCATTGTCGTCATCAGGCTAACCCGATTTTCTTGATTCCTAACTAAAAATTGAGTACCTTTTAACCAAAAACAATTACAAAAAATGCAATAAGTGTTAGATTATCCGTTTAAAAAGAGCTTAAGAGGACTCATTCCTTTAAAAAAAAAAAACACATATTACAAATATACTTACTTATTGATAATTTCAACCAACATTTTAAAGTGAATACAGTTGCCGAGAAACTTCTTGAGCCTAACCTTGACTGCGCAGTAGCCGATTTACGTACAAATATGCATGCGCAGATCCGCCATTTTGGGTCAAGAAGTTTCTCGGCAACTGTAATACTTTTCCCCGAGTTCTAGGTAGTAACATAGCTATTTCTTACTTTCATTGCGTGCAGTCGAAAATAAGTTGAAAAAAAAAAAAATCCGCGTGAATTTTGACAATTTTGAGTAGTTTTTGAAACGAAAATTATCAATGAAAAATTCAAACTGTAGGTTTCAAATACATACCAATAAATCTCAATAGCCCTGTTCTAGGTAGTAACATCAATAATATGTTAAGAAACATGTTTGATCATAGAGAAAAATGTCTAAAACGATTACCATGTTAAAAGGAATAAGGCCTCTTAAGACGACTTGGCGCGACACACGTTGAAATTAAAAGCACCTTTATTTTCATCTATGATTTAAAAAAATATATTCCTAGAATAAACCAAAAAGTACGTCCTTAATCTAATAAAACTATCAACCAATAAAGTGAACTCATGAAATAAAATACCCAAAAAACAAAATACATACAATTCTGCAATACAAAGACACACACACACCGAAATTAAGCATTAAATGTAAGGGAGAAGAAATCGAAGAAGTAGATGTAACCAAATTTCTGGGTATTATTGTAGATCGTCACTGTAATTGGAAACATCATGTGGACAATATTTGTACCAAATTGGAAAGATTTACATATGCCCTTAGAAGATTAAAACGTATTGCTGGTGAAAAAGCTGCCCTGACCGCATATCACGGCTACGTTGCATCTCTGTTAAGGTACGGGCTTATTATTTGGGGTAATTCAACAATTGTGAAAAATGCATTTACCAGCCAAAAAAAGTGTATAAGAGCCATCAGTGGAGTAGGACCTCTAGAGTCATGTAGACCGTTATTCAGGAAGCTCAACCTATTAACTCTTACAGGGTTGTATATCTTGGAAATAGGCATTTTTGTATGGGCAAATCCCAATTTATATACGACATCAGTAGCTAATCCGAAACTTCGACCAAGAGATCCTGCAAAATTAATGGCTCCGCGATATAAAACCGCGCTGCAGAGAAACAATTGTCGCGCAACCATAAAAGTATATAACCACATCCCACTAGCAATTAGACAACTGCCAAGTTTAACGAAATTCAGACGAGTGTTATGTCAGTGGTTGAAAGAAAAATGTTTCTATACATTAAATGAATTTCTAGAGTATAAGTCATTGTAAAATAATGGAAAATGAGTAACACAATAATAAATTAATAATTAATAATAATAATATTTGAAATTTTTGCATGCTGTGATAAGCTAAGTGTATGATCTAAAAATAAGCCATTTACTATGTCAGCCAAATGTAACTACACTTAAAGCAAATAAAGATATTCATTTCATTTCATTTCATTTCATAAAGTCGAAGGCAATGTTTCCCTTATTTTCTCATACTTTTTGATCCTTTCACGGGTCGGTGCACAAAGAACCTTCGCGGAGCCATTTCTATGCCGAAGGGTCAACCGGGCACTTTCTTAAGAAAGAAAGAAAGAAAGAAGACTGATGAGAAGAGATTCACTACATACTCGTATACAGTGTGGAACATTTGTAAAGACCGAGCTAACCGGATAGTGTCATCTGAGTGATCTAGAATCGACCTATTATAATTGTAAAGCTGGATTTTAAAAGTAAAAAAAGTTAGTTAGTTAGTTTTAAGTTTACATGCATAATATAGTAGAATAAATAAAGCCGATCAAAAAGAAAGTAAAAAAGTCATCAAAATAAAATATTTGAATATCAGTGACAATTAACTCTACTTCAAAGGTTTTATTCACATTTTAAGTTAACACCTGTCTTTAACTTAAGCGATGTTCGAAAGATGCTAGGGGTTGATATGTGCAGATTTTTACACTTACGTTTAACAAACTGTATCTCAATAATAATGGATGGAAATCTTTACATAGTTCATTGGTGAAAAATTAAGTACACTCAGTCTGAACAATTCCCTGTTTGCTTAAAAGTCATTCGATCTGTTCCACCCTGTAGGTATAGGCCAGCCACCTAACTTACTTATGTATGGAGATATCTCTATTTAGCACGTTTTATTAGCTTAACTTGTAACTACTTAAGTTTGTTAGTTTATTCGTTTGTAGATATCAGTGTAATCATGTAATCAAATCCTGGAAGTCAGTTATAAATGTAACATTACAATAACTGGAGCTGATCTGATGATGGAGACGGAAGATGGCCGTAGGCTGGGATACCGGTATTCGGTTTGGTTTAATTATGTTTTAACTTGCCTTATCCCCTTTTAGAGTTGGTATTAATGTGCGCATTTCACGAGGACTTGATAGCTCGTCAATTAGTAGTTCATTTTATGCAATTGTTACATAATTAGAGATCTTACAACACGAGTGTGGTTTTATGAAACGAGTCGAAGCCGAGGGCATTTCATAATAGGATCACAAGTGTTTTAAAAGACCTTATTAGTTATTAGGTATGTAGGTACAGTCGCATACGCCATACACATCATCTTACCCGAGATATTATATTATGTAGATGTGTACCTAGTGTTACCACCACTACCACCAGTATAACTCCCGTGGAAGAATGTAGCGGCGGCGGGGCGCGCGAGTCGCCATAACATCATCATAATATTGTAATTTGTAATATTATGAAATAAGAATAACATGACTGATTTTGCTCTTTCATGCCCCTCTCGCCGCTGCTGCTGCGTAGTAATGAACTCGTTATTATCATGTAGCATTATGGGTGTGGATAAAACCTATTATCAGTTCCAGTTGCAATACCACGCGTAAATTCATAAACAAAAGTACCATTCAGTGCGTCGTTTGATATTCGATGCCGCGTCGTTCACAAGTGCACGAGGCACGGGATAACGTTACTGAATGGCAGTGAATGGCTCGTACGCATTCATTGATAGAGCCTATGGCACTCTAAGCCCTAAGGTATGTGCTAGGGTCTGCTATATTTTACACACACGCATTATTCGTTTATTATGCTGTATAGTCCGATCAAAAAGCACATTTAATGCATGAGATTCCCTACAGGGATCCCACTGTCAAACCAGCTGCTGGTTTTGTGGGACAATGTATTAAAGCTAAGAAAAAATTAAAGTTCCTAATAAATAAATAAATAAATAATAATAATAATACAGAAACTCCGCCGTTTTTTCTTTCAATAGCTGCTATACTTACAGTGTGTAAGATGCTAAGGTATGGTGAGGTAAGACTAATAACATATAGTTTATTGTCTAAAGGTATAAGACTAACGGTTTGTTAGTTATTGGACTGTGGTAGTATTCTCGCAGTAATAATCTTACCCCACATTATGCTACATCTATGGTATCATGGTTATTTTGGATAGCCTCAAGTATGCAAATAATTTGTCCAGTCCAGCCAAACGACACGACAAACCTTTTACTTTTACCATTAAACGCCTACAGTTTCAAGCGTAGCAAATTCACTGAATCAGCATTGTTATTCACTCATCTGACACATATTCAATTGCAAATCATTATGAAGACAGTAATAGTGTGGTGGATCTAAGTGCGTTTCGTGGTAGTGCAGCTGCCTACTGAGCTGGCGGTCCTGGGTTCGAATCCCGGCAACGGCAGATACTTATTCGTGTGATTAACACGAATATTATATTACTTGTTCCAGGGTCATGGATGTTTTCTATTTATTTCAGAGTAGATATGTATATGTCATTGTTTGTTACCAATCATTGCTTGGTTTGTAGTTATATCGATTTGCATAAAAGTCCCTAAAATTTATTTATTTATTGAATTTATACAAGTTCACTTGTGGAGCTGAGACATAAATATTACACACCAATTTAATTTCCAATGAAGAGTTCCTTCATTTCTTAGTAACCAATATCAAAACAGGAGACGGATATCAAAACAAAGTTGTGTGAAGTAGTTTTAAGAAACAGTATGCAGCAACTCTGGGGTTCCCCGAGTCGCTAACCAACCATGATGAAACATGTAGCATCTAAAAATACCTACCTAACATTAAAAAAGGTTTGCGTTCCACCGTTGTTTGTTGCTAGTAAAGATACCCGCCACGGAATCAAGGTCAAATCAATGCTGTTCTCTACATTCCTCATTACTGTAACTAAAAAGAGGAGAGGTTTGTAGTTGCATTAAAACAATATAACTTAGACATCAAATCTAAGCAGCTAAGCCTTTCAATAAACTGAGCTTTTTGCTTATCCGGTCCTCCGGTGATCGTATCGTAGGGCTGGCTCGTTCCTCGCCCAACGCATTGGCATTGCCATCCAGCTACCCAATAGTAGTGACCTAGAGGATATATTGTACATTATAGTTTAGGTCCCAATAGTTTGAGTTGGGTTTAATTCGATCATAAGTGTCTTAAGGTTTAGTTATATACTTTTTACTATGTGTTTTTTTTTTCTTTCATAGAGTTATACTTGAACATCTTCAAATACATAGGGTGATCAATCCAAATGGGTCAGTAGGGAGAAAACGAAAATTATAAGAGAAAGGGAAATCTGTTCTTAGGAACTGGCGTTGATTTTAGATTTAATAGAAACTGCTTTCATTTTTTTTTATAAATCTCGTACATACCCGGGAATTGAACCTGGTTAAAAATCTGTAAGAAATCGCATGTTGTATTGTAACATTTCTTTACAGCGTTTTTGACCGGGTTGTGTATGAAATTATGTAGGTATGAGATTTGTAAAAAATAATGCACTTTTAATTAAATCTAAAATCGACGCCATGGTTCCTAAGAACAGATTTACCTATCTCTTCTAGTTTGTGACTTCTCCCTACTGACCCATTTGGATTGATCACCCGGTATACTACTCGTAATTCACTAGCTAAGAACGTTTCAGTCGAGTAAACCACGGGTTCTGATTCTGAAGGTAATTCGAGAAGGTCGCAAACAACATATGTACATTAATATACATAAAAATATAGGTTGCTGCTTATTTTCAGTTTAGAAACAAACCAATTCGCCTCAGTGCCACATGTTATCCGAGCCGGCGCTCCACGGATGATATCATTCCTTAAAAGAAGCAGCAAGGCGACCCCAAGGCTAGCCAATTGGTTCAAGGCTGCCTTAGGTTAGATTTCAGATTTCTAAATCTTTTGTTTTATTTTCGTCCCAATTTGGCGATCCCTAGCGCCGCTAGTCGCTACAAAGTTGCTCCTTAATGTATGCTATTTTTTGTTCAATAGAACGCCCTCATGGTATTCTTTGTAGCCAAAATAAAAAATAAAAATGCTTACGTTTCGTGGGAAAGTGCAAAATAAAAGCATCTCTGTTTAGCCCTATGGTTAACTGGTGGAGAATGCCATTTGGTATTAAGTTCACCATTTGTACTTTTGTTTTGTGCAATAAAGTTTAAATAAATTAATAAAAAGCTTAATTATTATTGACGTTCCTTTTTTTTAGGATTTAAAATAGTTATTAGTGGAACAAGAGAGCGATGTCGTTGTTTGCTGCGTCGGCTGATTTATTAATTATGTCTTAGTCATTCTAAATTCAATCACTAAATAAATATTAAACGTAAATTTATGGAGGGTAGAGGTATTTTAACTCTTTGCGTTGTCAAAACAACACGTGATTGATGATTGTGTGATTTTTGGGGGGATAAATGGGGAAAACGGATCACCGTCCTTCCGTCATTCATAATGTGCGTTCCATGTATAAATTACGTGCTATTCCAGCGTTTTGACTATCATAAAAAGTAGCTGATTTGATCTGTCAAGAACAGGAAACTAACCTAGCTCTCTTGCAACACTAGCGCCAGCAGTTAATCACCTTTCAGCGGACATTTTTGGATATAAAAAAGATGCTGCTCCTCCCCTTAAGCAGTCCATATCATGACCATGAGTAGTAGCAAATATTTACAATCAGAGATCCCGCATTTAGCTTCGTCTTTTATATGTATTGAACTTATAATCGGACCAGTATATCTTAATCTGTGATCTTGTACACAGACCACTTCTTCTAGTGTCTTTTCAGAAAGCCATTTCAGGTGAATAACCCATTACCATTTATTGTTGACGACAACGATAACAAGTGAGACATCTTCCCGCCGTTAATCAGAACCCAACATCTAATCTGGGCCAATGAATGGCAGACACAATAATATTATGATGTTGATGTTACGATGAGTAATTTCTAATAGACGGTAAACAAGCAATCGCTGTAACTAGAAAAATCTATTAGGGTTCCTTGTTAAGCCTTATTCATTTTAAAATTTAGTTTTTTCATATAATGACTGATATATTGAATATTGATAATTTCAACCAACTTTTTGAATTGAAAAACTTTAGTTTTTTCATATTTTGACTGATATATTGATAGATAATTTCAACCAACTTTTTGAAGTGAATAATGCTTTTCCTCGAGTTCTAGGTAAGTAACATAGCTATTTCATGTTTTCATGCGTGCAGTCGAAAATAAGTTGAAAAAACTAATTTTCCGCGTGAATTTTGTCAATATTGAGTAGGTAGTTATTGAAACAAAAATTATCAATGAAAAGTTCAAACTGTGGGTTTCAAATATACTTATACCAATAAATCCCAATAGCCCTGATCTAGGTAGT
Source organism: Apotomis turbidana (assembly GCA_905147355.2). NCBI lineage: Eukaryota > Metazoa > Arthropoda > Insecta > Lepidoptera > Tortricidae > Apotomis > Apotomis turbidana. The sequence goes on along the minus strand of LR990283.1, from coordinate 27,899,927 downwards.
AACATAAATAATATGTTAAAAAACATGTATGATCATAGAGAAAATTGTCTAAACCAATCAGTATTTTAAAAGGATTCCTTTTCCTTTAAAAGGATTCCTTTTAAAGAAATAAGGCCTCTAATATTGAATCCTTAGGGATCGTAAAATATGAGCAAAATCGATTGAAATGACGTAGGTACGACAACCAGTATGCGTGACGTCACAGCACTTCAATTAATTTTGTTATTTTACGAACCCTGCTTATAGGCCCAGGGATAGTGCAGGTGTCAGTAGCGATATATCAAGGATTTGTCGTTTGTTTACCGGAATGTTGCTGCTGAAATAAATACTGAATCCTATTGAAAAAAACTTGACTTTCATCACTGGATAGTTTTGGCTTTATTATGCAAAAAGTATTTGTGCGGAATATTTTTATTTAGTTCTATTTTCTCTTTGTTTACATCAGTGACATTCACTGACTTTGAACGTCAGTTACGAAAAAAATGTCGTTATCAGTAAAATAAATTAGCCACTCAATTGCTTTTGGTAACTACGGCTACCTGTCACCGCTCTTATTTTTAGGGTTCCGTACCCAAAGGGTAAAAACGGGACCTTATTACTGAGACTTCGCTGTCCGTCCGTCCGTCCGTCTGTCACCAGGCTGTATTTCAAGAACGGTGATAACTAGACGGTTGAAATTTTCAGATGATGCCTTCTTTGATGATGATGATTTCTCTTGCCACTATAACAACAAATACTAAAAATAAAACAAAATAAATATTTAAGGGGGGCTCCCATACAACAAACTTGTTTTATATTATGGTACGGAACCCTTCATGCGCGAGTCGGAGTCGCAATTGCCCAATTTTATTTATTATATAGACTCAAAATTCTAAGCAATGAGTGGTTAGTATCACTCAAAATCCGCAATATGGCGTGAACTGGAAAATACCCTGTTGGGATAACTGCCGACATATTTAGATAACTTTACGATCTTAACACCTGCTGATCATCTTAATCGTATATATAGGAGCATACCTACTTTGTATCACGTTTCGATTTGACACAAAAAATAAACATAATCGATTCATCCGTTTAGTCGTTATGAAGTAACAGACAGTTACACATGGCACTGTCTGAGATATGTTAAACACAGGTAATAACCCTCTTTTTTCCTCAAGGGGTTGAAGATTCAAAACTAGTGGACGAAATTCAAGCATTTTTATACAAACATTCACTATACATATTAAGTATGTGGTTCCTAGTTGACTTTCGGAAAACCCATTCCCAGTGAATTCGTCCACTCTTTACAAGTTAAAATTTTAGCCTTCTACGGTGGCACGGAATAAAGAGAATAAAAGAAGGTTTTCTCTTTTGATCCTCGGAAAAGTTTCCTACACCTGTAGCATAACTATGACAAGCGTCTCTTTGCCGCGCGACCAATACTCCCTGTCAATATCGTGCGAACAAGTCACCTCCAGCATAACTGTCATACGCGACTATATCTCGCGCGAGATAATTATCCGTCTCTTTCTGTGCAGTAATGTCTGAGAGTGACGGGTAGCGCTATGTCGCGCGACAAGAGGCGCGAAGCATAGTTGTGCTAGACGGGCTGCCTCTATGAATCGCGCGACAAGATATGCTTGCCCTGTACCCTAACCATGAGTTTAGTGACCATTTTTTTTTTTTTTTTTTATGTCATATGAGGCAAACGAGCAAACGTATCGCCTGATGGAAAGCGATTACCGTCGCCCATAAACACCTGCAATACCAGAGGAGTCACAAGTGTTTGCCTACCCGGAGGACGAAGATAGAATGCCTCTATGCTAGTAATTTCACCGGCTATCTTACCCCCACACCGGAACACAACAATGCGAACATTGCTGTTTGGCGGTGGGTTAGCAGGCAAGACGACATAACTTTCAAGCGAGTGCGTAAACGATTGTAGTTCTACAAATTAACCACTTGGGGCGCTGTCGTATTCTCCAAACAAATCGTGTAAGATGTCGCTAGCGTGTGCAGTCACGTTAACTCATGATACCTAAGGGTAGGGTAATGCTAGTTTATTTTTTTCCCTTGAAAGATAGGCAGAGCAACAGTACTATCTACAATTATTTTACGCAGCGATGCTTTCCATAACACACAGAAAAATAGGAAATACCTTGAAAGAATAACAAGTAGTCACTTAATATGGTTTCTTTGTAATTATTGGCATATTTACAATGCACAGATACTCAACAGGATATACTTAATATGATATCACTATCTATGTAACACTTATGATATGATACACCACCACAGCAACATCCACATACTCATAAAATAACCGACTTCAACACTATTGTATTTCCGAGAACAACATAACGAGTAATAATCAAACAAGTAACGGTCTTAACCTACCTATAATATTTAAAGAATTATCCACTAACTCCTAACCATTAAGGAGTTGTACCTTCCATCATCAGCTCAGCATAATGCGATGACGACTACCAGATGCAAATACCTGTATAAGTTTAGAATACATGAAAACATTATTTTTGCTTATAACACTTGAAGGTTGTCCTCGATTTCCCTGGGATCCCATCATCAGATCCCGACATGGTGGCAAGTGGAGTGGTGGTAACGTACAAACAAAAAAACATACAGTCAATGTTGAACCTCCTAGTATTTTTGAAGTCGGTTGAAAATCTTAGTCTTAATCCACAACAGACGGACCCAGACTAGGCCTGGGTTATTTTATTTTTATTATAATTGGAGATTTTGGGGATTTAGGGAACTTACTAAACGGACTAAATATATATTTGTAATTTTTTCTTTAATTGACAAATAAAATTTACGTATCTAAATTATTTTGATAATCTGACGTAAATCTGACTAATGATTTTTTGGAAACTAATTAGCCTGTTGGAGGAACAACTCAAACGTCACAAATACAAATTCTCATTATGGCACACCTCAAATATCAAGGAATGTTACACAACACAGCATGGGATACATTAAAATAACAGACAGAGGCAGAGAATACCGCCTGTTGGTCTTATCGCTAAATATAGCAATCTCTTCCAGACAACCTTTAGGTAGCGGAGTAGTTAAAAATTTATGTTTGAATTTAGTCACGTTTCTTTCTTAGGTACGCCTTTAACGTTTCGCACCTTAGTTTGCACAGTTTTCTTTGTAAACACAGAATGTCCTGCTCATATCGTTTCATATGACACCTACTTGCCCTAGTAACTTGGAAATGTTTGCACCCCCTCAATTGCTTCCTAAACTCACAGACGGAATCAAGCTTCTGAGTCTGAAGGAGAGACTTTACCTCCTTGTGACGTGTGTTCTACCGTCAGTATGATGAGATGTGTTCTGAGGAATTGATTGACATGATGCCCACGGCTACTTTCTACCATCGCACTGCTCGCCATCGGCAGGGTGTCATCCTCACACACTGGAGCCTAAATGGTCGAGAACTGTGCGGTTCTAGACGAATTTTCTACCGCGTACGCTCTGCATGTGGAATGAGCGCTCTGCCGAGGTTTTCCCCGGGGGCTACGGTATGATGCGGTTCTTCAAGAGGGGAGTAAATATATGTTCTTTAAAGGGTCAGCGACGCGCGTGTGATGCTCCTGGCATCGCAAGCCTCCATAGGCAGTAACTGCTTAACATCAGGCGGGCCGTATGCTTGTTTGCCACTGTCGTAGTATATATTTAAAAAAATGCTAAAATATATACATTATTTTGAATTTTTCATAAGCAGTTCGCTTGATCCAACCATCGTCATCATATCAGCCGATAGACGTCCACTGCTAGTCAAAGGCCTCCCCCAAAGTTCTCCACAAGGGTGGCTCTTGCGCCCATCATCCAACTTCTGCCCGTGATCCTAACCAGGTCGGTCCACCTTGTTGGGCTACCCATGTATATGTCGGCGGCCGATCGTAAAATCCGCAAGACCACAAAATTCCTAGGCATATCCGGAAACGCCGCCATTTCATGATTTGGCTAAATGTTGACCAGGCATATCATGATATGCCTGATAAAAAATACGGCAGATCGATTAGAGCAACGCATTCGTCGATATTCCTAGCTCTATACCGGGCATATCGTGAAAATCCGGCAGATCACGAAATTCCTAGGCATATCGTGAAACGCCGCCACTTTATGATTATGCTAAAAATATCCTAATTTCAATAGAGAAGACGGTTTGTCATTACCACCAGCTTGGGGATCCTGTTGTACATCTTATTAATGATCAAGCAAGACACAAGACTGGAAACCCTGGACGTCGAACGGAATAAAACAAAAATTATATTCACTAAGATATACAGATTTTTTCACGCCGCCGCCGAGTCAATATGAGCCGGCGGTGCGCCGCCGCCGCCGGGTACCTAAAATGTAGTTGGTGCAAGAAAAATACCCTAACCTACCTATTTCTGGGAGCAGTTTCGTTTTTTGGGTCATAAAAAAAAATAACCCTAACCTAGATAGTAATTTTTTTTATGAGCCTAAAAACTAAACTGCTCCCAGAGATAGGTTAGGTTAGGGTTATTTTTTTTGTGACCCGTATAACAAAACTGCTTCCAGAGTACTGAAACTATTCCCAGAGTATGCCTAGGAATTTCGCGATCTGCCTAAACGTCACTGGTGGGTGTTACTGATCATGAAATTTCATGATCTGCCTAAACGTCATTGGGCAAATCGTTAAACGTTATGTCTTGAACGATATGGCGGATGTCATTTAACCAAATCATGAAATGGCGGCGTTTCACGATATGCCTAGGAATTTCGTGATCTGGCGGATTTTACGATCGGCCGCCGACATATATACCCATGGGATTGTGAAATTCCAAATGTCAAATCGATAGCTGTTAATGCGTGTGTGAACTAGCGCCAAGACATAATTATAGAGCAATACAATACAAGTACCTACTTTTTATTGCACACTTTACAAAACATACAGGAGAAAATACAATACAAAAAATTACACATAGAGGTAAACAACTGGCGGTTTTATTGCTAAAGAGCGGTCTCTTGCAACCCTTGGGTAACCCTATATACCTATAGGGCTTATTTTTCACCATTTTCAAAAGAAACCCTAAAAAGCGCTAAGAAACAACGATATAGCTTCACTGTCAAACTTTTTTACCCGAATTTGTTGAAACACTAAACAGGCATGTTGTTTATGTATTAGACCACATTAATGGCGTCCGCGGCGTGCTAAATAGAAAAGAAAGTTAATCTCTTCATAAGAGATCATATTACTAGTGAGAAGTGGCCGTCATACATCTTGGAACGAAAGGAATCCTTCGAGCCTAGCTGACTCGTCTAATAGTGAAGTAGTTGTGAATAAAAAACTCAATATTAAAGAGACTTTGAAATAGGAGACTTGAAAAGTACCTACATTAAGATTTATTTCTTTAATCATAAAGCCTTGAAATTGTTTTAAAAGTGAAAGTTACTTATTTTTCTCATACAAATATTAGCACCCAATACCCAACATAGAAATGACGTCACGTCTCTATACGCATTTGTATGGACTGTTTTCAGTCTAACTTTAAGGATAATTACTGACTAATATATAATATATCGCGCTCAAACATTTGCACGCTTGCTAGCAGGCTGAGCACATTGGAAACTAACATTTAAATATAAGACCTAATAATAACACCGTGTTCTAGCAAATAAATGATTTGACTTTGACTTTAAAGCAGTCTAAGTGTAGTATTCCATTCTAATAAAAAATAGGATCGATTGACATCCTTACAAAAATTTCATCATGACTAATAGGCATATTATAATAAGTATTTTAACTTCCAAGTTTACTACCAATATTGGGTATATATGTTGGTAACATGATCCACCTCGATATTATTTCAATGAATGCGTATTTGCGCAATAAGACGATTAAAAAGGAAAAGCTATTTTAATTAAGTTATAACAAACGACGGAAGGTAAGGTCAGGTATTTTTTGCTGAAACATGAATAATGGCCGCTTATTAATGTTTTCATATAACGTGTAATAGGTATGCGTATCGGATGAGTCACACATAACATGCATTATATGTGTTTATTTGTTATGCAATTACTCTACGGGGAACACAGAGGAAATTTTGGAATCGACTCGAGCGCAGCAAATTAATAAACCATACCCCGGCAGTACACTACTCGCGAAGTTGACCGAGTCGAGGTTGACCGCAGTATTGCTTTCTCCATCGAAGTGCATCTTCCAACCTCGGTAGTAGTGTGGACTGTGGAGCCAGGGTTACACCTTACTCCGTGATCCAGAGCCGTTGAATCTCTGCTGGACACGTGCCCAAAATAGGTGTCTCTGTCCTTGGCATTGACTATGTGTCAGCCCATGTCGACTATCCATACAACTCCGCCTCCTTCCATACAACCCATGCCTTTGGCTATCGGTCAGTCCGTTGCCTCGACTCCCCAAAGCCTGCGCCTTCATTATCAAATCCATTTCCTTCCATGACTGTACTGACCATATCCTCAGGCCTAGGCCTCACGGCCTATGGCAGCTGCGAGAATGACTCCGAGTATCGTTCCTAGTGGTGCACACATGTCGGGCCGTTGCTGACAATTTTTACGTGAGTTTATACCGTTTTTTATAATAGACATGTTGACTAATTTTTTTTGAGGATGTCAATCGAATCTATTTTTTATTGTGATCAAATGTCTATATGGGACTGACTACACTTAAATTGCTCTAAAAGTCAGAAATGACCGTCAAAGTTCAACATTTCTACGTAGCGCTAAAAACGCTCCATACAAAACGCGTCAGGCTAGTGACGTCACAGGCCGGTATAGGTACCAATAATTGTATGGAAAAATTAGAAATTTGGCATTTTCACCGTGAAAAAGTGCGTTTAAGTTCATAGTTGTCGTACAATTATTGTTTCGTAAAATTATGAGGATTCTGAAAACATTTTCAAAATTTATTTTGGATTAAAAAAAAAATCATAAAATTTGCGTACCTTTGAAGTCACATATTTCCAAAAAAGATATATGTTTCTGGATTTTTTTTCTTTGTTTCGTGATATATTTAGCTAATTTTATTCATATAACTAAACTACAGTACGCTGTAGAATTCAACATCAGTCAAATAGCCTATTAGTATAGTGGTGCACGTTTTACCTGTTACAGTTGGTCTACGATAGACGCGGTTGTCACACGATAAGAAGTATAAAAAACCGGCCAAGAGCATGTCGGGCCACGCTCAGTGTAGGGTTCCGTAGTTGCCCATCTTTCACAATAGACGAAAATTACGAGAAAGATTTCAAGCTCTATAAAAAGGTCGTAAACGCCAAAGTACACAGTAATTACTTATTACCTTCTGGAAGTTATCGATTATACGCGCCAGATTGAGCGAAATGTGTTGATATAGTATGGCACTTAATCAATATGTGTAACGTTCTAAGTGTAGGGCAACCGCGCGGCACTTACGTCATTTTAAAGAAAATAATGAATTTTGCGATAACTCAAAAACGGCTCAACCGATTTTATCCAATATAGTTTTCATTGAAAGTTCTTATAAGGCCTCATTTTCATGAATTTTTTCATAATTTTTTGACCCGTGGTTGAAAAGTTAGAGGGGAACACTATTTTTTTTATTTTCGGAGCGAATATTTACAAAACTGCTGACTTTATCAAAAAGTAATGTTCGGAGACCCCTATTATTTTTATTAAAAGACCTATTCAACGGCACCCCACACACGAGTGTTGGAACTAAAAAAATCACGCCCACTTTAGGTGTACGGGAGGTACCCGTTTTTTTATTTTAGTTTTTATTTGACCGTTATGTCAGCGTGATACATACACATACTCATACCAAATTTCAGCTTTCTTTCTAGTACTAATGATCACGGAGCTAAGCCGTGGACGGACAGACAGACGGACAGACGGACATGGCCAAACTATAAGGGTTCCTAGTTGACTACGGAAACCTAAAAAAGCTCTCTCTCACACTCACGTACATGTCAAAAATGAACTGATGCTTTGTAAGTTATCTGTGATAAACGCAACCATCATAGGTCTGCAGCAAAGGAATGCTTAGGTATGGTGAACTCTTTCAAGTATATGACGTCGCTAACAGTGCCGACACCTATAACTAGCGTCCCCTGACCTGACCTATGGTCTAACTGACACCAGTTGCACCTGTCACTTACAGCTCCACGTACATATTGTAACGAATCAATCAGCATTTTTTTACGCCAGACCGCGCGAATTTGATACTGCCGTGTGTGGTACTATGAATGACCCGTAATCGGAGTTGCGTAGTAAAGTGGCAGAAAATATATTATCCAGTCAAATGTTCTTAATCTAATTTGGATCACTGAATGAAAGATAATTGCGTACAAATATAAGTAATTGCTTTGATTGTGATTTGTAATATGTAAGAAAGAAAGAAATAAAGAAAATATGTGTCAGTTAGGTACAACCTTTAACTTTAACGCACCTTTAGAAGGAAACCGACTTAACTATGTTGAACGTATTCATTCTGTGACGGTGTGTTGAGCTGTCCGATGACCTTATGCTTTTGATTGTGGTGAACACAACACACGTACATATCTTTATCTTATCATTAATATTTAATGCAAGAATGAATGAAATTAGTAAATGCTACATTCTAACTTTACAACAAAAGTCATTCATTCACTGAATCATTCAATGCCAATGATTACACAAAAAAATGTTTTCACGTTTTGTACGGAATACGGAAATTGTTTGTGCTAACTATGGATTTGGATATAGGTAAACACTTATCACATATGAGAAAAATAATAATAAGTAAGTAGGATCCAGCCTATTCTAGGTAGTACTTATCTGTACACGTGGTTACTATAGTTGGTAATGTTTATTGTTTAGTGAGCTCGTAAAAGTAATTTTATCACATTAAATACGTACGAGTCTTTGTATTGTCAGAAAGTCATAGTCCAAAAGGAAATCTGAAGAGTACCTAAGCATGAGTGTAGCTTGCGTCAAGGATTTTGTGCTTGCAAATTGGAAAAGGCTACACCAAACTTTCAGAAGAGAATATAAATATAAAGCATTTTTAACACGGTCAAATGTTATAATAATCATAAATAAAATAAATAAATATCGGACAACCTCACACAAATCAATCTAGTCCCATCACAGTAAGCTCTAGTAGGCTTGTGTTATGAACACTAAAAGCCGATAAACATACTTATATAAATAAATACATACATACTTAAATACAAATAACATCCATTACCCAAGCAGTTTCGAGTTCATCCGTCAAATATTTGCCCATGCCGGGATTCGAACCCAGGACACCGTCGGCTCAGTAGGCAGTTGCTAAACCACTGCGCCAGCCGCGTCGTCAACATCATGCGATGTGTGTCATAGATACTAAGTGTAGCGAGTTTAGGTAAAATACTTTTTCTCAAAAATTGCATGTAATGTTGCCTTACCATCGCTAGATAGACTACAGTAAGTGGAACATACCGAAGACTTTTTAGAAGTGTCCAGTAAACAGCGAGATTTTAAATTTGGAATCAGTATTTGTCCAGTAAGTAAGTATGTAATTCCTATTACGTATCAAGATATTTGAATATCGAAACACGATTTACATCGTCACCGACCTATAAAAAAACTAAGGATGTGAAGGCGATGAGGTCGTATATAAATGTAAAAAGGATGCATTTCACAAATTGTTTTAATTATAAGTATAGTGCAACTGCAAATTGTAGAAATTAAAAAGTGGCGTCCCTTTTACTTAGATTAAATAGAAAGAGACGACATTGCAGTATACACTTGCAATTTACACTAAGAGCAAATGTAAAATAAAAAGAGGTTAGCACTATTGGCAGTATAAACGTAACTCAAGATGCATATTTAAAAAAAATAAAGTAGCGACAAGGTTTAGTGCGGAAGTTTGTATGCAGCGTTTAGTTCATAATTGTGCTGTGTAAAATGACAATGATATTTCGGAATTCCTTCCTTTTTGTGTCGTTTAGAAAAAACCTCGGAGTTAAAATTGAAGGTAAGCTTTATGATATGAAAATTAGTTAGAAAATACAACAATGTATAAATAATTAAATTTTATCTTTAAGACTTAGATTTGTAAGACAGTGCAAATCATTAAACGCAGTATTTATAAAAAAAAATTAAGGTGGGATTTAAATTAAAGGACAAAAATTTCAAATTTGTTTGTGTGATCTATTACAATAATTCAGCAAAAATGAGTTCAGAGGAGTCTGATTCCGAATAGACGGCACTCCTCCATAGGTACTTAAAGGCGGAAGCTGAGTTAGCTAAAATAATTTACTTCCGACTAAATCCAAGGAGATATAAAAAAATACAAGAGATTCATTAAATGGAAGGAAGAAAATCAAGTTAATAATTGGTCAGATAATGTGTGATAAGGTCAGAATATTTCAACAATCTTTCTGAGACAATCGGATGGCTACAAAGGAAAGAAATCACAAATATTCAGCAGCAAAATATAGAAAAGTTCTTAAATCAAGCTCTAGATGATAACCATTTTGGCGATGAAGGTAAATAAATGCTGCCACTATTTGATAACGATATAACTATATCTTTTATCCAAGTATAAACTCATAATTATTTTTGTTATAGGTTGTTATCATGGGAGTTAATGGTGCCTGCGACGACGAATATCACAATGTGTAATAATAAAAATGGGATATAACAAAAATATTCATTGGAAAATGGCCGAATATGAATGTCACCTACAAAATATAATTTTAATCTAATTTTCTTGTTTAATTTTTGAGAAAAGCACTATACTTGCTTCGACCGTAAGAGCCATCCTGGCCTCGTATTATATCCGGACCTCGCCTACGGCTCGGTCCGTCTAATTCCTACTCGGCCAGTATGGCTTACTTACTGGTCTCTGCCGTAATGTACTATAATGTAACATGAAAACTAATTGGAAAATGAGTTCCATTTTAAAACAAATTCTTCGATTTGTAACACGTTTGAGAGCTTTATAAAGTCTTGATCTCGAAGTTTTGTACAAAAAAACACACCCTTTATGAACATCTTGTTCCTATAATTTCCATTCCTGAAACTACTAATATTTTTACACTTATTGTGGGTGAAAGAAAAACAAAACAGATTGAGTAAAAATCAAGAGTATATTTATACAAAATCCCTCTCTCCCTCTTAGCCTTTATAATTTACGTCTCCACTTGCTAATAATCCGACATAAATAAATTTAATGTAAATTAAACACGTTTTTAGGGTTCCGTAGCCAAATGGCAAAAAAACGGAACCCTTATAGATTCGTCATGTCTGTCTGTCCGTCTGTCCGTCTGTCCGTCTGTCCGTCTGTCCGTCTGTCCGTCCGTCCGTATGTCACAGCCATTTTTTTCCGAAACTATAAGAGTTATACTGTTGAAACTTGGTAGGTAGATGTATTCTGTGAACCGCATTAAGATTTTGATGCAAAAATAAAATAATAATAATAAATATTGGGGGCTCCCCATACTTAGAACTGAAACTCAAAATTTTTTTTTTCATCAAACACATACGTGTGGGGTATCTATGGATAGGTCTTCAAAAATGATATCGAGGTTTCTAAAATATTTTTTTCTAAACCGTACGTATAGTTTGCGTGACAGACGCTTCCAAAGTGGAAAAAAGTTGGTCCCCCCTCTAACTTCTAAAATAAGAAAATGAAAAATCTAAAAAAAACATATGATGTACATTACTATAAAAACTACCAACGAAAATGAAGGAAAGATTGTTTATTTACAAGAAAACATTAAAAAAAAAAAAAAAAACTTATACTAAAAGGTGGCTAAAACTATTATAAAGTATTATAAAAACAAGGTCCTTTTGGCAGCGTGCCCATCACACAGGCAGCATTCCCGCGCTGTATTGCGATGGCAATTCTTTGAGCGAGAAAGCTGCCTGCGCGAGGTACACCCGTTGCCTCTCTTAGGCGTTTGCTTAGCGCCTTGTGAAGCCCACGCGCAGCCCTACCCCACGGACCTAGTGTCTCGACGCCAAATGGGATAAACTCGTACTGGGCGCCGAGACACTTATATTTATTGCATTTAAAATTCTCCCGGGCGTCAGCCGCCGCTCCGGCCGCTTTGATAGTTGCTGAGAGGTAGGACGCCGCCAGCGTATCTGCGCAGGTGGCGTCCCACACCAGCGCGCGGCCCATTCTCCAAGGGATCAACGACATCCCGTCAGGGCGCTTGCCATCGTCCCGCACGATCTGGGGCTCCAGTGCTGCGGGAACGTTGGCGCTGACGAGCGCTCTTCTGAGGATGTCGTTGAGCGCAGCATGACGGGAGAGACGGCCGGCGCCCGAGGAGCAGGAGAGTCCGTGGTGGCCAAGTCGATCTACTGGGGCCCCACAAGAGGCGCAGCTGTGTTCTACACACACATCAGCCCCAACCCGGAGACCGACAGCAATGCGAAGCGTGCAGGGGTCAATGAATGTGCCAGTGGTGGGTGAAGGGTAGGCATGGAGCCATTGTCCGGCCTCAGGTCTTGACACTGCGAGTAGTCGTGCCCGGTCTTTTCCTGAAGATGCGGCAATTAATGAATTGGTGGTGGTGACGGAGGCTATATGGTGTCCCAGGCCCTTTGACTCTTCGGTTTAGAAGGTAAATTTGGGTTCGGTCCAGCTTCCCAGGCATTCAAGGCTTCATCCAAGCATGCAATCTCGCAGTTTGTAGCCGTTGTGGCTTTTAGGATTTTACCTGCGAGATCAGCAGTGCTGTGGAGTGAAGCCAAGAAAGCCGGCAAAGCAACACTAGAAATTTTGCGGGTTCCCAAACCACCGTGCCTTATCGGTAAAGCGGCTTGGGTCCATGCCTGCTCGCTGAAATGAATGTTTAGAACAGATTCAATTTGGGATTTCAAAAGAATGTCGATAGGTTGGATCAAATGTGGGAATTTCCAAATCGGGCAGCAGCGGAGCAGCAGGTAAGTGAATTTAGGGATGAGTAAACAAATTTTTTGAATAAAAAGAGCTGAATGACTACTGATTTTGAGGAGTCGGTCTGAATAAAAATTAAATTTAGAAATTGATTTTCTCAAGAGGGGAGGAATGGCATCATCAAAAATGGGTGATCCCAGAAGATGCAGACTGTCTTTGGAGATGATTTTAATGTTTGGGGCGATGTCGTTGAATTTATCGTGGATTTGAGAAGCCAAAGAAGGATTTATGTTTGGAGAAATGTACAATTCACATTTTGCAAAGTTTAGTTCTAGACCGATGTCGCTAAATTTGTTTTTTACTTTTAATAAGTCTGCCAAGACAGTCTGTGAGTCTCCTCCAAGTGTGCCATAGTCAAGGTACCACACGTTTAATTTTGAATTTAGGCTGTTTATTATCGGATTAATGGCCAAACTAAATGTGGCTGGACCGAGGGGATCACCCTGCTGACAACCTGTGGCCGAAAGGATCTCATTATTTTTGTGAGTTAAAATGGAGGGTCAATTTCCCAAGCAGTATTTTTTGATGGCAAGACTGAAAACGTAGGTGCAGAAAGGTTGAATAATAAAGTACCATTTTTTTTCGGAAACAGCCCGCCATTGTCTACCTCGGGCAACAGCTAAAATTAAAATATTAGTATATATAATAATTTAAAAATATATATTTAGACCGAATTTCTCATCAAGGTGGGTTGTCCCCAAGCCAGTTTTATTTGTAAAATGCCGGGTAAGTCAAATACTATGCATGACAAAGAAAATCTGTTACCATTATTTTATTACCATATAAATAGGTAACGAAAAAAGCACAATACCCGTTTTATATCTCCTTTGTATACCCTTGAATAAGTGCATATACGTTTGTCCCGAGAAAACTTCTCATTACCGCCGACAATGTTTCGAAACGATTTATTTCCCAAATTTGATCAAGTATGCCCCCCGTCCCCCACGCACTTCAAAGAATTAGTCAAGCTGCGGTGCTCGACGAGGCCGGTTGTGTATAGTGGCAATACGTTGGCTTGTATAAACGTGAATATTTCATCGCGGTGGACTGGGGACAAAAAAAATGTCATTCCGGAGTTTGTTATAGCTTCCTTATTTTTTAACTACGTGGTTTAGAATTTATATATATATCAGAATTTATATATATAAAGTATACTCGTGATTTCAAGAGTTGAATTAGTTTTAGAATATAGTGCTTACTTTTTTTTTTAAGAAATAAAAATATGTCGTGTCGTGTTGCATTCCACCATTCCGGTGTTTCCGGTGTAGTAAAATGACTTTATACCCCACCAAAATGAGGAAAACACCGGAATGACGTCAAAAGTAGCTTCACTTTTCGTAGATATTGTTGAAATAATAATATTTTTTTATTTTGTTTTTAATGCCAGACTAAGATATATGTTTATGTTATTATGTAATGGCAATATAATATATATAACGAATATAAAACGTAAAATTGCTTTCATAATATGCCACTTTTCTTTCATTTCGGTGTATGAAATTTCATTGCGGTGCACTTATTTTATCATCCTGGTGTACCTTTATCATTCCGTGGTGTGTTTCATATTCGATCTCGAATATCTCGAAAACTATTTCAGATTTCAGGGTCCCTTTTACATATGTTTAATAATATAGTCTAAAGTATCTCTTCACATTTATAAAACTCAAAAATAATCAAAAATAAAGAATCACACCGAAATGATACAAAAAATGCGTCTTGTTGAAATTGACCCTGGAAGGACAGTGGTAACACTGGAGAAGAAAGTTATAAATTTCCGGGACATATATTTTAATTTCGTTTAGCAGGGTGTCCCTGTTGACCGAATTGAATGCGTTTTTTCACGTCTAATTTTATGAGAAAGAAAATTGTTTTGAACGAGATCTAGTAAGTAGTTTTTGTAATACCTAACTTTGCACCTAATTTATATGGGGCCCTATACATACCAGGTGCAAACTTAACTTAACCACTTAGGTATGGAAAGTGTTTGTACGGAACCCTCGGTGCGCGAGTCCGACTCGCACTTGGCCGGTTTTTTTATTAAACACGTAAACACGGATCATATAACATGTTACAACCATTCATACCTAAATAGTGACTATGACGAACAGGCCAACCTAGATTTTAAGTAGGTATGTATGTGTAGGAAACTAGTAATGCTTCGTGAATCGTATAATAATAACCACAACAATTATGACGCAGGATACACTAAGCTAACACTAGAGTGGCTTTGCGAGCTGTAAAATTCGCAATGATTTTTCTAAATGGTTTTGCCCCCATTTCTTCGCCTTTTTAAGAGGCCTTAATACTCCGTTTAAATTAAGTTTTTCATATTATAACAAATATATTGATAATTTCAACCAACTTTTTGAAGTGAATAATACGCTTATCACCGAGTTCTAGGTAGTACAATACCTATATTTAACCTTCATTGCGTGCAGTCGAAAATAAGTTGAAAAAACCAATTTTCAAAAACAAACTTCGTTTTTGAAACAAAAATTATCAATGAGAAAGTCAAACTGTAGGTTTTAAATATTTACCAATAGCCCTGCGGGCCTGTTGTCACTTATTTATCACGTGATAAACGCTACCATCATAGGGGGGGCCTATGTAGTAATATCAATAATATGGTAAAAAACATGTTTGATCATAGAGAACATTGTCTATACCAATGAGTATTTTAAAAGGAAAAGGCCTCTTAAAATTACGAAAGACTTACGCGGCAATAATATATACATGATTATTGAATCAGTACAAAAAAACTCGAAAATCGGTTGATAAAAGCGGCCTGTCGGCGAGAACAGCCGCCCAAACGGACAATCCGAAATGGGACCAACTAGAAAAGATTTACTAAAAATAAAAAAATACTTACAACAAAAACAAAGCAAGCACCCGACAATTTGTAGAATAAAAATAATAATAAATATAACATCCATCCTGATGATCAATGTAGAACACAATGACGCACACATTTTTATTCGCACTTAAACAGTCCTAAACCGGTTAGGTCCTAAACTTTCTTTTGGTGAAAGTATTTTTGTTTAGCGAAGTTAAAAAACTACGTACTAACAAACAACACTAAAGCTATGTTTTAAATATATACATAGGTATATCTAGACCGTCATCAATTAAGGTAGGGCTAGGAGAGGAGGCAATGTCGACTATTGCAGGGATCTCGATGCGTACATAGCTTTGGATCGCAAAAAGACGTATGACTATTTCTTATCTTGGACTTTCTCAGATATCGGCTACACGATAATTCTTGTGTCAGTGGTCACTATCAGTTAGTTTTATATTTGATTTCCATCAGTCCGGAGGTCCAGACCGTCAGTCCGATAGTTAATACGACGCGGTTGGCTCGGTTTGGAAGCACCTGCCCACTGAGCCGGCGGTCCCGGGTTCGAAACCCGGCCAGGGCAAATATCTGTGTGATGAACTCGAATATTTGTGCTTGGGTCATGGTTGTTCTATGTATTGGAATTTATATTGATCTATATACATAAGTAGGTATTTATATCGTCGTCTAGTACCCATAAAACAAGCCTACTTGAGCTTAATTTCGGACTAGATCGATTTGTGTGAGGTTGTCTGATATTTATTTATTTATTTATTTATTAGTATTATTTATTTAATACACAATAATTTGGGATCATTAAGTTTTTCAGGAATAATAATGAGGATGCAAAATCTACGAATAGACTAGGTACTTTGACGTCGTATAGTTTCAACTGACTTCAAAAATGAGGATGTTCTCAACTCAATCGTTTTTTTTTTATGTAACGCCACCATTTTATGAATCGATTTTGATGTTTTTTTTTTTTTTGTTTCTCTCATTGAAGTCTGTTATTTTTTTGTGAAAAAGTGATATCATTATTTAATACCTAGATGTGGCATTTGCTTGAGAAGAGGTTCAATAAGTATATTGTATAGTTTTCTATTTTCTATCCAGTTTCAATTTTTTTCAAAATGAATTTAGCGATGGCAGCCCTCGCGATGTATTGTCAGGCGATCACTCCATAACCGCTGAACCGATTTCGAAAATTCTTTTTTTTTTTTATTTCAACGAACAAACTTTCTCTTTGAGTCCATTGTTATACATAACGTAACTTACTCGGTTATTTATTGATAGGTATAAGGTACATATCCAAAAGAAAGCAAAAGGCACCTACATCTGAACTGAATGCATAAGTACGTACACCACCATGCCATAAATACGAGGATAGTAATAGTACCTACTTACACTGATAAGCAAGTTAGAGTACTTTAAGGTGATGAGTCTGCATTATTTTCGCGACTGTGAAAAGTGTTTAGTAGGTAAGTATCGGGTGCTAATAGTAACGGTAAAAAAAATGTCTACAACGAATGTAAATATACACAACTCATGTGAACTGGTCCAAACACCTCACAAGTGGCCTCAGTAGGTAAGTACCTATGTATACCCAATTTAAAAAAACGCTGTTGCGCTGCAAGGTGCCCCACTTATCGGCGTAAACAAAGTCGATGTCCACTCCTATTTCCCGATTCAATCACATTTCTCTAGTAAAATCGACTAGTAAGATTGCTGATTTATCAATATCTACATACAATATGCGCGTGAAATTACATAATAAGTTAGATTTACAAGTATTATTATTATGCATAGAAGCGACACTATTGTTCCGAATATGTCAAAAGCCTGATTTGATGATCTTATCTTATTTATGGTTAAAAAATCTATATCGAGCTACATGAATTGTATCGAGCAAGGGAAACATATCTTTGAAGAGAAAAATCATACAAAACTATTGCTGTAACAATGCATTTGCATACTGAGAAATGTTGCTTCTGAAATAATCTTTATACAAGGCAATAAGGTAATTAGAGTTTCAAGGATTCTGTTAAATTAGCTATTATTGAGCGTAAACAAAACCTTGCTGTTCTATTTATGTCGAACAAGACCTACGAACTCAATTGTTATTCTAATATGAAAGCTTATGAATTTGCCTAACAAACGGCCGATGCCAAGCCGAAGGGCGTGCAAATGACAACACAATATATCGTTACATAATCATTTGACGAAAAAATGCGAAAAACAGGGGGGGTATTCGACCAATTTTAGAGATATAATGGAGATCTCTCCTTTTCATCGCCATCCGTCACTTTTGACGTGTGCCTACTTGACAAGTGGCGATATCCCTAGAACATCGCAACTTCGTCAATTCGGACGCGCAAATTTTTCGCTTTCTTTGTATGTGACGGCATAAATAACAGGCGCATACTTTAAATTGACCGCGTAGTACGTGAAATTAGTCCGTTACGTTTCGTTCAAAACAGAAATTTATATACATGAATAGCATTTTTGACAATTGTTATCGCCTTCGTATTTCCAAAACTGAGATGAGATATGTCACATGTGTCATTAAAACGCGATGATGCATCATCGCGTTTTAATGACAGTTCAAAGGCGAGATCACGGAGAGATGACTGTTATCTAACGGTGATCTGACGTTTGGCGATCGACACTCGAATTAGGCCCTGGGGCCTAATTCGAGTTTTTGGAAACTGCGATCTCATGCATAATGAAGAGAGATCAACGAATATCTCGCATTTGTGTATGGACAATCATACACAAATGCGAGATATTCGTTGATCTCTCTTCATTATGCATGATATTATTTATTTATTTATTGTTTTATTTATTTATGTCGGTGTTTGGAAATGTTTGCTAATGATCGACTTCTTTACAATCTAAGTGAGAAGGGATTTCAAAATTAGGAGATAAAAATGATGAGCCTTAAGGTTTAAGGTACTTATTCAAATACATGGTCATAGGGAGATAAATCATCGGTGCTTTATAAATATTCGCGTGGTTTGTCACTTCTTCTATGAAACTTGTCAAAGATGTCCATGCAATGATCAACGTTATGAGGACGGTCTCGGCGAGGGTATCTCGACCGAATACGAGTAGCGAGTATAGCAATACAGAAAAGAAACTGGCCAAGTGCGAGCCAGACTTGCGCACCGAGGGTTCCGTACAAATACTTATCCCATCTTAACTCGACACGTTTGGCTCGGTTTGTATAGACACCTGCCTACTGAGCCGGCGGTCCCGGGTTCGAATCCCGGCCAGGGCAAATATTTGTGTGATGAACTCGAATATTTGTGCTTGGGTCATGGTTGTTCTATGTATTTAAGTATATATTTATCTATATAAGTACGTATATATTATCGTCGTCTACCCATAACACAAGCCTTCTTGAGCTTAATTTGGGACTAGATCGATTTGTGTGAGGTTGTCTGATATTTATATTTATTTATTTATATTTATTAACTGGCCACCTGGTATGTTTGGCGCCGGATACAAAGGGGGTGCAAATTTAACGCAACCGATCATGTTTGTTGTATAGGAGCCCCCTCAAATATTTATTTGACTTATTCTGTTTTTTTTTTGTATTTGTTGTTACAGCGGCAACAGAAATACATCATCTGAAAAAAAATTAACTGTGTATCTATCACGGTTCATAAGATACAGCCTGGTGACAGACGGACAGACATACAGCGGAGACTCAGTAATGCGGACTATACGATCCGGACACACACACAAATAGTTCACAATAATATATGTGCCTCTGCCTACATGCTGCCTACCAAAATTGCGCAACATTTAGGTATAACATGGCTATGGATATTTTTAAGCACACTCTTCTCAGAAACCGCTTTCGCTGTCCTCATTCATCCTCACACATTCGAGGCTGCTAACGGTCACCCCAGATCAGGACCCAGTACCGCTAAAAGAGACGAATTATTTAAGGCACCTTATCCTTTAAAAAATGCTGATTGTTTTACTTTTCTCTATTCTCTATGATCGAACATGTTTGCTGACATTTATTAATGTTATTTATTACGATTTATTGGTATGTATAGATGAAACTTAGTTTGATTTTTTTATTGATAATTTTTGTTTTAAAAACTACTCAAAAAGACAAAATTCAAGTAGAAAACTGGTTTTTGCAACTTAGTTTCGACTATACGCAATTAAAGCATATAGGTACCATGTTATTATTTAGAACTCAAGGAAAAGTATTATTCACTTCAAAAAGTTGGTTGAAATGAGTACCTAATTTATTTGTCATTATGTATATGAGAAAAATATTTTTTAAAAGGAATAAGGCCTCTTAACCAAGTCACTAAGTGAACGATTTTATACAGAACCTAGTTTTGCCACTATTGTTAGGAATAGTAACGGTATGCTTTACATGAGTGTTTGTTTGTCTTTCATTTTTTGTATCTTTGTCTCATTTTCTGATTATGAAGATACATTGAACCGAGAAATCCTAACTGAGTAGGTATGAAACAAAGTGACTTAATTACCTAAAACATCCCAAAATACAGTAATTATCATGGGCAGTGGGCAGGGCACAATGCTCTTAGATTCGATGGCTGTTGGGGCAGAAAGGTTCTTGATTGGCGACCGCGTACCGGAAGACGCAGCGTGGGAAAGACCCCTTACAAGGAGGACCGACGACCTGAATAGGATCGCAGCAATTGGATTAGGGCGTTGTGGAAAAGTTTAGGAAGGCCTTTGTCCAGCAGCTAGCAGTGGACGTCCATCTGCATGACAGTAATTATGACACAAATACAACACAACCTTAGTTAAGACTGTGAGTTATTTTTGCAAATCGTCCTATTTCATCCCTATTTTGGATTATCATTAGGTTGGATGGATATGTCTAGAAACCGGTGCGAAATTAGAAATCGAATACCTACTGTACTTTTGGATAATGGAAGATAAATGCAATACTTATTTTCCTTTATTGAGTGAAAAAACCGTTATTTTCCAGTACTCACGCAATGCTAATAATAACCCAGTAAAAGGGTATTGCAATTCAATTTGCGTGTCTGATATAACATCAAGACCAACAAACTTTACAAAAGTACAGGTGTCCGAAACGGAAACTTACCATAATACTCAACAAGGACCAACATAACTGTTCCTTATAACAAAAGGGATTCGCGATGCGTCACGGTCGGTTGATTGTACCAAAATTAAGGTCAGTGACACACATGAGTAAGAAGAGACAAAAGTCAGCTATCCTCAAGTAAGTCAGTTAGGTATGCGTTCTGCTAGTATTAAGTTCATTCAACTTTCTCGCACTGACACATTTCAGTACCCATTATAAAAAAAAACTTCTAGTTTATGGTTTTCAAATTTCATCATATAACTAAATATTACATTCTTAAAACGTTCACGGACACAGGACTATTTAAAAAATTCAAAAGTCATACAAAAAATTCTGCCAAAAAAGTTCCACCAGGTAACTCATTTTTAAATTTTTTCACCTCACTAGCTCGGAAAGCCCAGTTTGTTTGTTTGATATCTATTGAGAAAATCGCTTTTTATCCACATGTGGAGAAAGAGTTTTGACGTTTCAACGCAGCTAAAGTAAAATTTGACATGAGCTTATTTTCTGAAAAATCCCGTTTAAAATACCTACACGAAAGCTAATTAGACCTTAGTTTTAATAAATGGCAAATTGGTTGATTATTGCAGATATTTTTCAGAGAAGATATAGTACAAACCCTTATTCTTTTTTCCTCGCTGTAGTGAGGTGAAAAGTTTTGTGTTATACACGGGCGAAAGTTATTTTACGTCTCGTGTATTGAAACACTCGCTACGCTCAGGATTCTATTTTGAACCACTCGCTTCGCTCGTGGTCAATCATAGGATCCTTTCGCTAGCTCGTGTTTCAAATAAACACTCGCGGGTAAAATACAACTTTCCCCCCTTGTATAACAAATAACTATTCTTTAAGGGCGGGGGATAGTAGAATTTGCTCAGCAATTTTTGCGATGATCCTGTCCTAGTCTGAGAAAAAACACCCAGCCATGTTTGTGAGAATTGCATTATTACACTATATACCTAAGATATCAAACCGACCGATTTGTATATAATACGACCTAAATCAGAATACGCGGAATGCATATTTTAATAAATCTATACTCATTGTGACTCACATGGATCATTAAAAAAACACGCACACAGTTATAATATACCCATGTATTAATAAGAAATTATGTCACAATGAATACACGCTTGCGTACTTTATCGATCAGTAAGCATTTCATATGAAAGATTCGCAGAGAACATTAAATTGAAAATAAATGGTAACCTGGATCATAATTAGTCAGTAAATTTCATCACTCCATGTAATCTAGTTTTTTCTTAATAAATGTATCTTAAAATATTTATGAGGCTATAAACGGTTAAAATCTGTTTCTACTCGTGGGTAGGTAGGTATGTGGTCCAAAGAACCTCTCGATAATTAAGTACTTACCTAAAAGTAAAAATACCTATTATTATTTATAACAATTCACATCGAACTTTCCTGATTTTTTTCGTCGAGCTTTTTCTCTTCAAGAAGATTCCATAATCAGATTCTGATTAAATACATGTATGGTATAAGACCACCCCTATAGATATCCCTTTTCCAATCAAAAAATAATCTTTGAAATTGATCAACGCAGCGCAGTAAAGATTTATAGCCTACCTAATTATGCTTAGATAAGGAGGGATTCCAGCCATTCCCAACTAAAAATACATCTTGCCCATCGTTGAGATAGATATACCAATGTCCAAGTCATCCCGCCAGTTGTTCGGTCGACCAGGAACGCTGACGTTCGTTCTATGGCATCCAAGTGTCTTAAACCGCAATCACTTTTGTAAACACGACCAACACACAAAACACAATTAGGGATACCTACCTATTAAAAAAGGTACCTATTGTAGAAGTTACGTAAATGAACTGAAAACTCAGTCTCATTAAATTCATAAAAAAATGCTCTTGTAATAAACGAAGCTCACTTATATAATGAATGAAAGTAGAATTGGAATTACTCAATTACCTACTTAAGATCCATTAGATGTTCTCAATAAGTAGGCAGGTTACTTACTCACGTGACTAGATTGAAAGTAGAAGAAAGAAAAACAAAAGTGACAATGACCCAAAATTTGCATTCCAATTGATGTTTACAAGCAATCTCAAGGTCACTGATTAGCTACCAGATCAAATTAACGTGCCACATCGGAGATAACGCTGACGCGTCAACCATAAAGGCCGAAGTGCCACATAACCTCCAATACTTATACGCCATTTCGATTTTGTATATGGTAGGTCTCGAACCACGGAAGACTGACACCGTGACACAGTATAGCAACAATACGCAAAACCAGAATGACGCAACTTAATCCAGTTGCCTGCAAAGATAATGTCTTTCTATTATAAGTAGAGTGCTTGAGTGAGGTAGATGATGTATCGTCTAAATTAAATGGGTGTCGTCTAATTACTCCTAATTAAGGCAGCTCGGATTCCATGAGTCAATTCATGAGATCTTCATTAAAGAGACTGATTAGTAGCCG
Organism: Apotomis turbidana; assembly: GCA_905147355.2. Classification (NCBI taxonomy): domain Eukaryota; kingdom Metazoa; phylum Arthropoda; class Insecta; order Lepidoptera; family Tortricidae; genus Apotomis; species Apotomis turbidana. Next base: position 27,876,615 of record LR990283.1, on the reverse strand, counting down.
AATGTTGGTCAAGAACAGACCTTGAACTGATGCATTTTTCAATAATTTATCCGCGGGAAATGCTGTGACGTGAAGGACGCCATCCCGCGTTCTGTTCGTTTATTGCTCCCATTGGAAAAGGCAAAGGATTTTTCCCCATACAGCCCGTATAATATTGTATCCCGGCAGGACCACTGACAAAATGAAATATTTCTTATCGCCTTTAAAAATTAACACGCCTGCTGGTCTTTAAATTCATCGCGTACGTTAAAAAAATATACGAACAAGTGTCTATAAAACATAGGTACGTGAATGAACCTTCAGTAATAGTACATTACGGCAGAGACCAGTAAGTAAGCCATACTGGCCGAGTAGAAATTAGATCCGGATATAATACGAGGCCAGAATGGCTCTTACGGTCGAAGCAAGTATAGTGCTTTTCTCAAAAATTAAACAAGAAAATTAGATTAAAATTATATTTTGTAGGTGACATTCATATTCGGCCATTTTCCAATGAATATTTTTGTTATATCCCATTTTTATTATTACACATTGTGATATTCGTCATCGCAGGCACCATTAACTCCCATGATAACAACCTACCTATAACAAAAATAATTATGAGTTTATACTTGGATAAAAGATATAGTTATATCGTTATCAAATAGTGGCAGCATTTATTTACCTTCATCGCCAAAATGGTTATCATCTAGAGTTTGATTTAAGAACTTTTCTATATTTTGCTGCTGAACATATTTGTGATTTCTTTCCTTTGTAGCCATCCGATTGTCTCAGAAAGATTGTTGAAATATTCTGACCTTATCACACATTATCTGACCAATTATTAACTTGATTTTCTTCCTTCCATTTAATGAATCTCTTGTATTTTTTTATATCTCCTTGGATTTAGTCGGAAGTAAATTATTTTAGCTAACTCTGCCTCCGCTTTTAAGTATGGAGGAATGCCGTCTATTCGGAATCAGACTCGTATGAACTCATTTTTGCTGAATTATTGTAATAGATTTTTGTCTTTTAATTTAAATCCCGCCTTAATTTCTTTTTTTATAAATACTGCGTTTAATTATTTGCACTGTCTTACAAATCTAAGTCTTAAAGATAAAATTTAATTATTGTTATACATTGTTGTATTTTCTAACTAATTTTCATATCATAAATTATTAAATAATTTAAGGGCTTCTGTGTTAACATTTAGTAAGGTCATCAATGCGCTTGCGCATATAAGACAATAGTGTATCGATTTATCTCTCGGATAAATTCCCAAAGTAAAATAACAACGGACCTCGAATTCCGATACAATTATCTACAAGTATTAAACTATAACATTAAGTAATTGAATTTATCTCCCAGAAAAAACATGCGGATTAAGTGGTAAAACAATTTAAAAACCTAAAACCTACACTAACCTAACTAGCCATAAAGCTTACCTTCAATGTTAACTCCAAGGTTTTTTCTAAACGACACAAAAGGAAGGAATTCCGAAATATCATTGTCATTTTACACAGCACAATTATGAACTAAACGCTGCATACAAACTTCCGCACTAAACCTTGTCGCTACTTTTTTTTTAATATGCATCTTGGGTTACGTTTATACTGCCAATAGTGCTAACCTCTTTTTATTTTACATTTGCTCTTAGTGTAAATTGCAAGTGTATACTGCAATGTCGTCTCTTTCTATTTAATCTATGAAAAATGGACGGCACTTTTTAATTTCTACAATTTGCTGTCGCACTGTACTTATAATTTAGACAATTTGTGGAATGCATCCTTTTTACATTTATATACGACCTCATCGCCTTCACATCCTAAGTTTTTTTATAGGTCGGTGACGATGTACATCGTGTTTCGATATTCAAATATCTTGATACGTAATAAGAATTACATACTTACTTACCTACTGGACAAATATTGATTCCAAATTTAAAAATCTCGCTGTTTACTGGACACTTCTAAAAAGTCTTCGGTATGTTCCACTTACTGTAGTCTATCTAGCGATGGTAAGGCAACATTACATGCAATTTTTGAGAAATAGTACATTACGGCAGAGACCAGTAAGTAAGCCATACTGGCCGAGTAGGAATTAGACGGACCGAGCCGTAGGCGAGGTCCGGATATAATACGAGGCCAGGATGGCTCTTACGGTCGAAGCAAGTATAGTGCTTTTCTCAAAAATTAAACAAGAAAATTAGATTAAAATTATATTTTTAGGTGACATCCATATTCGGCCATTTTCTAATGAATATTTTTGTTATGTCCCATTTTTATTATTACACATTGTGATATTCGTCGTCGCAGGCACCATTAACTCCCATGATAACAACCTATAACAAAAATAATTATGAGTTTATACTTGGATAAAAGATATATACCCCTAGGCTAAATAAATGAAAATAAATAAAAGATATATAGTTATATCGTTATCAAATAGTGGCAGCATTTATTTACCTTCATCGCCAGAATGTTTATCATCTAGAGCTTGATTTAAGAACTTTTCTATATATTGCTGCTGAATATTTGTGATTTCTTTCCTTTGTAGCCATCCGATTGTCTCAGAAAGATTGTTGAAATATTCTGACCTTATCACACATTATCTGACCAATTCTTAACTTGATTTTCTTCCCTCTATTTAATGAATCTCTTGTATTTTTTTATATCTCCTTGGATTTAATCGGAAGTAAATTATTTTAGCTAACTCTGCCTCCGCTTTTAAGTATGGAGGAGTGCCGTCTATTCGGAATCAGACTCGTCTGAACTCATTTTTGCTGAATTATTGTAATAGATCACACAAACAAATTTGAAATTTTTGTCTTTTAATTGAAATCCCGCCTTAATTTCTTTTCTTATAAATACTGCGTTTAATTATTTGCAATGTCTTACAAATCTAAGTCTTAAAGATAAAATTTAATTATTGTTATACATTGTTGTATTTTCTAACTAATTTTCATATCATAAAGCTTACCTTCAATTTTAACTCCGAGGTTTTTTCTAAACGACACAAAAAAGGAAGGAATTCCGAAATATCAGTGTCATTTTACACAGCACAAATGAATTAAACGCTGCCTACAAACTTCCGCACTAAACCTTGTCTTACTTTTTTTTTTAAATATGCATCTTGCTTTACGTTTATACTGCCAATAGTGCTATCCTCTTTTTATTTTACATTTGCTCTTAGTGTAAATTGCAATTGTATACTGCAATGTCGTCTCTTTCTATTTAATCTATGAAAAAGGGACGCCACTTTTTAATTTCTACAATTTGCTGTCGCACTGTACTTATAATTATAACAATTTGTGGAATGCATCCTTTTTACATCTATATACGACCTCATCGCCTTCACATCCTTAGTTTTTTTATAGGTCGGTGACGATGTAAATCGTGTTTCGATATTCAAATATCTTGATACGTAATAGGAATTACATACTTACTTACAGGACAAATATTGATTCCAAATTTAAAATCTCGCTGTTTACTGGACACTTCTAAAAAGTCTTCGGTATGTTCCACTTACTGTAGTCTATCTAGCGATGGTAAGGCAACATTACATGCAATTTTTGAGAAAACATAATTACCATCTTTCATTTAGTTTAGAAGTAAGTAATTACATTAGATGATTTCTTAGCACAGGTATATTAATACTTAAAAAGAGGTATCATACACTGTAATATGACTGAAATAATTATTTTGAATAGAATCAAATCTCTGTTTCAGCTTTGCCAAAATGTCTTTAAAAATTATCCTATTTGATTCAGTATTACGACACTATCCAAAATGGCGGAGATGTGGGGATTGTAACTGTAAAAAAATAGAAAGTTCAGTAATTTTATTTTTCTACTCCATTACTTTTTTCTGTCATTTATATAGTTACTAACTCTAATATAAATACATAAATTATGAAAGTCTGTAAAAGTCTATACTTACTCTACTGCCCAAAAAAAACACTGCTAAACGATGTTATAATGTTGCCAAAAAAGCATCACTTAGTACCACAGATTACAAGATAAACAGCTGCATTCACACAATTTGCAATTAAAAAAAAAACTTATTGTACTAAAGGCATTGCTGCCAACTTAAAAAAAAGTTTTATCCTCAGTGCATGGATGTTAAGTATAGTGAAAGTATACATTTGTGTATAAGTTTATATTTTTTTGACAGATGTTTAGTATAGTGAACGTAGGTATACCTTTATGTATAAGTTAATATTTTTTTCACAGATGGACGGACAGGACGTCAATAAAAATAAAGTTTATCAGAGACTATTTTTTTTTTTATTTTGTTGATATCAAGTGGGAACATGTAATTATTTTCTTTGTTGTTTATTTGCATTTTATTTATGAAATGTCGAGTCGTAGAAAAAGTATTGTATGCAACGTTGTATAAGTAGGTCAAAAAACGGTCGTGGGATCTTACTTACGATTTTATATATATATTTATTTCGAAACATACTCACGAGGTCTACTAATTTGATTCATCTACAAGATCGTCATTTTTTCAATGAGTGAAACCTGAGTGAAACGCACTTTGCGCTTTATACCTGGCTGATTCATACTAAGTGTCAAAACATTGTATGCACAAAACAGCTGTAATATTCTTTTGTTTCTCAGATTACTATACACAAGGAACACTAACAGCTCACCCAAATAACATTTCAATCGGATGCATATGCGGCAATTCCAACGCCATGCGTGATTCAATAGAGTTATCGAGTTCAGTGACTCATTTTTCCTTCTAATTAATCTGTCCTAATAAATAATATTTGATAGAAAATTTAATATCCAACAATTTGCTAACGATGGAATTACAGAGAAAGTTCCTGGGCTTTAATTAGTCCTCTTTTAAGCCTGTTTTGGGTTTTGCTCAGCGTGTTAAAGGGTTTATCCCTGTCACAGGCACAAAAGAAAGATATAAAGGAAACCTTGGTAAGCAGGTAAACCCGTCCATTATAACATAATAATTCTAAAATGGATGTTATTAAATCGCTCGTAATATTTACTATAATCAACTCAAGTAACACAACACCAACAACGACGCGCCAGCTACACAAAACTAACCAAATTGACATTATTTTTTATCAACTGCTTACGAGTTAATAAAATCCTTCATTGATATATATTAGATATGGTTTTTTTTACTTTGGCTGCATGTGCTCGATTTCCTTTAGGTACCTATTAAAAATAAAAAGTAACCAATTGAACGAAGGTTTTTGAAAATCTATGATTTTGAGTCCGGATCCGGAACCATAACGTACGTAAAACTCGAACGAAACCATGTTTTCTTTTTTAAAAAAGAACACTTTTATGGAAAATAGTATTTTCTCATATATGTGCTATGTCTTACTTCAGTTTCAGTATAGTAACAAGTTGCGAAGTCTAAAACATGCCTTCCACGCATCCCAGTTTGGCTCGTGCCATTTGAAAATAGTTGTTTCTAAATTGGTCTCTAGTCTGCGACTCCCCGCGAATGGTTAGCAGCTGTGCTTTGCGAATGCCCACATACCGACAATGCTTCTCAATTTGTTGGAATTGTAGATGGTGATCTCAAAATAAATAAAGTATGTACTTAATACTGTTTAACCAAATGATTGCCACTAGGTACTTTTTCTTTAAAAAATAACGAGCCGTGAACCAAGGAATATGTATTTCTGTATAAAGTTTCCTCCGTTTTTAACGCCAGAGAGTAAAGAACTTTGAGCTACGGTATTTGATGACTATGGCAGCTCAAATCAGCTACCTACTCTTTATGAAATGTCAAAAAAAACCGGCCAAGAGCATGTCGGGCCACGCTCAGTGTAGGGTTCCGTAGTTGCTCATCCTTCACAATAGACTTAAGTTACGAGAAAGATTTCAAGCTCTATAAAAAGGTCGTAAACGCTAAAGTAACTGTAATTACTTATTACCTTTCAACAAAGTCAACTTACCTCCTTTTAAGAAAATTGTGACATTTTGCGATAACTCAAAAACGGCTCGACCGATTTTGTTCAATATAGTTTTCATTGAAAGAATTTATAAGGCCTCATGTTCATGATTTTTTCCATAATTATTTGACCCGTGGTTGAAAAGTTAGAGGGGGGGGGGGGGGACGCTATTTTTTTTATTTTCGGAGCGAATATTTACAAAACGGCTGACTTTATCAAAAAATAATGTTTGGTAACCCCTATTATTTTCAAAAGACCGATTCAACGACACCCCACACACTAGTGTTAAAACGAAAAAAAAAATTCACCCCCACTTTAGGTGTTCGAGAGGTACCCGAAAAAATAATTGTTTTTTAGTTTTTATTTTACCGTTTTGTCGGCGTGATACATACACATACTCATACCAAATTTCAGCTTTCTAGTACTAATGATCACGGAGCTAAGCCGCGGACGGACAGACGGACAGACGGACATGGCGAAACTATAAGGGTTCCTAGTTGACTACGGAACCCTAAAAACGATCTGTTAGTATGAAAGCTTCTATGATGACACAGGCATGTTACGTCATAAAAAGCAGTAGTCAAAACAAGTCTTCTTTTTAGTTATTGTACAATTAAATAATGTCCAAAACTTAGTGATAGTTTATTTGGTTCCGCGTATTTGTATGTAACGTGTGTTTAGTGGTTTCAATGCCACATTTTATGTTTACTACTATAGTCAAATATCGTCTGTGTTGCCTGTTACTGGTCCCTGCTAAGAAATGTATTAATTACACAGATCACGAACATTATCCTTTTTATGTATTTGCGACGAAATTTGCTATAAATACATTCCGTAACATTAAAATTTGGAACGAAGTAGGTATACCTGCCCGGTAATATAAGGGACATGTACACAAAGACCCAGGTAATCAGCGTAAAAACGTAATGGTCCCATTTCGAAGCGTGGAATTTAAACTAACTCGCCACTTTGTTACAAGGTAAAGTAGGTACCTTACCCACGTAATACCACGCGTGCCTGTTAAGGTAACAATGTTAATTATAACGTTCTAGACATGTTCCAGTCATTAATTTAATGCATTTAAGACCTAAGCAAACATTATAGAATACGAATATTCTCTGTAACTTGAACTAAACACACAGTGAGTTCATTAAGTGAACTGCCTATGCAAACTGCTAAGATAATGCAACATATTTGTATAATGAATCAAGTGATTAATACCTTACCTCTTTATAAAGGGTTTGCTAAGCTCGCTTTAGTAGAATACCTATAATGCCTTCCAATATTTTGCTGATCTGCTAAATAAGTGTGAGCAATAGCATGAGAACAGTTAAAAGGGGATCCGCGGTGGTTTATTTCTATTGTTTGGTTATCACGCATCCAGCGTAGTCGAAAGCGTACGCTATCGGGCCGCATTCCTCGCTCGACCACTCGCCGGCTCGCAACAGCGGTTTGAATTTAGCGCGGCAACAGAAGCCGCTCTCGCGCCATTGACTTGACAGCCAGAGTCGGGCCCTGCAACTCGCCGCGCGGACCGCTGCCCGTGCGATGCCCAGAACTTTCAATTGTGTTTTGTTTTTATTTAATTCCGTACTCATGTGCAACTGGTTTTTATTAGACACAAAGGAACTTTAAGTGTAGTTTAAGTGAACAAACAGTGAAATCCGATGGAATAAACGGTGGCTCGGTGTTAGACGGTACGTACGTTGTTTTTTGTTTTGATTGCGCGACCTCGCGGTTATCGCGAAACTCGGACTTTTAACAAGCTTTGCTTCCTTTGTTTAGGACGCTGCGCCCACGCCGCGATAGTAAGCTGTAGTACCGGCGTACTACGACACTTATAATGTTCGACGAGAGAAAAGTAAATGTATGCGAGGGTGTACCCTTGAATTCGACATCGGCAGGTGCGGCAAACATATTTCTGAATACTGGTAAAAATACTAAAGCGAAAACCGATGGGACTGTCATTCATCTCAACACAGGTGATTGTCAAATGCCTAGGTGTTTAAAGGACTTATTTTCCTTGTATTTTTCGGCAGAACGAGACTAACTTGCTTTGTTTTTTTTTTAGAAAAACCGGCAGACGTCGGCGTTCATATAAACACAACATTATCTATAGGGTCTTCTAAGAAAATAAAGCTGCTATTCATATTGAACTTTTTGTTGAGTGTACTATGTATGGTGATAAGCAGCTCTGTGGCATTTTACTATTGGAATGAGCTGATTTCTATGAGAAGACAGCTGGACTCTATGAAAGACCAGCTTTTATATCAAAACCTGAGGGATGGTGTCCAAGATAAAATAGAACAGAGTGCTTTGATATCAAACCTGAGGCCATACAGAGGCCCTGAAGCGAGGGAGCCCCGAATGGACCCTGCTGGTGAAGAGCCTTCCAGACCTAGAAAGTACTATGTTGAGGATTTGGGGGAAGATATGTTGTTGGTAGACTCCAGCAAGAAGACAGACAAGAATAGTAATAGTGTGCCCGCCTTAGAATTACCAATATTTCAAAAAGGTAAGAATTTTGATAATATTATTCCAGATGTTTTTGAAATGATTTAAATCTTTCTCTACTATCTCCTTTGAATATCCACTCAACTGCTCAAAGGTTAACTGGAAGAGATCCTAATAGAGATAAGTTCGCCTTTGTCCATGTAATATTTGTTATCATTGTATAATTATAGCCTGTGTTTGTGTACAATAAAGTGTTTACATAAATAATTCAACTAACTTGTTTATTATTATTGTCATCATATGTGAATTAGATAAGGAAATATTTTTTTGATAACATTAACCTTTTAGTAAACCTATGCTTATGCTGAAGTTTTTTAAATTATAGTTTCTAAAGTAAAATAAAAAATATATTGTGTTTTTCACAAAAAAACAGTTTAATTACTTTTATTTGGTAATAAGACAAAGGAGAACAATGACTGTAATTACTAAACTATATATATTTTCAATTTACAGAACTTCTAGTCGCGCAATTTAATGGTGCCATGAATGAAATTCATTTGGGAACAAAATGTAAGTACCTAGTCCTACTTAATTTAATTAAGTATCTAAAAGTAAGTATCTTGATTTATCATCATCCAGACATTAGACCTGACCTGACAATATTTTCATCTCATTTACCACCATCATTTAGTTATTTAAAATATCTTTCTGTATTTATCATCAATACAGTCATTCATACACTAGGTATAGATATATACATTCTATTACATAACTACCCTATAGTACAGGCACCAGGTGTATCTAGGTCATTATTACAACGCTTTAAAGTCTATATCACTGAACCTCCTATGAGCAACACACCACAAATATGTGAATATGATAATTTATGTGCCAGGATGTGTGTACAATACAAAGCCTGATTATTTACATTATTATTATGAAGTAATCTCGATTTATGACACAGGAAATATATCTTTTTGCATAAAGGATAGGGTTGGAAATTGAATGACAGTGGTCGCAAGAAACAATGGCAGATGGTTTGTTTGGAAGCTCTCAGTAAAGTTGCGTTTATAAGAATGAAGAATTAATTTTGCCCAGCTGTACACGTTTACGCATTGCCGGTATTCAATGCATAGTCTATCAGTAGGCATCATCATACTCATACTCATTCATCTATTTCATTCCAAACTGCCTTCGTGGATATTGTGGTCAACATTCCTAAGCATTAAATTACTAGTTATAAATAAAATATTTTTTATACAATATTACAAATTTCATGCATTTTATAGTCGTAGTTGGCTATTCGTTCAATATAGAACCCAATTTACTCCAGAAACCATGAAAAAAGTCGAAAAATGTACGTTTTCTTGGACGACGAAAAAAAAATGCTTACACAAATCAGGTATTTCTATATTCTTCGGACTTTGTCCTTGACTATAAAATTCAAATTACGAATGAAATACACATATTAGTATGAGTATGAGCGTGAATTGTATTTTAATGTTAATATCGGCTCCATAGCTCTCTTAAGTCTTACCGCTATCAGAAGTCCGATGCCTATCTATCAGTATAAATACATATGTACGCATTAACCTTTTCAAAGCCAAATACGGCTGCGGCCGATAGCGAAAAACTGCTCCTCTGACCTGACGATGACGCCAACGTGGGCCAGTCGTCTTTCATAGATCAAAAACTTTTCAATTCAAACCACTACAAGTATTTTCCAAGCCCTGTTAATTTTGGAGTACCTTTTTTTGCTGTGGCGTTAGGGACACGTTGAATACGGTATTTCATGACAGCTCAAATCAGCTACTCTTTATGTAATGTCAAAAACGGTCTGTTAGTATGAAGTTCCTATAAAGATACTGGCTTGTGACGTCAGTAGTCTAAACACGTCTTCTTTTTAGTTTTTGTTCAATTAAAAATAATATAATGTCCAAAAGTTAGTATTTGGTTCCAGTATTTTTAAACGTGCCTTTAGGGCCCATACAGACGAACGGCACTTTCCTTACAGACGAACGGCACTAGTACAACTGCAGCCGTCGCCACCTGTTGACGGCTGCCGTCGCCACCTGTTGACGGCTGCCGTCGCCACCTGTTGACGGCTGCCGTCGCCACTTGTCGACGGCTGCCGTCGACGCGTTGCCGGCTGCCGTTGACGCGTCGACGGCAGCCGTTGACGCATCGACGGCAGCCGTCGAGAGGTGGCGACGGCTGCAGTTGTACTAGTACTGTTCGTCTGTAAGGAAAGTGCCGTTCGTCTGTATGGGCCCTTAGTGGTTTCAATGATACAATTTTGTATTCACTATATAGAAAACCGTATTCAATCTGCTCAACTGAAATAAAAAGTATTTTGGCACAGTAGAATAAGAGACTACAGAAAGTTTCGAAGACCGTTTGATGTGCTTCAAAGTGGCCTAAAATTATAATTTTAACCTCATAACCGCCCAGCTCGTTTGCGGAAAACTGTGTCCCAGACGCCAAGCTGTCGGCAGATAGTATGTCATATAATGGCAAATGACGTCGTAGCGCCTGGGGCACAGCTTTCCGTCGACGTGATTTGCCGTCTTTGCCGCTCAAAAGGTTAAAGCCCCCGTACTGAAGTGGACGGCGGAGCAAAGCACCATAGTGCTCGCCGGTGCGTAGGCTATTAACGATACTAGCTTAAGCGAATTATTCTTACCTTTCGATACCGTGTGATATTTCAAAAATAAAATGCCATGCGATTTTACCTGCGGCCGATAAATATGTACCTAGATGTAGGTATTTGGGAGACTATATTTTTTCCGGTATGATATGATAGAGATTTTTAGCTGCTATCAAACGACACAAGTAACTATGCCGCCCATTGTTAAAGTCCTATTGCCAGAAGTTCCTAGAAAATGTAACTATCTTAATGTTTTTTACAACAACAACCCATATTACTTCCTCAATATCCGACCCCTGAATAGACGCGACATTCTTATGAACCCATTCCAACACCCCAAATGAAAAAGGGCTTACTTAAATTACGAGCACATATGCCGTTATGAAAGCCGACGATCTCAAATAGCTAAATACCCATCTTAAAAACGGCCTATGTGCTTAGAAGTTTACCATTCCATATGGCGTTCTGAAAGCTAGTAAATTGTCTTAGTCCAGTAGGTCTTATGTGCCCAGGAATGACGAACAAATATGCCATTATTAAAGTGAGTAGACTAAGCCCAGTAGCTAATTAGTTCCACGACAATTAAGCGGCCAGATGTAACGCGAGCCTACGTTTTGTTGAACCATTGCTAATCTTAACTGCCTCATAAATATATACCCCGGCTGTATACTACTCGCGAATACGACTGAGGTTGGGAATATGATAGTGTGGAGAGGCACTTCGCTGGAGAAAGCCATACTTCCAAAGCCTCGGTCAACTTCGCGATAGTGTGGAGCCGGGGTTAGTGATGGTATATTCAAAGGGCTAGTAGGGCAAGTTACCCAACTTAGGGTTGCCAGAACACAAAAGCTGGACTGTAGATTTAACAACACACGGACATTTTACCTAAAGACAGATATATACGTTTTTAGGGTTCCGTACCCAAAGGGTAAAAACGGGACCCTATTACTGAGACTTCGCTGTCCGTCCGTCTGTCACCAGGCTGTATCTCAAGAACGGTGATAGCTAGACAGTTGAAATTTTCACAGATGATTGACTATTGCCGCTATAATAACATATACTAAAAATAAAATAAAATAAATATTTAAGGGGGGCTCCCATACAACAAACTTGTTATAGATTATGGTACGGAACCCTTCATGCGCTAGTCGGACTCGCACTTGCCTATTTTTTTTGGGTTAGTCGCCGCTTTACTTTGCAATCGACTCACGGCAGCAACACAAAAAGCCAAACATGACCGGCTTTATTACCTCGCAACCCTAGCCGCGCTACGCTTGGTGACGGAGAAGCGAGACGCACGTACCGCGCACCGCTGCCGCTGTCGCGCAAAGTCGTGGCATCCCCGTAACCGCCGCGCTAGCGCCCGCCACGGTGCACAGCTCCACCGTCAGCTTTTGTTTGGGAAAATCGGCGCGAGTTCGTACCATACATTTAAACATAGAAAAGCCGTAATTTAAAGGTGATATTTTACAGCAAAGATTTAAAGTTTTAAACAAAGTGTCGGACATAAAGTTGATTCGCCCTGTGTTACTTTCCGCCCTAACACGAGAGTACTTTATTAAACCCTCACAAGGAAAACAATAAAATTTAAACCTCAACTTAAACAACGGTAGGCAATAGGCGGTCTTATCACTATCGAGCCACCTCGTCTGTGTGTATGCAAAATTACACATCACTTTTTTCTGTTATCGATAATCTAGCAAACATATTTCCGCATTTATATAATGGATAAAAGGACAATCGACCAAAACAATATGAAAATAAGTCTCGTGTAGGTAGGTAGTAGGGCATCTTATCCGATTAATACGAATTATCTTCTGATACTTACCTTAATTACTACGAATTATGGATAGGTATACTCAACAATATAACCATCGACCACATATTACGAAAATACCACGAATTTCGGCGGTTTGCGGCCATACGAGTGAGCGAGACACAACGTACCGCGCACTGTTCCGCTCGCCGCTAACGACTAGGCCTCAACTAGGGTTGCAAATAGAAAAATAACTAAAGTAAAATCCACAGACCTACGGACCAAATTGACAAGTAAGTATGAACAAATGTTGCCACAGTTTGGCCAGTGTCGTTCTCATCGATATTAAAATTATTGTTACATCGTAGGTTTACCTAAGGTTTGAGAAAAAAACGAGGTCCCGACTGTTGCAAAGGTAAATTGTATTGCGATTTAAAATTATTTCCGTTAAGTTTGTATTTAATAAAGTCTGACAACCAAAGTCCGACAGTAGATTTTTTTTTTTAATTTATATGACTCTCTTTTTTTGCTCCGAAATATAAATTTAAAGAATATTAGAGACTATACCTAATTTTTTATTTTGTAACTGATGATGATGATGAAGATGACGAAATAACGGAGCCTGGGAATGAATAATATTTTATAATACAGACTAGTTATCGTCGGACAAGGTGTTTTATTTTATTACCTACAGACTCGGAAACCTTTTTATGCTTTAAAACTAGTGGGTAAAAAATTTTATCCATTCACTCCCTCGAAAATCAAACAAACCAAAATTCGTATCTCTTATTTGAAACTAATATACTTATTTTTTATTTAAACTAGTCTGTTATTTGTACTTTACAACTTGTCGATATATTGTTATCGACATATACCCTTCACTATTTTTATTTTGCTGTTCCTGGTATCATTTTACTTGTCAGTTATTTGTCAATTTAGTCCGTAGGTCTGTGGATTTTAGTTTAAATGTTTCTTTTTTCAAATTTATGAACTTATTCACTAGAACTAGAACTATCAGCAGCACTATCAACACCTGTCTCGTCTCGTCCATAACGGTTTCTTTTTCTGGATCCTCTTGTATTCCAGGCAAAAGATTTTCAGATTGCAATTTTAAATTGTGAGCAATATAAACAATTTTATCAGCTCTCTCTCTCCTCTCTCGTATCTTCATTCGTATGTCTGTTACGTTTTTTTGAAATTTTTAATTTAATTAGTTTAATAGTTAACATAAAGTCTAAAACAACCGTATAAAAGTATTAACTGCCTTGCAAATTTTGAGATTTCGAACTTTTGAAAAAAAAATACATATTCCAGAAGAAAAAACTTCACGGTTTTTTTTTTCAGGTTTTATTTCAATATAGAAAAAAAAACGTTTTTTTGCAACCCTAGCCACAACTTCGGTCTTGAGGTCTTAGTGGCGAGCGGTAGCGGTCGAAGTTCATTTAGAATGGATTTAAAATCAGCTTTCCCGCGGTGTTATTATTACTTATGATACTTTATTTATTAATTAAAAGGTTTGTAACAGATACAACGCTATATGAAATTACAATGAAGAACATATACGATTATACGTAACATTTAATTGAAGAGGGTTTACAAACAATGTATTTGATTAGGCCGGTCGACACGTTCAATAGTATTATTTTGTTTTCCGGTTTCAGATTTTAGAAATTATATTTTATGAAACAATGGATTTTACCAAATTCATAATCTTGACACGCATGTCAAACTAGAGTTCCCAACGTATCTTTGGGGTAAACTCGGTACGTATTGGTATCATTTATTTATGATCAATTGAGTACCATATTGTATTAGGTAAATGTAAATGAATTTATTGATTTTAACAATTACTATACATTTAAAACCACATACACGAATCATTAAAGCAATGCTTGACGTGTCAGTGAAAACAACGTCATCAACAAAACAGGTCCAGTACTTACCCGAGTTTACCTCAAAAGCACGTTGGCAACTCTAGTTTGTCATGCATGTCATGATACTGAATTTGGTAAAAACCATTTATTCATATATATTTCTAAAAATAAATACGCATAGAACGAGACTCTTTATATAACAGATTTTGTAAAAGAAGCCGATTTCGGTTTTATGTGTGTGTCTACAGATACGTATTGCTTGTAACATTGACGTTGTGACCGATGTATCAACGGTCACAACTTAGCCCGTGGCTAACCAAAACTGGCTTCACTTTCAAGCGCTAACTTGAAATAGTCGTATTTATTGTAAGATATATTTAAATTCTGGAATCCAAAACCAGTTAATCATAAAATGCTACATAATATTACTATTGAATGTGTCGACGGTTTTATCAATTACATTGTTTGTAAACATTCCTTCAATTAAATGTTACATCAATTCATTCCGATTCTACTTGTATTATAACCGTGGGAAAACTGATTCAAAAACCATTCTAAATCAATTCATTGTTTTTTTTATTTTATAATATAATTAGATAAATATTATACGCACGTCGAGCGACATTGCGATATCATATCACATGCGAACTACATGGCTCCTTATCGTCTAACCCACTCATAATAAGTCAGTTAACATTAATAACAATGCAATTAAAACGATTTAATGACTAAATAATAATAACAGTCATTGTGCTGATTAGATAATTGTCAGCAAACGATATCTTTCCGAAGTGCTTTCTATTTATTAACACAATGAGCGATGCGATCATTAAGAGGAATGTCCTTTGTGTACTCAAAATTAGAAAGCGGATTTTTGTCTTATAATTATGACCTTTAATCACTATAACGACCTCAAAGACATAAAAAAATGCTAATATGATTATTTTGAGACGCGCTCTTATTGCCGGCTGTATTTTCTCACACAAACGTGAAAATAATCATCAAGAGCAATCAAATGAGCCCAAAAAATAGTGTGGCGTATCTTGGGCTGTTTAGGAGTTCCTTCGGCCACCCTTCGTCTCCATAATTTGATCAGATACCAAATTATTGTATTGACGCGTGAACTATATATATACAAAGTTCAATTTCGATACAATAATCAGATGTGGGTTAAATTTACTTCCAAGATTTGATTACATTGTTTGTAATGTAACCAACAAACTGTTACAAGTGAAGCTAAATAAAGCGTGTTATATAGTACATTACATACCTAGGGCGGGCGGTGAATTCGTGAATTTCCCAGATCGACGGTGTCTAGACCATAAATATGCGATCTGGAGCTTCATGGTTTGTCTATAGTTTTACGCCTTGTCTTGACCAGGAAGTGATAATTTTCTCCCTGCGTAGCGGGCAGAAAATCCCTATTACGGCCTAGGGTGACGTATAAAAACAAAATAAAACGTCCTCCGGTCTGTTGCGTAGCACGACAAACGACAGTAGACCTTTTGTCGTGCAACAGTCATAGCTGTTCCTGAGGAGGAGTTCCATACGAATTCGAAACATGTCGAGCCGATTCTGTAAATTGTTACATACTCCAAATTTAAATTCGCATTTACATATGGTATCAATGGTAGGTATGTCATTGATAACAGAGTAGATTAGTAGCTCAAGTACATTGCGCAGTCATTAAAACATAAAAATTGCAAGTGTGGAAGTAGGTTTGATAAACAAAACTATGTGCCTGGCCGCGCGGCCTACTTCCAGAGACTTCAGTACCGTAAACTGGGGTTACTTTGATCAATTTTAAAGTTTAAACTTCTCTAACTTCTACAATTAAGTGGTTAAAAAAAATAAAAAAAATGGGAACATCAACTTTTATTAGACTTTCGCTGCTAAAAATCTTGAAAAGCTTACATAAGAATGTATGGAGAAAAAAAAACGTTGTGATCAAACTTAAACTGCATAGGGGTTACTTTCATACCCTATGTTTTTTTAAGAGCAATCGAATGTAACCACTTACATAAGTATTTTATCTCAAGGAAAGAAAAAAAATGGTTCGCAGGTTTAAAAGTTACAACTGTTTATATTGTTTTGGGGCTACTTTGATCAAAAATAAAAATTATTATCTTCGAAAAAACAACTTTATTTGATTTTTGCCTCAACATTTATACCAAAACGTTCTTAATAATTATCACCTTCAATAAGTACCTTGACATAATCACACAATAATCACAAACCTATGATTAAGTACTTGCTTAGTTAAAAGCTTTTCGTAGTTTCTGGGCATCTTTCTGAAAAAATTATAAATTAATTTAGCAATAATACTCTTTTGTATTAACGAAAATCATGAAAAAGATGCTGAGAGCAAAAGGATGCCCACTCATGGGGCTTCAGTTTCAGATCATGCAGGTGATCAAAGACACCCCACCAAGTAAATAATTAGTAATAAAATACTTAGTTCGAATTTATGACACAAAACAATACAATGGTATACATAAACACACTTCTTCCAAGCTAATATTTACTGTGAACCTTTTACTTTAATACCCACTACGTTAGTTTAGAAGTTATTCGAACATGAAAAATAGCAATAAATTATACTTACATTTTGACACGTGATCCGCACTGCACACGACCATACTTGTTCACTGCGTCAGAGCAACTAAATGCAGCAACTATTGATATTGCCATCCTTAAAAAAAAAATTATGTACAGATGCGTTCGGAAATATGGATTTTTGCATTTAAAAATAAAATGAAGTTTCTATCAATGTAACCCCAAGAATCAAAGTACCCCAGTCTACGGTAAGAAGTGTTTTTTAATGATGAGTATTTGCTACTCGCAAGGTATGAAGTCATATAATGTCAAGTAGTTAGTAGTATGTATCTTTTGTTTATTTTTCTACATACTCTTTTTATCAGAAAACATCTGAGTGTATAAAGTAGGACAATATGAGATGGAGTAAGAAGTGATGGACGTTTTTAGGGTTCCGTACCCAAAGGGTAAAAACGGGACCCTATTACTGAGACTTCGCTGTCCGTCCGACAGTTGAAATTTTCACAGATATACTAAAAATAAAATAAAATAAATATTTAAGCGGGGCTCCCATACAACAGACTTGTTATAGATTACGGTACGGAACCCTTCATGCGCGAGTCGGACCCGCACTTGCCCAATTTTTTGTGTTTCTTCACTCTTGGTATATTCACGAAATTCATTTGTAAAAATAATAAACGACGACAGACGCTGTGGTACGAACTATATACCTAAATTATCTCCACTAGTGGAGTATTATTTTATAATTAAAGCCTTATCACTCTTGCGATTTGCGAGCGAGTTTTCTATACAAATAAAATAAGCGTTGCGGTGAACTCGCTGTGTGATCGCCTTCATACAAAACTCGCTCGCAAATCGTGTGGTAAAGCCCCTAAGTATACAGTAGCTGGGCAAGCCTTGACTAAGTGTTTCTTTTATCGGTAGTTGAATAAGATACTCCTTGTGCCTTTTATTGGGCAAGCCAGTGGAAATGGACTCCGAGCCATTGGTATACGTATACGTACCATGCTGAAACTAAAAGCCTGCCTTTTTTCTCCCCGCTAAACTCGTGGCCTGTAATTTATGTGGGTAATTGGCGTCCTGATGCCTTTTTGGTGCGTCAGAACCTCGTTACTGCCCACCTCCGTTCTCAAGGACCTATTACAGACTTATTATGCAGTTTTAATGGTGAAACGCTAAGCACTATATAGAGTTAATATGCTATATGTTCCAACTGATCCGTACGCGTAAATGTGCAATTGTGAGTTTGCCAGCTACATAGCAAACCGGCTATAAAACCTTTATGCAGCCATTAGGTAATGCAAGGTTTTGGGATAAGCAAAATGTAAAAAGAAAAAAGACTGACGGTTGAGTTTCTTTCGGCGTTCCTTCTCAACAATGGTCTCCTCTTGTGAAATGCCGGTAGACGCAGACATGTAAAAGTGCCCTTGTGGCCTACTTGCAGGATAAAGTTCATTATTTCATTATCATTACGCGGGGAATACCCCAAAATCCAACAGACTTGCTTGCCAGAAGTGCTATCACTAGAATATGAATTCAAGTTGTCTTGGACTTATCTTTAGATAAAGCGTACGACATGTGACTGCCTGCTTTGGGGATGACATTTCTGTTTATTTCGCTTTGTCTGTGGAGATCTCACCATAATATATTTTTACCTGAATTTAATAGCGAAAGACATATATGGTGGAACTACAGCTGAGCACAGCTTAGTAAATATTCGGGAGATGGAAATTTAAGATTAATTTGAGATGGCAACATCGCACAATCGTAGCCAGTCGCACATGCCAGTCGATCACATCGGCTGGCACCACGACCAATATCGGCCCAGCCACGACTTTGCGCGGCAGCGGTGAGCGGTACGCCTGTCTCGCTCACTCATGGCAGCCGCGCTCGGATTTCTCGCTCAGCCGCTCCCGAAGTCGTGGCATGTCCGTTACTTTTGGCTATAATGCAGCTAATACACTTTCCTAAATTATTCACTGTCGAGAGGGATGCAGCAATATGAAACACGTATGGACAAGACTCCATCTCACTCTTTCGTATTGCTGCATCCCTCTCGTCAGTGACTAATTTAGAAAAGTGTAATAGTTGCATAAGTCCGGCCACACACAGTTTGAATTCCGGTCGAACGGAATGACGTCAGAAAGTGTCCTCTGTCTGTCATATGGCGATGTCTCGCTTGCTGAAGTCATTCCGTTCGAATACCGGACCGGAATTCAGACTGTTTGTGGCCGGTCTAACGTCGCGTTTCACACGATCAATTAATAAAAGAAGTAAGAATAATGGACTAAAAAACAAGTAGGAATAATGGACTAAAAGATCTAATAATTATTAGGTATGTTTTATTTGTTCCAGCTATAATTGGGCCTTGGGAGCGTGACGTGAACGTGTCCTCCAAAGACAGCGACTCCAAGATTGAGCTCCATGCAGACAGAGACTACGTCACCATCAAAGAAAGCGGGCTTTACTTAATCTACGCTCAAGTGAGTCCTTTTATGTAACTAGGACCGAATCCAGACGGGATCTAGGTAGGGCTGCCATCCGTCCGGGTTGACCCGGACGTCCTAGTTTGGAGGCCGTCCGGGGGCTGTCCGTGGCGGTTTTTAGGGGAAATCAGGGCATACCCGGACACTTTTTATGTGAATGAAAAAAGCTATTGTTGTTTTAATTTTATTATTTTCGGACACGTCTGAGGAAAACATGCGACTCACGCCTAATGTCCGGGTTTTTGAAGCCTTTGTCCGGGTTCGGTGAATTAGAGATGGCAGGCCTAGATCTAGGTATAATACATAACTTTATTGTCACGTGTCGTCCAGACACAGCGAGTCGAGGATCGAGTTGCACGCTGGTCGAGACTACGTCATCAGGCGAGCGAGCTATCTTAATTTATGCTCAAGTGACAATCTATAATTTCTATTTAGGGTTCCGTAACCGAGGGTAAAAACGGGACCCTATTACTAAGACTCCACTGTCTCCGTTCGTCTTGTATGTGACGGCTATATCTCATGAACCGTGATAGCTAGACAGTTGAAATTTTCACAGATGATGTATTTCTATTGTCGGTATAACTTAACCCAGTTAGTTATTTTATTTGATAGTACGGAACCCTTCGTGCGTGAGTCGGACTCGCACTTGGCCGGTTTTTTAGCTTTCTTCAGGGGCGGTTATGCTATCGGCAGCCAGGACCTTATTCCTCTCTGGACTAAGTCTAGGATGAACACATATTTCCGCTACATTAACAAAACATGTCCGTAATCGCACATAACTTTAGAGTAATGGATGTCAAGTATCAACCCGCATCATAGGTTCCCAACTCTCAGTTCACATCTTAATTTAGATACTGGAAACCTCAGCAATTGTACAAGGCTGTTTAAGAATACAGCATTCCAATTACGTGTGGTACTGGCACTGGTATGCTTAAAGATAATCTTTATTAAACGATGAACAAGTTAAAAGCTACAATATACTTAGACATGTTCTGTGTCGACGCGTTTTGATTTATGCGCTTATTATTATATAACAGTTTTGTATTAGGCGTCTGTTTTTGGCCAAAATTCCGCCGCAATCGGGCGCCTCTATTACCAAATTCTGATAGTCTGGGAAAACTAAAAGGAAAATGATATTTCCCCTTAACAATTCAATATAACAGCTTCACTAACGGGGGAATAACCGCAAAATAAAACACCTATTGATAAATACTGCCTAAAACGATAACGTATGCAATCGCGATAGGCCAAATTTCTCATACCACGGGAACACTAAATTTATTCGGGATGAAAAGTATCCTATGTCCTTTCCCGGGTCTCAAACTATCTCCATACCAAATTTCATCTAAGTCGGTCCAGCTGTTTAAGCGTGAAGAGGTAACAGACAAACAGACACACTTTCGCATTTATAATATTGGTATGGATTAAGCTTATACTAACATGGTTGCTTTATGTATGAATGCGTAAATTACCCTCAAGTTGACTCAACCTGGATTGCCTGCATCATATGCTATGACTATTCTTACGGGAAATCAATTGAATGTAAACGAACAATAAAATGGTCCTTGCCCAGTGCCCACAAACAGGTCTAATGCGAGGGAATAATCCAAAACCGCAGTGACGACCAAAATAATCCCGATAATATGTACAACTAATATTGTGCCAATTTTATGCATTAGTATTAAATAAGTTTATAGCTATTGTATTTTGTAAAAGTAATTTTAATGTTTTCCTGTTACGGCATTGCAATAATTGTAAATACATTATAAGTTTTCCTTAAAAGAAACACTTTAGAAAGTTAACAAGATTTCTAAGAATCTTGCATTGGACATTTGTCTCATGATCATGAATAACTTAGGTCAAGTAACCGCTACAAAAATCACATATGTATTAGAAATTATTTCTTCTTATTATTCAAGTGCCTCCATCCCGAAGGCCAACGACCATTGTCCATCTCCATGTGTCTTGAGTCATAGCGAATTAGTATTTCCGCGCTTTCTCCCTCCAGCTAGTCCTTTACATTCTTCGTTCATGATGTTCTTCGGCCTCGACCTCGACCTCGATTCCCCTATTCTCCTCTATATTACCCTCAATTACTAGCTTCAACAAGTTATACATTTCGTTTCTGTATGTGTCCGAAATATGTATGATGCTTTTTAGAAATACTTTATCCACCAGCTAATACTGAATGATGGGGGGTACCTATTTTTAAACATTAAACTAAGAAAATTTTATTTTTATTAAAGCAGTAGCGTCTGCTAGCGTAAACCAAAATCCAAATGCTTACAATGAAGCGATAAATTTAATGGTTCAGGCGGGGCTCGAACCCGCGTCTTCAACGGTTTCCGGGCCAACACGGGGGTCCTACCTATTTAACCACTGAACCTGATGCGAGAACCATTGAATTTTACAACCAGTTACTTAACGTGGCAATTAAATTAAGAATGCGTATTTCTCCACAGATAGTGTACTTATCCCGAGCACCGAACTGCTACTACCTCTGGGCGCGTCAGTCGTCCAAGCCGCGCCTGCTGTCCACCTGTGCCACTGGCGACGACTCCACCAACCGCGACCTGAAGAAGGCCCAACTCTCGTGCTCCGTGCAGGCCGTGGCGCGCCTCAACAAGGGTGACACCGTCAACCTCTCGCAGAGGGAACCCAACCAGACACTATGGCTGCGACCCGGGAATTCTTACTTCGGGTTTGTGAAACTTAGTTCCTAATATGGCTGTGAATAGAATGATAGGACTGTTTGTGGAACGAGGGAGGCCCCGCGTGCTTGGAGGCAGGATGAAGCTACACTAAGACTGGATTCGACCTAGATTTTATTACCAGAATAACGCTTACTCGCGGATAATAATGTCAATACTCCAAAATAGTTTGCCATATCTATACTATGCTGAAGGTAAGCATTATTCACTAAATAAAAGTTTAGTCGAATCTAGCCTGTTTCACACAAAGATTCAACTGGAATAAGGTTTATTTGGAAATTCAGGCTGTGTTTAACCAAACTTTTATTCCAAAAATAACGCTTACTCTTAGATAGTAATGTCAGAACCCCATATTAGTTTGATTTTATAATACGAGAGTGCGTGTCATTCTTGGAATAAAAGTTTAATCCAAGCCAGTATTGTGTTAATTGTAAAAACATTTCATGTTGATCGAATGAATTCTAAGAGAAGGTTCTATCTAGAGATGAAATTGAATATGACTTTCTTCAGTACGTCAGTAGCTAGGCGGAGACGAAACGGCATTTCCATCTAATAATAAGAAAGGGCTTCGCTGATGCGATGTGCCCACGTCTATTGTAAAGCCAAAATCACCATGCTATCATAGTAGAGATATAAAAGTAACTACAAAAATCCAGCTTAATGATTAAGAATTTATCTGCATGTGGATTTTGGCTTCTCAATAGCTGTATTTAAGCGGAAAAGATCCAACCCATTTTTATTGGACCCATTACACTAGAATAGTGCTGCTCTAATAAATATAAGGGTCACGTAATTTTTAATGCCGATTTTAAACTCTTAAAATCCAGCATGAATTTAAAAAAGGAAAAGTTTTATTTGGGATTTGAAATTACGTAGTTTAAACCCACTAAGTACTGTGTTTCATTATTATTAATAAAAAGCTAATAAGCGAATTTTCTTTTATAGGTAATACTATACTAGATCGGGTTAGTTAACATTTCATAGGTGAATAGTAAGAAATTCCAAGATCCATTTAGCTGGAATTGTAACTCTTTGTTTACAGAAATAGATTTCAATTTCAACATATACCTTGTGTTTGATCTTCTTGGCTTAACTAATTTGAAATGTGTGATGTGAGTTTTCTAAGTGTCGTAACGGTACGCGGGGCTGAAAGTATCGGACAATACATGTCAAGGAATGGTGCTACTTAGTTTAGTAATCGTGATATTGAGACAAAGCTCGGGAATTGATGTAGTCATAATAAGAAATATAGTTGTAAGCACTATCCGTTCGCTGTGGAGCGACCCGATGGGTTTTCCAACACTTTCGGGTCGCGCCACCGACGAACGATATACTTGTCTGAATCGTAGCTGGATGAGTCAAACATACAGCAACGTTTGAAAGTCAGACAAGTCGTATCTTTGGCGAGACAGACTCATTTTTGTATAAAAAATATATTATACTGGTCATTGTTTCACTAAGGCTGGATTTAATGAAACTTTTATTATAAGAATAACGCTTGATCTGGGACAGTAATTTGAAAACCCCGTATTAGTTTGACATAACTATTTGAGAGTAAGCGTTATTCTTGGAATAAGAGTTTGGTCGAATCAATCCTACATGTATCAGCTATGATGGTTAGTCTAAGATTTAAATAAAAAGAAAAAGATCGTAAGTAAAGACGTAGGCAATCAAAAGTAAAACTAAGGCTGTAATTAATAAATACATAAATAAATATTAGACAACCCCACACAAATCGATCTAGTCCCAAATTAAGCTCAAGAAGGCTTGTGTTATGGGTACTAGACGAATATAAATAAATATATACTTAAATACATAGAACAACCATGATCCAAGCACAAATATTCGAGTTGATCACACAAATATTTGCCCTGGCCGGGATTCGAACCCGCCCAAGTAACAAAAAGTTCTATAACCAGGGCGTTATGTCACCAAACAGTGATATAGCCGGCCTATACTGGTATCCATTGTGACTGCTTGCACTATAAAGGTGTTTAAAGGAGCGTTTTAATTCTATAAATTAAAGAGCAATTAAGTTCTATATTTTAGCTCTTAGAACGCTTACAGGACCATACAAAAGAATCTTTAAAGTGTTGCACTTTACTAGATATTTAAAAAGCTGCTATGGTACTATTTAGTACTGTAGATGAACTTACTGGCACTTTTATGTATCCATTCAGCACTAAAACTGCGTCAAAATGACTTTAACAGTACTGGCACTGTAGCAGTGATGAAAACACTGTTATAGGATTAATTTGCACTATAAAAGTACTCTGTACAAGCATTACGTAACGTTATGGCTTCTTAAAAGCTTCCTCAACATCGCTATGGGGCTAGTTCTGTAAAAGTGATGAACACTTTTCTATAGCACTAATTAGTACTGTAGCGACTCCTAGTGCAGTTGCTACATAACTAAAATTCTAAATAGCCCTTTAAGTGAATTTGTGTTACTGCTACGGGACTAAAACGTGACATAAAAGAGTTAAAATTATAAATTAATGGACTAATTAGATCTGTAGCAGTTTTTTATTACTAATTATATCACTAGTAAAAATATGGCCGCTGTTTACGCCATGATAGCACATATTAGGAGACGGCTGGAGCCAATGTGTACTATAGCAGCCATAGTCTTAAATTTATTGATTTTAATTTAATTAAAACAAGATTATTATCAGGGCGCATTGTCAAATTTGAAATCAGCATAATGGATTTATCAATACATTTTTTTTCGCAAGTGCTGATATCCTTCTGATTACACGTTACGTTAAGTAACAATGGAGCATAAATAACTTATCGATATTTATTTCTTTCAATACCACGATGGCATAACACATCTAAAGAATAAAATGGGAAACAGTTTTGACGAGAAAAAACACTGGAATCGATTACAGTGCAGAGCAGCACTATAAACATGTTTTGGTTACTTTTATAGTGCAAATTCGTGACATAATAGTTCCTGACAGCACTATGTTAGTACTAAAAAGCGTTTCACGACACTTTTATACTTCAACAACAGAGCTGATTTATCACCGCGCGAGTCTTTATGTAATGTTTATAGAATTAATCAGTGATAAAACTAGGGCCTCTTTGGGGTTCTGTAAACATTTATAACACCATTATAGTGCTGATCATGAACACTATTTGGCACATCCTAAAACGTTCCCAGGACTTTTATAGTACCAAATTTTGTTACTCGGGCGGGACCGCCGGCCCAGTAGGGAGGTGCACTACAAACTGCGCCAACCGCGTCGTGTAAATAGTATTTAGGAGCCGACACGTTTTATTTTTACATATAAGAGGCCTTATTCCTTTTTAAATATATTTTTTTCGTATTATGACATATATATTGATAATTTCAACCATCTTTTTGTACTATTCCCCGAGTTCTAGGTAGTAATAACATTGCTATTTCATGCTTTCATTGCGTGCAGTCGAAGATAAGTTGAAAAATCTAATTTTCCGCGTGAATTTTGTCAATTACGAGTAGTTTTTGAATCAAACATTATTAATGAAAAATTCAAACTGTAGGTTTCGAATATATAAATCACGGTAAATCCCATAAAATCACATAAAAAAAAATCCGTGATATAAATCCCAATAGCCTTGTTCTAGGTAGTAACATCAATAATATGTAAAGAAACTTGTTTGATCATAGAGAAAAATGTCTAAAACAATCAGCATTTTAAAAGGAATAAAGCCTCATAAATAAGTGTCGGCAGCTATCTTCAGTTGTTGTTCTCTTGTGTAAAAACAGGTGTGTTGATGAATCGGCAACCGACGATTTACATTGATGTCTTTTCCGATCATTAAGTAGATCTTTTCCTTATTTATTTGAATTTTGCTAACACTCCAAAGGGAGATTTCACTATATATAGTTTTAGATTTTAATTTAAAATGTGCCTTAAACATAGTCAGTAGTTAACCAGGAACATATTTTTTATAAATATGGGTGTATTATTGCGTGTTTTACTTTTAAGAAATAATAGGTGCCATAATTTTATGGGATTTAGAATCGTAACATATTTTTTTTGCAATTTAGTTCAATATTTTTTTGCGAATTTGTAAAAATATGACTCAAATTGCTATGTATGACTCATTATTTATAATGTATTCAAATGTCACAATGTTGTGTGTACTTATAGTTATGTAGTCATTGTGTTATGTATGTGTTTAATTATTAGAATTGTGCTTCCAATGGTACTCTTGTATGTTATGTACTTTATTGCAAATAAGTGATTTCTATTAAGTAAATTGATCTCTCAATTTTGATAAAAAAGAACCCCCACGCGCTAAAAATATTTGTATGTTGATAATTTGTTTTTTATACGAATATTACGTTTTGTATTGTACCAATGTAAAAGTTTTTAAAATAATAATTAATAGGTGTAGTGGTCAATAAGTAGATATTGCTCAAAACCAACACAACATTTTGGTTTAATGTGTGAATGTGAAAAAATGGCGTATTTTTATTTACAGTTCGAATGGATGAACTGCATTGTTAGAATAAACATTTATATTTTCAACAAAATGTTTTATTTGCTATCATAATCATAAAAAAATGGTTAATATTCAGTGGTAAGATAAGGCCAATTTCTATTTGAAGGGATGTTACAAACTACACAAACTGTGTACATAAACTACAGACCCTTTACTTTATGGCAGATTGACTAAATTAACTTAAGTATTGATACCGGCCTATGATGGTTGTGTTTATCACGCGATAAATAAGTGACAAAGCATCCGTCACGTTTTGAAAAAATGTGAGTGACATGCTTTATCATTGCGCATTTTGCGTTTAAACGGTCAGGTACCTACAGTCCGATGAGTAGAAATTAAAAAGTGGCAATACTGTAGTGTCGTCGTCCCTTTCTGGGCATTTCTCAGGAGTGGCATTTTTAAGTGTCCGGGCTTGAAAATGGTTAAATTTACCATCGAATATTTCTGAATAAAATCAAGCTAGTACCTAACGGTTTGTTTCGTCTGGCGAGCTATGTAAACATTTGATGATAATTCATTAACATGACAATAAAAAAAAGTTATTACAAAAATTGACGTTCACTGGGAGCGTCCGCTTACCAGATTTGTTGAAACAAAAAATCATAACTGGATATTGGGTCTGGATACTATGATTTCAAATGTGTTCCCGTATTCAGCATTAGTTTATTAATCATTTTGTTTATTTATTTATTTAAACTTTATTGCACAAAAGAAAAACTTAACGTACAAAAGGCGGACTTAATGCCATGAGGCATTCTCTACCAGTCAACCTTAGGGCAAAGCAGAGAAATTGTTCCTATAGATATAATTTATCTGCTAAACATTTTAAATAAAAACAATTTTTCGGAGCGTCCGAGGGTAACTAATGATTTCGGTGGAAACTTTCAAACACGTCAGCACTGCCTTAAAGAAGTATACTAGGAAACCCGTAGCTCGCAAGCAACTAGCTTCAGTTGCGTTCTCATCGCCGCTGAGAGTAGACGTCGGCTCAATGGCTTGTAGGTAGAGTTCGTGTGGGTTCGTTCGTCATTCGGTGGATTTGGTTACGTGTTTTGTTGAATTCGGTGGAACAATTTGTATTGTTCAGTGATTGTGTGTCTGCAATTTTATAAGTGAATAAACTATCTCCGGGAGAATGTAAGTCCATAATAATTTGTTCGTGTCTATATTACTTTTAGTATTCCTTAAATCGATAAAAAACATTAAATTTTGAAATCGGTGGAATTGATTTCCATGGATTCGGTGTAATTTTTGACCACTGAAGTCAATAAAAATTGCCACCGCTATCAATTTTTACGATAAAACCAACTGGTTTTACATTATTTCTATATTGCCATGCCCCTTAATCGGTTCCTCAATGCTTATAATCGTGATTTTGTTAATGCAGCATAGTTCTGACTATGATTCTCTTGTTTACTAATTTCGGTGGGTTGCTGTTCGTTAGGCTGCTTTCACCGGCATCTCATTGGCATTTTAGCACATGGTTTACCCATCTCGTTGAACTGGTGCATCAGGGTATTATGCCTCAACAGCCTGACACTACAAATATTCCTAAGGGTCGTCATTTCAGCGAGCTACACATCGAAAACTATGAAGTATTGAGCCTTTGATTTCGGTGATTGTAAAATCTTAAATATCTTATGAACCACTAAGTTCAGAAGAGGGCCTTTGCTACCAATATTTTTTTTTAAATTAGGCCGTTTTCATATATTAAAGTCTCGAATCAAAAATATGAAAAATAAAATTGACCACCGAAGTCAAGCAAAATAGCTCGGCCCGGAGAATCGCCCTTCTAATCAATCTAACAAAAGGGGACGACACTACAGTATTGCATCTTTTTAATTTCTACACTTTCTTGTCGGACTATACTCGTACGTTTAAAAAGTAGTAATTCTATATGACCCTAGTGCCTATGCACTTCCTGCCTTGTGATGATATTTGGGCAGAAAACATTGGTGTAATGAAGCTGAGGTACAAAGCAATATTACAATGTTTATAAAGCTTTGGGATAGTATTTATTATGCAGTTAACTGTACCTACTCTGATGGCTTCAAGTTCCAACTACTCTGAGGCCGCATTTCAATTGATAGTTTGCGAAGTAGTTAGCACGTGTTGCAGGTCTATAATACCTAGTTGGTGCCCTAGTGCAGTGTAGCTTGGCACATACCTACTGCAACTGTGACCGTGGCCACTGGTTGGTGTGCCTTCGAAAAAATAAGGTTATCTATTCTCATAAAGTAAAAAATAAAACAATAACAAAACAAGGCTGCAAAGGCTCATCACTCATTACGTGCGGACAATAAGCTAATTTTTGACCCCCTGTTTGAAATCGCCAGATAGAACATGAACCTGCCCTACCCCTATAAAATAAATAAATAAATGTCGGACAACCTCACACAAATCGATCTAGTCCCAAATTAAGCTCTAGAAGGCTTGTGTTATGGGTATACATACTTATATAGATAAATATATACTTAAATACATAGAACAACCATGACCCAAGCACAAATATTCTAGTTCATCACACGAATATTTGCCCTGGCCGGATTCGAACCCGGGACCGCCGGCTCAGTAGGCAGGTGTCTACAAACCGAGCCAAACGCGTCGTCCTATGGTACTTCTAACCCTTAGTAATGGCAGCTGGAGCCTTTTGCCAATGTCAGTCAGATAGCTAATTGATAGTAACTCAGTTCACCGCGCGGCGAGGCAAGGCACGGCGGGGAGCGTTGGTGGGCGTTACCTGCGTCATGTCATGGGTGGCCGATTCCTAAAGCGCACGTACTCGTAGTGATGCGACACGTAAGACACGATCGTTAGAAGAGTCTAAACCGGTATCAAATATTATTGCTGGTACACAGTTGTACAAAATAGGAGATATTAATTATAACAAATATGTAAGGTAAACAAACAAAGTTATAGCATGTTACGGATATGTAATGTAACTAAAGGTAAGTAATTCTGAGTAAGATAACTAAAAAGGCATTAATTCATTTAATATAGGTGATATAAAGTTTATATACTTCTAGAAATTACCCGGTAATTTATTAATATAATTATTTTGAGGGTTAGTTAATAAAAATGCTTTTTAACCGACTTCAACAAAAGGAGTACCTGTAAGTCAAATCAAACATATAAAAAAAAAAAAATTCTTTATTGCGTAAAAAACACGTGTTACATGATCTAAGGGTTGGGGCCGCCCTGTAAGCAAACAATTGCCTGTGGTGGGAGACACCGCTCTTCCTTAGGTGACATGAGGTTTCAATAGTTATGACTAATTTCTAAAAACTAAAAAATCCTTAAAATTACATTTATACAATTTTACAGTTTTTCAGGTCTGCTCTCGATTTTGTGCGCGCGCGCGCGTGTGTGTGTGTGTGTGTGTGTGTGTGTCCGTGATTATCTGGCGTTTGGCTGAACTGATTTTCAGAAGAGTATTTATTACACTTAGGAGAAGGTTTTGGCATTTAAACCGACTTAAAAAAGGAGAGGTTCACTGAGAAAAACACAATTTTTCTCAGTCAACCTTTGACAACGGTAAACAACGGCAACTTTAAAGGTTTAAAATTAATCTAGAAAAAGTAGAAAAATGCAAAATACCATACTTAACACATTCTCTGCTGTCAACGCACTTCACATTCGTACAATTTAATTCTCCGGTACATGATTTGACAGTAAATGGTTTAAGAAAAATAACAATACAATACAACAATACTTTATTGCACACCCATAGAAGTTTACTAAAAAAAACACAATTACAATGAAAAAATGTATCTGCTAAGATTATTCGAGAGAGTTCGACAAAATATCTGGAAAGCCCCACGCTACTTATGCTATGCGATTAGAGTACGTTTATGGTCCTCCTTCGTAATGGTCTGGTCTCACCGGATGATCAGCGCTGGCTTTTTCAAGGCATACTTAGTTTTTATTTGTTTGTGTTTAGTGTTTTTATTTGTATTTGAACTACTGCACTCGAATATTTTATTTCTTTTTTGCATCACAACGCTACAGCGTAAGTCATGATGGGACGAATACATGCTTTGTAAAGCGTATACCTATTTCTAAGTGAAATTTTACTCCGATTGTTAGTCATTCATCGGACTAAGCCTACTCATAATGTGAACAGCGTGGCTGCGAACACATTAACCTTTTGACCGCCACAGTCGGCTGTGGTAGTCAACAAAAAATCGTGCCCCTGACGCCACGTCGGCCACAGCCGTCCAAATTTCAAAGATCAAAAACTTTGTAATTCAAACCGCTACAAGTATTTTTCAATCCCTGTTGATTTTGGGGCACATCTTTTTTTTTACTCTGGCGTCAGTAGCACGGTAAATTGCTAGACCGCTTGGCGGTCAATAGGTTAATTACATCAAGCACAAGTCAAGGGGGTGGGCCGGCCAAATAATCTAAACGATTGATATCGCAAACTGTAGGTACTTAAAAACGTTAGGTTAGACGCACTAATTACTATTAAAACACCTTAGCTCCGGTTTATCACTTTGTTCGCACTGTATCGTAGTTAAAAATTAAATACTCCCGTAGTTGACGACTACTAGTCGTCCTTTTATATACTTTGAGGAATAACACTCTCGGACGCGCTTCTAAAGCACTAAAATTAACGTCTGAACTGAAGTTTTTATCTAATCTAACGGCGTAACAGTACATCAAAAGGAGATTTTATCTGCTGTGGTCTTAAAGTACCACGAAACCTATCTCGAACTAAAACTAAGGTGGTTCTTTCTAATGTGTGAAATTAATTAATTAGTTTGATTAGATATTCATGATTTTTGAAATGAATCAATTTTGTATATATTCTCCTGACAGCATTTTCCATGGGGATCTGTTTTTTTGGACAAATAAAGCAATCTTATATCTATATATTTTTTCATCACGCACTTACTCAAATCAATCACATGATTACTGTGTTCGTGATCGAATTGGTGGTTTTGCAGTTGTGGGAACAAATTTTCGTTGACTAAGCTTCTTAAAGCTAATGCCACTAAACGAAGTTTATCTTTATATTTTACAACGTTGTTTGGAGTCGCATTCATGGAACTACGAATGACTTGTTCGCATCTCTTACAAATTTTTGTGACCATATCCGATGGGTAAGTGAGACCGCCGATGTCTCGTGCAAATATCAAACTAGTTTTTAATTTGCTTGGCGAGACCAAAGCCTTCACGCAAGTGACTCTTCATTTTTTTTCATTAAATAATGTACTACTGCACCTGAGATATACTCTGTAATACTCTCAGAGAAGTAAGACAATGGGATGTTATCCAGTAATTTTATAAAATCATCATCACTTTCCATTTCCGATATATCACCCCGTGTAGTAGTCATATTTATGCAAAGCCGAAGAACAATTTAGGATGGAAATCTTTTCCAACGCCACGCAATTTCCTGTGTTTAAATCTTGCAATTCCATATGAACAAGCATTTTTCTGTAAATCCCGTGAAACTGTTTGGGTGTAGGGTTGTTATTTGACCCACAGCGGGAACGGATGTTAAAAAAAAATGTTCTATGTGGTCTTGATAGATCCGATGGAACGATACATATTGACAACGTTGGGAAACAACCAGCTCATTAAACAAAAATTTTGCGCTCTATGCATGCACAAAATCAGCAGTGTATACTGTTGTTTTCACGAGTTTGACCAAGGATGTTTTCTGAATTTTCTACATTTATAGCCCTCTTGAAACCGTAGCCGTGCACTTTCCAATCCAGGATATCAAAGAGATCATTTAAAATTAACAACATGTTTGCTGTTCCCTCGATATCCTGAAACTCTTTGATTTTTAGATTTTCTTTAGAAAATTGTAAAGCCACTGCAACACTACGACTAAAAAGTTTGAGTAGCAAACTTGACGTTCATTACTATTTTTTTAAATAACACGTGCTGTGCTTGCTTTATTCGCTGCGTGAAATTTTTCATTTTCCTGTAATTGGTGTAATACTTCGAGGTGGTTCCACTTTATATTTCGACGCTCAGCATCTTTAAATTGTTTGAAGTGTTCGAAGCTGTTTCTAATCAGTTTTAACATGTGGACAGGATCAGGAACTACCGGTATTTCCTGGTCGTTTACCTTTATAACCGTTTTTAGATTATCAGTGTCAAAATTGCAGCCAATCCTCTTAGCCACAGCCATATTTACGGGACAGCCATCAAAAATAACCGCTTTTACAGTTATATTAACTTCATTGCAGTACTCAATGGCCTTGGTAAGTAAAAACACTTTTTGGTCCGCTGACACTTTGTTAACCATGAAGTACCCAATAGGTACTTTCCATTTTCCATGAAGAGGCACTACAAGAAAAACTAAAGCCTCAGTGCATTGTTCCCTGCAATCCGAATCGATGGTCTCTCCGAAATCGTAAGATTTATCTATATCAGCCCCAATTTTCATCTCGTCAAAGACAATACAGACATTTATAGGAGTGCTTGATTGTTCGGCTTTGAATTTTAACGCTTCAAACTCCTCCTTTGTAAAACCAGGTTAACCATCCACGGACCGATACTATTTGCCTATTGTCTTGACGGAGGGCAAGCAAGTATTAAACGTCTTACGCACGTAATTATAAGCTTTTGTAGAATAAAAGTTTAGCGTCAAGGCAAATCTCAGCTGTGGTGAATATATATTTTTTCCGAGTTTTTGCCCCTTTTGCCCTTCAACATCAGTCTCTCAACGATTTCTCGGCATTTTACCCCAAGATAATCTAACATTAAACTTGTGTCTGGAGTAATTTATGTTTTGTTTTCTAGTTCACTTAAAAGAGATTTTAATGATATAATCTGCCGTTTAAGTCTTCTGTTGGAGTCTCGAAACTTTCTTAATTTAACATTTTTTTCTTTAAGTACATTATTTAATTCTATTATTCTTCGACACAGCCGCTTTTTGGATGTTGTGTCATAAGCAGATAGGGTTTCAGATTCCAGCTTTCTTTTTCTTTGTGGATTATCGTGCATCTGAAATTGCAAAAATAGCAAAAAATTACGTATTAGTACAAGAAATTCATTTTCAAATGAATCACAATTGCGATTACCGAACCTGTTTTGCAGACGTGCTCGCTCCAAAATCAGCATCAAGTTGTGATGGGACTTCAACTTTAACCGCAAGGTTGTCTTCTGCTAGGGTCGAATTACAAACCTAAAAAAGATTATGTGTAAAACTTTTCATAATATACTTTACTTTGTTAAACAAAATAATGCAGGTATCGAACCGTTTTTGTTGATGTGCCAGCATTTAGATCGAGACGCTTTGATTCTTGAACAGTTATGGCCACATTCGACGGATTCTGTGCCTGTAATTATTATTATTCACGTATGTGTATGTTATTATAAAATTCACAAAGGCGGTACAAAATATAAACATATTATAAAAAACCTAACATGGCAGCTGCGAGAGTAGCCAGTACATCCAGGCACAGTAAATCAAGTGTCGCAACGTCCAGCAGCTTGCGCCACTGGATAGGGCGTACTTGACCCAATAATCGTTAAGATCCAAAAGAGTCAGGAACAAATACGTCGTCTGTCCAGGTGCGCGTACAGGGTGATTCACTTCACCACACCGGTAGCAAGGGCCGTGTGCGGAGCATTATTATTATTTTATGTTAGTCAAATATAACATGGTTTAAATGTTATTAACATGCTTACCAAAACTGGAAAATACATGGTTGGTACAGCAGAATCCATTAAACGTCTCCGCCGCTGATTTATTGCATGAAAATTGTCCTCAGTGAAGTGTCTCGAACAAATTACGCTGCAATTCGTTGGAAACCACGAATCCCCACGGTGCGTCGCGTCAATCCATTTTTCTTTAATGTCAGGGGATTTGGGAAACCTGAAACATCAACCTTAATTAACTATGTCCAACGTGAAATGAAAACTGTATTAACATGCATAAATCACACCACTATCATTGAATATTTCACCCGCTACGCCGTGATTCAAACAACATAACATGTCTGTATATAACTTCAAATCCAGCCATACATATATAGGTATGGAATTTAAACTTTTATCAAGATCAACTTATCATCATTTTTATCGAAAGAAATGATCGATATACTGCTATGAAGAATACCCTGATATACTGTAATGAAAGTTATATGGCTTGTACAATGTACAAGTTGAACATAATCATCGTTATCCATCCTGGCGTTAAGTGCGCGCCAGATAGTTTCCGAGTTCGTTAGAGATGTCATTGGTGTAGTTAAAAGTGAAAAGCCATTTAACACATGGAAACGGAAAGTAAATATATATATATATATATATACAACGTGTTTTTATACAATTGCTTTAACTTCGACATAGTGCTTGGAACATTAACGTAAACTCATCCCTTAAACCGTTTAATGATATTCGAAAAATATTTTTTTTTGGTATCCCATACAAAGTAATTAATTATTTAATTGGTGGCTATTGTAAAAGGTCCTTTTGAGTTAGGCAATAGTTAGAGTCAACTTGTTGTCATTTTAACGTCACTGATAAAACTTCATCGATGACAGAATTGAGAGCTCGTTAAAAACTTTAGCTAGGTGGAATGCGTGTGGATGGTCTTGGGTTCAAACCCCGGTAAAGAATTTTCTTTTTGTATTTATTTTTGTTCATTGGCAGTGAAAGTTAAATTTTTTGTGCTTATTTTTTATTTCAGAACAATTTTTGCGGTGTGTTTAATCCATTTTAATTTTAATTCACTTTATTTAAATTCTTTCGGGTTATGGTATAGTCACAAATGAAACTAATTAAGTTTAAGTATAAACATTTAATTACATAAACAATATTGGCCTAATAAAATAAAATGATCTCCTCATCAGTATTTAACACTCAATATTTTTTATTTAAACCAAAATAATAATTTACTACATCTTGTTTTCAAAGTGCCCGCCATTATTTTCTAAACAAATATTCAACCGAAATCGTATCTCGCGATTTAGTTTGACAGGAGTGGCACGCATGGCATCGGCTTCTTCCTGAATTCGTTGCAGTAGGTCTTCCCTCGAAGCCACAGGTTTGGAGTAGACTTTTCTTTTAAAGTACCCCAGACATTAAAGTCTAAGGGTGTTCGGTCCGGAGATCTGCATGGCGGGCCACGCAAGAGTTTGACTGCCGCGTGTCTAATCCAACGCCCAGCAAAGTGCACATCCAAATACTGTCTAAAACGGCCAGCAAAATGTGCGGGTGCTTCGTCATGCTGGATCCAGTGTGTCCGCAGTGTTTCCAATGGAATATCATCGAAATAATCCAAATTATGCAAGTTCTTATTGGGATATCGACGTCGGTACTCCCTTGCTGCTTCCGCCGCATATCCATTGCAGAAACCGTAAACAAAGTGCATATTGGCTTCTTCTTCGGCCGTATAATTTATCCGTGGCATCACAAAGCAAGTGAACACAATTATTTCATTAAAAATTAAGTAAATAACAACAATAATAAATTACTATTGTCAATTTGACGTGACACATGCGAGTCAAGTGAGAGCAAAATAAAAAAGAACTTATTGATTTAGACCTTGTCGTACATAAGGAACACTGAAAACTCTTTACATACGAACCAGCAGATAATAGTCTTTGGTTATAAGAAGATTTTACACTGGTTAAACTGAGATTAGTGATTAAATTTGAATATTAAATAATTTGAAAACGGTGCGAGTTAGGAACTTGGTTTCTTTGAGAAATTGACTCAATAAGACGTAAAGAATTACCCCTTAAAGTTAAAGCAATTGAAAAAGTACACCCTGTATATAATAAATATCACTAAATTAATTCATACTTATCTAACCATGCGCATTCCAAATCTAGGAACCTACGGTATACAAACCATTTTTTTGACGTATGCATTGGCTAATATATCAGTTTACATTTTTGTTCCGAAATAGCCGCTAAAAGAGATCAGGTATAAATATATACTGATTTAAATAAAAAATCGTTATTGTACCATTCTGACCCACCTGTGGGGTACTTTGATACATAGGGTGGAGAAGTTTGATGTTTGTTTATAATTCACGAAGACTGTAAGATATACAGCAGATAAGTTATTTTATTACTTAATATTAATTGAGATATCAAATACACTTTATTAAGGCGCAAACATTATTTAAATCAGTCTCTCAATTTTCTTAAAGAAAACGGATGACGGAAAAAAATGGTGACGGTCCTACATGTGTTGACGACTGTCTTGCATGTGGTGATGACGGTCCTGCATGAATTGATGACGGTCCTGCATGTGATGATGGCGGCCTTGCATGTAATTATGACGGTCCTGCATGTGATGATGACGGTCCTGCATGCGATGATGACGGTGTTGCATTAGATGATGAAGGTCCTGCATGTGATGATGACGGTCCTGCATGCGATGATGACGGTGTTGCATTAGATGATGACGGTCCTGCATGTGCTGATGACGGTCCTGCACGTGTGGATGATGTTCCGGTCGCTTCAAATTTTTTTCTGAATTTTTCTATGCGATGTTGTGAGGTTGAAGCTTTAATTCTATATTTGTCGGCCGCTTTGCGAATTGACAGTCTTCGACAGTACTTCTCGTATAACATCTTGAATGTTTTCTTCGCAGATTTTTTTCTTCTTTCCGTCTTGGTTACATAGAAGTTTCTACCGTGGCTATATAGAAGATCCTATGATGCTGGCTCGTCTGCACAATCGGTTCAGTTCAGGAAATAATCTGATGCAAAAAATAAACGGACAATATGATATATTATCGCGGTATGGTTTACGATTCCAATATCTTAATCCATCTTCTGAATCTTATGACTGGTCCAAAATAGTCACTAAAAGTATTTTAAAAGCAAAAACCAACTCCGAGATCCGTCGCACTTCCTCCTAGTCCATCATCAGGTCCATATTGTGATACTGGATCTAATTGCTCGCTAAGAGGAATCGAAAAACCCAAACAGCAAAACTCTATGTCAAATCAACTCCCAGATCCGTCGCACTTCCTCCAAGTCTATCATCAGGTCGATCTTGTGACACTGCTTCTAATTACTCGCTAAGAGAAATCGAAAAACTCAAACAGCAAAATTCTGTCAAACCAACTCCGAGATCCGTCGCACTTCCTCCAAGTCCATCATCAGGTCCATCTTGTGACACTGCTTCTAATTGCTCGCTAAGAGAAATCGAAAAACCCAAACAGCAAAACTCTGTCAAACCAACTCCGAGATCCGTCGCAGTCCATCATCACATCAGGTCAATCTTATGATGACACTGGTTCTAACGTCTTGCTGCTAAAAGGACTTGAAAACTCCAAACAACATGATAACTCTACAAAAACAAAATATGTACGTGCATTTACCGATTTAATTTAATATTTTAAGAAATAAATAAATACATAATATTTACTCAACCTAAAAACCTCTGCAAACTAAATAAAACTACCGAATAGTACTCTAATTTACTATAATACAACAATAAAAATAAAAATTAATACTTTATCAAAAAAATTCGCTACAGTCAAAAGTCGATTTGGTACTGTCTGCAGTACATCACTAAAGATACACGTGCTTTCGTAAAAACCGGTAGAAAAGGATAGCTCAATTGCTTTTTTATTTGATAAAAAGGGACAGATATACTTCACTACTTCCGAGCGACGCGTTCACTAGTTTCAAGTGACCAGTGTAACGAGAACTCCGGTCTCCGTGGCCAGGATCAAAAATTTCGTTTTATACAGTAAATTTGACTCACCTATGGAATGTTATACCATCTTTATCATAACTTGAAGTCCTAGAAGTCTTCCCACACCACTTAACGCTACAATTTACCATTTTTCGTTGATATTTGATATTATTTTTCGTTGCCGTACACACGGGTCGTAAACAAAAACATGGACGCAACTAAACGGCGGCCGCCCCGCCCGTGTTGATACTTTAATATGTGTTGCAGTGCCATACCGTTGGTGCGCGCGGGTTGCCTTACATGCTCCGTCTAGTGGGGGTTGTCTGTGGTCTTAAGTAATTAATTAATGTCCCCAAATCACGTAAATCATTGACTAATAACTGCCGTCAAAATCTCGACCATAGTCTTGTTGCATTGAGTATTGAATATCTCGACTCGACTGAACCACCCACCTGTACGGACAATCCCTCGTATTCGAATAACAAAGGATTCAT
Organism: Apotomis turbidana; assembly: GCA_905147355.2. Lineage (NCBI taxonomy): Eukaryota > Metazoa > Arthropoda > Insecta > Lepidoptera > Tortricidae > Apotomis > Apotomis turbidana. Next base: position 27,837,606 of record LR990283.1, on the reverse strand, counting down.
TTGTAACTCTGAAGTAGCTGCACTTTAAGTCTTATGATCATATCCCTTCAGGTGGCAGCGCCACCAGTTGCATGGCAGGAGAAGTGGCGCGTCTGTTTTACAAAATTTACCGTTAAGTGGCAGGAACCGGGAGCCGGACCCAACGTCAAGTGGCAGAGATCCGGGAGCCGGATCGGACAAAACAAGCCGTTGGGTGGCAGGATCCGGCTCCCGGACCCTGTGCGATGTCTTATTTCGCACCCGAAATAAAACCGTCAAAACTATATTTTGCTTGCTCACACTTGTAAGATGCATTCGTCAATAAGCAAGGACGGCATTCACTAACGGTCGAATTGACGCGCAAAGCAAAGTTCGTTAGAAATTGCGTCATCTTCCCGACCCCCCGACCATTGCGCGTCGATCGCCGAGCCGTGAGCATTTTAAAAACCTTGTGGTTAGAAAATATTGTATAGTGAGGTGTAATAAAAAGGGTTATAGGTGTAAATAAATATATAGATTTGCCATTAAATTAGTTTTTTCTGCGGATCACTGTTTTTTTTCCTAATTATAGTTATTTTTATACATAAAGTGGTTAAAATTTTGTCATTCGACGATTGATCAAGACTAGCAAAATTTTTATAAATGGAATGGCATTAATTTCTATACAATAAATATGGCATTTTATGATGAATCCAACGATATATAGTTTATATACAACATCTGTAATTTTTTTTGAGAAAAGATATTTTTTGTAACACGCGGAAATTCGCGATGACCACCCGTGGGAGGCCCGCCACTTAACGGCATATTTTGCCAAGATGGATGTGCCACTTCTCCTGTCATGCATTCAGAAACGTTGCCACTCAACGGCTTGTTTTGTCAGGTCCGGCTCCCGGATGCCTGCCACTTGACGTGGGGTCCGGCTCCCGGTTTCTGCCACTGGAAGGGATAATGCTCCAAAGTTCGTATTTTTTTAATCTTTCTGTCAGTTGCAATCTTTTAATACTCAGATCAAAACTGTCAAATCAAGTGATTATCTGCTCCGTTCCACGAAGTACATCATTTTTAAAATGTTATCACATTTTGGTTTTACATAACTAAAAAAAAAAAAGTGAGTTAAATCTTAGTTTTATTAAACTCCCAGTATTAATTAATGTTATCTTACCATTCGATTTATATTATAAAATATCGAACTATCTTACGCAGCCATTCAAAATCGTAACACGGAACATAAATATTCTAACCTAAAAAAACCCCTCCAACCAAATACAGTGCAAAATTGCAAATACAACACAACTCTTTCCGTAGACATCGGATATAAATAAAGTAATTCATATTTAACTTATATACATTAAAACAAGAAGATTAAAATGCTTACAAGGTATTCCGGGTAATATTCAACTAGAACTATAGATTATAATACTATTTACTATTGTAATAAACAATATAAGTAATGTTTCAATTTCAGACTACGATTCAAAAGGGATTTTAGGCTAATTGTGAGATGTTTATCCGACAAGCCTTCAGATGGCGACGGAAAAACACCTGAGAAACAGCCAACACCTTCAGCTAAAGAACCAGAGAAAAAAAAAGATTCCAGCACAGACAAAATCCAAGCTCTTCTGAAGAGTATGATGAGTGAACCACTAACGAAGGAAGCTGAGTACAGAGCCAACTTTGCCGGCGCGCCAGACGTGAGGCGACAGCGGAAAAACGATGAAATTGAAGTTAAAGTAGAGAAAATCGGTCAGTGCTGTTGAATTTTTGAACTTGTGCAATCAGGAACAAGTTTCCATCTGTTTCTTTTTATATATCTCCCTAAAAAAACTATTAAAGCATAGCAAATTACTTATATAAATTAATTAGTTGCAGTCCATGACAAAAACATCTCCATTATAGCTAGCTATATTGTGGCAACAAGAGAACTCCTTATTTATAATTTTAGTATTGTGAGACCACAGAAGTTTGTAACTCTATTAATTAAATTTTGTATGTAATAATTGCAGAGGAGAGTATCACAAAAGCGGCTGGTGATGTTGCGCAAGCCATTGGTGGAGACATCAAGCAAAATGAAGCGGAGCTACTGTCTAAAATTCTGGGCAAAGTCAATCAAACATCCACAAGTCTCAGGTGAATTTTTTTGCTGTCTTTTTTGGTCTTAGTTGAAATTCATTATCTAGCATAATACTAGAAGAAATGTAAAGTATAGCACTTAAGGTCATTCACCCCAAAAAGCACACCCTAGTCTGATCACTGTTCCATTTAACAACATTTGAAGGGAAATCTTCATGGACCTATTCTTCTCCAGGCATTTACGGTCTGTCTTGCCTCCTTATCATAACAAGCCATGAAGGAGAATTTATGATGGACATAGTCCATTCTTCAACCATCCACTTCTACTCTTGAATTGACTATGAATCAGTAACCCTTAATTTCATGAATGTGGTACAAATTTCATAAATTCTAATTTTCAGTGATCTGCTGATCGGTATGAAAGTGGACCACTCGAAGGGTGGAGAAGACCATGCCCCAAAACAAAGAGAAACAAGAGGCGAACAAGTAAAGAGACTTGTCAGACACGCGAAGGAAGGGCAACAAAACCAGAGGACTCAGCAGCGGAGACCGCAGCAAGACAGAACACCACCTAGGGAAAAGAGAAGGTAGCAAAATTTTCTTCTTCTTCTAGTACACATAAAAGGTGCTTTCTTCCAGTTTGACCCTGTTAGCCGTTTTTCTTTAACGTTGGCAGATAAAGAGTATCCTATAACTAACAGATAGCATTGTCAGCCTGGCGTCGCACGCCTATATGATTCCTGCATTGCGCTTTTATCTGATATAATGACATCAATCCATTGAAAACTCATTTTTAATACAATTTTAGAATCTTATAATAATATATAGACGTGGCGTAACGATAGAGAACCACTCTAACTCACGTGAAGTTGTTACGAACGGCCTGACATAACGTCGTTTCTGACAATTTCACGCGAGTGTAAACCGTAACATCAATGACCGTATATTAAAATTATTAGATACTGGTTGAGAGAAGAATACCATCATAATGTTAGGAGCTTTAACCATGGTAAACGACCCGACTATGACTTTGGAGGTTAAAAACTGTTTACCTATCAGTTTTATTAGAGCTTTAATCTGCATTATAAACATATGATTCTAATTTATAATTCGAATCATTGTGTCGTAATCAGTGACCTTTAATATCATTTCAGTTTACCTCAGCCGACCACAATCGACATATTCAGCGGCCAACCGCTGAACATCTTCCAAGCGAAGGAATCCAACCACGGTACCAAGCTGCGGGTGTGGGAGGAGTTAAGGCAGCGGGAGGTGGCGCTGGCCACCTCGCAGCAGCCCGCCAACTACTTCCAGAAGATGGCGCTGTGGACGCAGCAGGGGAAAGTGTGGCAGTTCCCTATCAACAATGAGCAGGGTGGGTAACAGGACATTACGTACCTAAAGGCTGATTTAGACGAAGACAATTTTGAGACGCCTAAATTACGGCGCCTCGAAAAGGCACCGTATAAACACTTTCCGTGCCATTTTTTCGCGGCATGCCAGCGCTGGCGTGGAATAGAACAGGGGCCTATTTTTTGGCGCCAGTGACCCCCCCTCCGCGTCTCTCGCTGCCACTAATGACTGGTACTGAAAAAAAGCACTGTGTAAACACGGCTTGCTGGTCACTGGCGGCGAGATTTAGGCGGCTGAAAATAGTCATTGTCTAAACGGTCGGAGGTGTGCTGTGCGGTAATCACTGGCGCCGTCATTTAGGAGTCTCAAAATTGTCTTCGTCTAAATCAGCCTTAAGGCAGTGAATTCGTGATTAGTCGGGTCCACACAGAGCGAGCGGCCTCGCGCGCGCGGTATTCGACGCATGCCTCGGGCATTGGATGAAATGACACTTACCGAATGCCGCGCGCGGCAAGCCCGAGCCGTCTTGTTCGCCCATTTGACAGATAAAACAATATGGCACCGCCGCACGCAATCAGCTTTTGACTTTTGCCTCGCGAGGCGGCTCGCTCTATGTGGACGCGGCTAATGTCCTAGATCGCAGGTGTTTGTGGCACGAACCGAAGGTGAGAGAGCTTTACGAATGACTGCCCGCGTGGTTTGTCTGAAGTTTTACGTCTCGCCTTGGCCATGAAGTGAGATTTAGTGAGAAAGAGTATGTAAAATCCTTTTGACCGCCAAAGACAGCAAACCACGTCATCGGAAATTTGTGCCACTGACGCCAACGACGCCTATTGACATCAAAAATTTCAATGGTCTAAAACATGCTAATTCAAACCACTATGTGTTTTTCAATCTCTGTTGATTTTGGAGCACTGTTTTTTTGGTTTGGCGTCAGTGGCACGGTGAACTGCTTTGCCGCAGAGCAGTCTGTAGCTGATTTAAATGTTACAAAACGCTGTTGTTTTCCAGGCTTGGAGGAAGAAGCGAACGTCCACTTCTCGGAGCACGTGTTCCTGGACTGTTACCTGGAGGGCTGGTGCCCGGCGCGCGGCCCGGTGCGGCACTTCCTGGAGCTGGTGTGCGCCGGGCTCGCCAAGAACGCCTTCTACACGGCGCAGGAGAAGAAGGACCACATCATGTGGTACAAGGACTACTTTGAGTCCAAGAAGGACGTTCTCACGGAGGTTGGGGCTTGGGATTTGGGGAAATCGACGAATAAGGAAGCTTCTCCGTAAATTAAAAAAATATTTATAGATTAAATTAGTTAGAAGTTGTTTGGTTTTTTATTAGCACTTTTTAATTTTTTGTTGTTACCAACTCTGCAGAGTGTTTTTATACATTCCAAGTATTGCTATAGGTATAGAAGAATATATGAACACTTTCACGACCAATGGCTCTAGTTCTGGTCGCCGGCGCATTGTGTTACACAAGCGCCCGCCTGGGGCTGGCGGGGCCGGGACGGGGCTGCCGCCTAGCGGGTTGCTGTCGGTTTCTGGGGTACTTTAATATTTTTTTCTCAAACATGCAATGAAATCCAATTTCTGCCAATAAACCGCCTTGTGGTTTGGCAGAGGATGAAAAAAAAATAATAATATCGTCATAACGTGCGTTAAAACAGGCTTCGAAGTGTCAAGTTTCGGGCGGAACAATTCGAGAGAACTGTGAAGGAATTTCATACAAAATTGAAGGCCTAGGCCGGGAAGTAATTTGTTTTTAATTTTAATGTAAACATGGCGTCTGCTGATATAATTTTTTTTTCTAGTGGCTACCCTTCAGCCATCGGACCATCGACCAACAATCGATATTGTTAATGCCTAGTGCACACGAACTGATATACAAATCTGTATGATTCCAATGTGTTGATGAATAAATTTAAAATACTGTCTATACGCAAGTCACCAGACCATAGACAATATTAAAAATCCTCTGCCCTTATTTTATTTATTATAGAAATTAAGATTCTTATTATAAGGTTGTCTATAATGGCCCTAATATTCGGGCGCTACACACGTGGACGACTTATTAAAGAAAAAATATAATATAGAGGCATTGGAGGGAAAATTTAAAATACTTTTTTTAAACATGGCGTCTGTGTTCATGAACTGGCTGAACAGCTGAATTATGTTTTTTTGAGTGGTGTATTTTTTTATTTCATTGCATATGTTTGAGAAAAGCATCCCTTACGGTCGGCCGTCTATACCTACTCAGCCGGCAAGCCCTTATTTCCCGGCGTCTGCAGTAATGTGCTATTATCTGTCTATCAGTTCAGTGGCAAATACAACATGACCCTAAATTTCATTTCAGTAAGGACGCGTTACGATATTTGTGTGATGCTCCTAACTACACTCGGGTGCAAAGAAATCGGACCACCCAGCATTTTTAGCAGTTTTCCATTTTCTATTAAAACTGTAAGCTCGACCGTAACAATTTAAATACCACGTGATAGATAATTTTCTGCCCTATCAAATGACACCAATATTCAAGGGCGGGAATGGATATTGTGCAAAATGTGGGCGTGGAAATCACCCCCCTCCAACTGCCTCGTTAACGCATGCACTAATTGGCCACGTACCATTAGGCATAAAACCAGTAATTATCATTGTTTATGCATCATTTGTAATTGATACGTCTTCCTGAACACTGCTCTCATCGACTCGACCCTGAAAAACTGAAGAAACATGGATACTACCCCAAATGAAGCCGCCCAAGCAGTTGCCCTGTTGCAGAGTGGGCTTAGTCAACGTGAAGTGGCTCGACAACTGAACCTATCGAAGTCATCAGTTCAACGTGTGTACCAGAGGTTCCGCAAAGATCAGACGTTCTCCAGAAGACCCGGAACAGGCAGAACTCGCAGTACTTCAGAGAGAGATGACCGTTTTATCGCTGTTTCCTCGCTACGAAATCGTAGATTGAATGCTGTTCAGCTTCAGCAGAAGCTCCGAGAGACCCGGAATGTGTCTATCAGCCGATGGACTGTCAGAAGAAGACTGAAGGAGAAGGAATTGACAGCTCACAGGGCTGCCAATGGCCCAAAACTTACCCCAGGACACCGCGGTGCACGACGTGTCTTCGCTCGCGAACATGAAGATTGGACCCTTCAGCAATGGAGGTCCGTACTTTTCTCCGACGAGTGCAGGATAACTTTGTTCGGTAATGATGGACGAGCACGAGTTTACCGGAGGCCTGGGGAGCGGTTTTCTCAATGGTGCATCGAGGAACGTGTTGCCTATGGTGGCGGGTCAATCATGATCTGGGCTGGCATTTCTCTGGAAGCGAAGACGGACATTGTGTTCATCACAGGGCCAGGTACAAGGCGAAATGCGGGCGGTTTGACTGCTCCTCGATACGTAGAGGAAATTCTGGCTGATCATGTGGTTCCATTTAAGGGTTTTATCGGCGATGACTTCATCCTCATGCAAGATAACGCACGGCCGCATACAGCCCAGACCACTACGGACTACCTGGAGGAGGTGGGCATCAGCGTTATGGAGTGGCCAGCACGAAGTTCTGACCTGAACCCGATCGAGCACATTTGGGACGAGCTGAAAAGAAGAATCTGAGCCAGAGATCCCGCCCCTGAAACTTTATTGGAGCTTAGGTATGCGATCGAAGAAGAATGGGCGGGCATCCCTCAAGATACCGTAAGAAAATTAATAAGGTCGATGAAAAACCGTATGACTGCCTGTCGTAGGGCTAGAGGAGGCAATACACGATATTAAATTGCTGAAATTTGTTTTAATTTTGCCTCCATTTCCTTAGAACCACAGTTTTCCCCTTAGGCAAAAGTTTTACTCCAGTACGCATTTTTAGGGCGGTAACGTTCTAAGCCCTGAAAATCTGAACGTATTGGCCGCACACCTTCGGAAATCAGATGAATTTATAGAGGAAAAGCTTACCATTCATATGGTATATAATATGTTATGGTCACCCTTACAGTTTTTACAGAAATTGGAAAATTGTTAAAAATGCTGGGGTGGTCCGATTTCTTTGCACCCGAGTGTATATGATGCTGGCAGAACTATCTGTGACTGTAGCATATACAGGGTGTCCCTAAAACCAACGCCAAAATGAAGAGGGGTGATAGAACAGCTCATAAACAACCATATTAAGTCAATTTGACCTTAATAAAAAGTTCATGGTTTTCGAGATATTTGCATTTTTTTAAAACTCGTGACTTTTGATGCCCTGCGTCAGTATGTCCATTGCCACCACTGCAAATTTAGGTATTTTATAAATCTGTTTTTTGCAGGATGTTACTAAAAACATATCCTATCGAATGTAATTTAAATTTATTACATATCATGATGCTTTGTCGGTAAAAATAATTAAAAAAAAAGAATTATAGCAATTTATAAAATTTAGCCTGCGGTTTTGATCGATTTTCATTTAAAAAAAAGTATCGTAAACTAACATGGCACACAACATAAAAAGATAGTCAATTTATTGTAGTTTTCAAAAAGGTACAGCATTTTCTTATTTACGCAGCAGTTTACGAGAAATTGATATTTTACACCAAAAGGAGCTCATACTGCAGTTATTACATAGTATGGAACCAGAGCCCCTACTAGGCTCAGAGTTTGAATTTCGAACTAAAAATAGAATCAAAGAATACATAATTTCAAATTGGAACACAATTCGAAATTCGAATTCAAGTCGGCTTTCTGATTAAAGAGTACCTATTTTAGTAATTTTAGTACACTTCGTCAATTCGTTTGATGTGCTTTATTTAGTTTGGGTTCTTATTTTCTTAAATAGACTTGCTTTACCAATAGAACTCGTGTTGGCCTTGTGATTTGGATTTTTGGTACAATTTAACTTTGCTTTGTGCATCTTGGACTCGAGTTCTGCCTATTGATATTAACTTCGATTTACTTTGGCTCTGTTAAGATTAATTGTAGTGCGTTTGTTACAAATAAGGTGAGTCGGGGCTATTGTAGCTATGGGGTTATTGTATCTTCTTACCATTATAATGGTCTGTGACCCTTAAAATGGTCTGTGTATATATAGGATTGTGTATATATACCATTGGTCTGTGTATCCTATATATACACAGACCATTATAATGGTCACAGACCATTATAATGGTAATAAGATACAATAACCCCATAGCTACAATTGCCCCGACTCACCTTATGCCAGAGAATTATACTCCTCAAGAATATGCCAACATGCATTTTGTCGATGGGGAATGTCAGGGTAACTCTTGTGCTGCAGCTAGACTCTATCGAGAAAGATGTCCAAATGTAAGGCATCCGGACCATCGAGTATTTAGAAATGTTCATCTCGCATACTCACAAGGCGTTTTGCCTGGCAATCGTGGCGGATTAGGAAGACCTAGAGGAGATTACGATGAAGATGTTTTACAAGAGATTCAAAACGACCCATCGACTTCGACACGGAACATTGAACGTAATTTAGGGATATCAAAATCTGTTGCCAATAGAATATTACGTCGTTATGGATTTCATCCATACCACATACAACGTGTTCAAGCGTTGCTGCCCCGTGATTACCCACTTCGTGTTCAGTTTTGCCAGAAAATGCTGCAAAAACACAGAGAGGATCCCAATTTCATAAATATGGTTTTATGGTCTGATGAAAGCACTTTTAAGAGAGATGGATTTATGAACATGCACAATTTACACAGTTATGCATTAGAAAATCCTCATTTAATGAGGGAAGATCGGTCGCAGTACCAATTTAAAGTGAACCTCTGGACTGGAATATTAGATGGGAAAATAATTGGCCCATTTGAATTACCAGAAACGCTGAATGGTCCAAGTTATCTGCATTTCTTAGAGAATGAGTTGCCAAATCTTCTCGACGACGTACCTTTAGCTACGCGGAGGTCAATGTGGCTGCAGAATGATGGCTGTCCAGCACATTATGCACGCGAAGTGCGACTACATTTAAACCAAACTTATCCACAGAGATGGATCGGCCGTCTGGGTCCCATTTTGTGGCCTCCTCGATCTCCAGACCTAAATCCTCTGGATTTCTATTACTGGGGTTATATTAAAGAAAAAGTTTACAATGAACCGATTAACAGTATAGCGGAGCTGAGACAACGCATTTACGCAGAGGCCCAAAACGACGTAACAAGAAGTGCACGTCACATCAGTCGAGCATTTTTAAGGAGATGCCGGGCTTGTATTCAAGTCAATGGCGGACAATTTGAACATTTGATTTAGTTACATAAAACAGGTTTAGATTTTTTTTAATGTTTTTAGTTTTTTATTCACTTAACAGATAAAAATGGCAACCAGTATTATTTTTGCATTATCTCATAAACCGCTAAATAATTAAGTCACTTCAATACCATTAAATTTGCTATCTTTTTACGTTATTTGCCAGGTTCGCTATGAACATTTCAATTTTTTTTATTCTAAAATTGAATTGTGTTCCTATTCTAAATAAAGTATTCTTTAAATCGATTTTTTGTTCAAAATTCAAACTCTGAGCCTAGTAGGGGCTCTGGTACCATACTATGGAATAACTGCAGTATGAGCTCCTTTTGGTGTAAAATATCAATATCTCGTAAACTGCTGCGTAAATTAGAAAATGCTGTACCTTTTTGAAAACTACAATAAATTGACCATCTTTTTATGTTGTGTGCCATGTAAGTTTACCATACTTTTTTTTAAATGAAAATCGATCAAACCGCAGGCTAAATTTTATAAATTGCTATAATTCTTTTTTTTTAATTATTTTTACCGACAAAGCATCATGATATGTAATAAATTTAAATTACATTCGATAGGATATGTTTTTAGTAACATCCTGCAAAAAACAGATTTACAAAATACCTAAATTTGCAGTGGTGGCAATCGACATACTGACGCAGGGCATCAAAAGTCACGAGTTTTAAAAAAATGCAAATATCTCAAAAACCATGAACTTTTTATTAAGGTCAAATTGACTTAATAAGGTTGTTTATAAGCTGTTCTATCACCCCTCTCCATTTTGGCGTTGGTTTTAGGGACACCCTGTAGATCTACTCTGCTGATGGTGTCTCGGTTGTTAAGAAATATGCAGTTAGAAATATAGATAGTGGCACTACGAAGTTTTCATGTGGCAATTAATGTGTATACGTCATATATTTGCATTAATAAACGTCTGTAGCGATTTGTCATCAAACAAATTCAAAACATTGTGTGGGAAGCTGCCACGAGATGTGTCAAGTTATTTCAAAAAAGGTTGCGGATTCCTAGGTTATTAAGTTCTTTATTGTGCACAATTTGTAAAATATTTGGTGGCATATTGAAATTATTATTAAGTTAATGTACTTAGGGAATAATTTCATAGTCTTGATTGGGTATCGTATGGATTATTCTATAACTTGATATATTAAGGCAAAATAAATTTTATATTTTTTATTAAAGTAATATTATTAAATACAAAATTGACCAACCAATGTTGGCCTGATAAAGCACCTAATTTATGGTTTGTTTACATTTAGTTAAAGCCCTATCCGGATGGAGTATAGGTAGCGCATAAGGCGTGGGCTTAAAACACCCTGATGGGCAATAGATATAGACCTATCTTGGACACTTACTATCAGATAAAATGGGTATAAATAAAACAATCATTTTATTACTTCACTTTATTGCACCTATTGAAGTACACTTCGTTGCAAACTTCGATGTTCCAATAACTATAGTTACAATACAACGACATACTATCGCATCTGTCGATGCTACAATTTGTTTACATTCAGTACAAAATGAGTTATTTTCAATATATTTGTTCAGTAAACCTTATAGTTATAACCTATCATACTGGACGTAAAGATGGATTGAGCTGTCGCATACGGCACCTGATTATATTTAGTCAAATAATTTTAAGAAACTAAAAAGTGGAGGCTATAGTTGTTGAATAATAACGAAAAAAAAAAAAAACAAAATGTTTGGGCTAGAATACTATTTTTATAAAGTTGTTTTGACTTGTGAATCAAATACCGTATTACAGCGAATATTACTTATTTCAGGCTTACAAGAATAACATGGGAAATGACCCATAAACTTCTGCTAAAGAAATTATACTTATTATTTAAAGCGATAGAAAAAAACTATTTATGCCGGGAATCAGGATCCATTAGACTGACATCAAATTTTTTCAGTCGCTGTTTTACGCTTTGGATGTGTCGCCGTATATCGCAAAATTCTAATGAAATCCACCTCTAGCACAACTGTGACTCGCGAATCTTTCTTGCGCGAGAAATATTACCTATCTATCTCTTTCTTTGCTGTGCCGTGAGAGAGTGACGGGCGATGCTGTCACGACAAGAGTCGCGAAGCGTAGTTGCGCCAGACGGACTGAGGCATACAATACTTAATTCAATCGCTTTAAATAAAAAGAAATGTTGACGGTAGTTTGCATGTCGGCGGTTATCGAGGATATATCCATCTCTTTCTAACTAGTGAGGTTAGATGAGAGAGGGATTTGAATAAGTGGGGAAGGGAAGAGTCGGGAAAGGGGACGATAAACGCTGGCAAGCAGTCAACTTTGATGCAGACAGACAACACTATTTCACAAAAGTGAATGTCCGTTAGCTATTTCTGTTAAAAAAGTAATAATACACCTAACAAATAGGGTAGTTTCCTGATATTATCACGAATTGAAATCTGCCTTTAAAATTAACGTTCAAAAAAATACAAAAAAAATATACATATTAAAAGTAATTTGGCCGTACAGGACGGTGACGTCATTGTTTTGTTTTTAATAAATTTCATACTATTAAGGTTTTGATTTTTCATAAAAAGTAGCCGATTTAATCTGTCAGGAAACATCCCTGTTGTCGAACTAATACTTCTGTGAAATAGATTAGTATACTTAGTCAGAAAAGAAAGTGTAGACATTAAAAAGTGGCAACACTGTAGTATCATCCCGTTTTCTTAGATTGATTAGAAAGGGACGACACATCAGTATTACCACATTTTAATTTCTTCACCTTATTTTCGATTATATCCACAAGTAAAAGAAGGCAAGCACACTAGCGTATCTAATTCCTACTTCGCCGTAAAGCGTCATCAAATTAATTGCCTTTTTTTTTCTTTTTCACAGACACTCCAGTTGGTTTACCCATAAATATAGTATTATGCAAATTAATAATCATACAGTTTTATAAAACTGTCACATTTTCTCATTTAGTAACACCGGGACAGCGCAGCGTCGAAAATAAAAAATGCTTAACAATTTAGAATAACTCAAAATAGTGCAGCTTAACAAAAATATATATTTTACTTGTAGTTGTTGCGTTTGCCAAAAAGACATATTTTTAATTAAACATCAAAAATATATGTTATTTTGCGACAAGATCGCGAAAAGCGTGACAACGTTCTCATATTTTGAACAAAATAATTTCAGACCATACAAAGAACAAAGCTCAAGAAAATAAAACGCGCGCTGGACCGGCAATCCAGAGGTACCGGGTTCGATTCCCGGTCTTTTCCACCAGGTAACTAACTCATTTCAATTTTTCTTTGAGCTTTGATCTTTGTATCAATGGTTTCATAGAAAAATAGTGGTGTGTACCCGCATAAAAAAAAGAGACATTACACGTTTCAGAAATCTATAAAATAATTTCAGATTTTAAAATATTGTAGGTATGTAAATTAAAAATAAACGCGAATTGAGGAAATTGGAGTGACAAAATTACTTGGGACGACGTTGTCACGCCTACGTATATATATCAAATTATAACCGATACTGTAAGTCCGTTACAGACGAGGAACTCGTTATATCTAAGTACATATCCTTACATTATCATCGTATACTTTAAAAGCCTCCAAAATTCTTCAAATTAATAAAAGTACATAATAAAAAAATGTAAATAAAACACATCAATTTGTACAAATCGTTCGCTTATATGTACATTAAAATATGTACGCTAATTGTGCGGAATGTTTTCAGGAATTTGTACATTATTTGGATAGTTTAATTACAATTCCCGTGAATAAAAAATTGTAGAGACGTTTGTTTCAGTAATATTAGTGCGTAGAAACTAAAATATTAGTAGCTTACAATGAAGCAAAGAGATAGGGTGAAGGCAAACGAGCATCATTTGAGTCGCGTAATATCGGTCGCGCCATACTTAATGTGACGTGATCGTGACATGATGACACACGACCGAAATTACGCGACTCAAATTACGCTAGTCTGGCTTCACCCGTAATCTTAACATCGTAGAATATCATATTTTTTACTGCATCGTTTTCATACGTACATATTTTTTGTCAAGATTTGGAATCTATTGAAAGTAACATACAAACATCATTTGCTCCATATAAAAACTTAATGAACAATTACAACCATTAAAGCGCATACTTAATGATGCAACAACAATTCCTGAGTATTCTAAGCTGTGGTAATCTAAAAATCGTTGAGACAACTTTGTGAAGGTTCTATGACTTCTAGATTTATTTTTGTCGAATGTTACATTTCGCCGAAAAATGATTTCGTAGAAAGCACTTTTCATTGCAACCATATAGGAGAGTGCGTGTATGCACAAAACAGATAGGTACAGAAGTCAATCTACATACAAGCGCGCTCGAGCAAACGCACACATAGACATTGCTCACGGACACGATATCTCGGACCAGTTCAGACCAGTGCGGGCGCGTGTGCCATCCGCTTGACGTGTCCGTGAGAAATGTCTATGTGTGCGTTTGCTCGAGCGCGCTTGTATGTAGATTGACTTCTGTACCTCTCTGTTTTGTGGTGTATGTGTGTCAGCATACATATTTCAGATACAGGCAATAAAAGTTGCAACTACCCTCAGAATTGATGTATTTTTAGCACACGAACACAATGCTCTCTGTAACACAAAATGTTACAAGTGCGTTGTAACATACAGTACAGGACAGAGATGTATATATTACGTTATAGTACATTACATACCTACCTAGGGCGGTGAATTCGTGAATGTACCAGATCGGAGGTGCCATAAATACACGATCTGGGGCTTTACGAATTACCGCCCGTGGTTTGCCTAAGGTTTAACGTCTTCGGTTAGGAAATTGAGATTGAGAGATTTTCTCTTACTTACGGCCTTGGGTGACGTAAATAAAATTACAATTGACAGGCATTGGTGTTATTTGTACTGTAATGTTTTTATACTTTTTATGTTACTGGTCTATACTTAGTATTATTTATTGTAACTTGTCATCTACATGTTATATAACCATAAAACATATATTATGTACTTTATTGCTTCTTTTATTTATTACTTTACACATTACACAAACGTATACCAAATGTTTTACCCATACTTAACCACAATAACAAAGAAAGTTAACATTCAGTTAGAAACGGAATTGAAACGCGAAGACTAAACAACATTAAAGTAAACAGATAACAAGTATCACAAGAAGAAGTACGGAAGACGTAGGGAAGTCAAATAATGAAACAATTAAAACTTAACGAGGCAATTATTATTGGCAAGACTATTAAGACAGAGAGAGAAACATGCGTAATATCTGATAAACCTTATTATGAATTGTTATGCAAGCTCTACACTAGTCGCGAAGTTGACAGAGGTTGAGCGAATATGATATGGTGGAGGAAATAGTTCGGTCAACGGGACTCGGTCAACTTGGCTCCAACTTGGTTGGGCTAATTTTCAGTTGGCGAGTAGTGTGGAAGGTAGCATTAGCCGTTCGCCATTTGCGCGTGTGGTCCACGCCGCTATTTGTCCAATTGGTTAGCGTTTGATTCAATGTCCTAAAATCTGTACGAACTGCGAAGTGACTCAGTAGCAGTAGGTCCAAATCGCAGTCAATGTGTTTTCATATACTGTTAACTCGCTCGATTGGTAGGCTCGTACTGGATAAACAGTGACTTGGACCTTATACGTGTAGCCTACAGGCTACAGGATATGTTTTTTGAGGTTCTATGATTTTGCTAGCCGTTCATCCTGTAGGATAAACGTAAAGTAATCTCGTGTTGATGATAGATTTTACCAGAGGAAGTTAAATATATGATACAGGAAATAGAGTTATTGTCTATTTTCCTTAGAATTGGAACGTAATGTACCCTATTGTCAGGACCATAAAATCGTGTTCAGATATTTTTGTTCTCGTAAGTGTGTAGATTTAAATGAACTCGACTGTACAATGTTGTACTACATTGGGCGGTTAAAAATGACATTCTAAAGTCAAAATTCATAAGGTGGAGACAACACTGTGGAGGTTAATGACCAAATAAATAATTATTCGTCGTGACCTTAAATATTGTCCTAGAGGTAAAATATTGCATTTTTATATTATTGATCGTTTTCTTACAACTATTTTAAGCTGCAAAAATATACTTTAAAGATTCAAACAAAAATGTAACAGCGAATCGCATTTTTATGTTCATGTGAAACATCATATTACCAGAATGTATGAGCAAATAATCATATTATTGTTTCGATAATAACGTCATAGTAAATAGCTATCCACGATCGCCATATAACGATCAATTGTCATGCCTAAGTAATCCCTACATCATATACATGCCCCGGGGTTTTCGGTGCACTAGTGATTTGATGCTCACTGTCGGCCTAGGGCTGCCATCCGTCCGGGGGCCGTCCGGTGGGGTTTTCAAAAAGTGTCCTGGGTCCGGACACTTTTATGTGAGGTAACACCTTATTGAATTAAACCGGCATGATGGTGTACAAAGTAAGTAGAAACCGTATAAATAATACAAAGCGCAATAAAGGCACTAGCTTCATTCAGTGTAACACCAAGTAACACGTTAACAGCGTGACAGGGTAAACGATTGTGTTTTTAATAAAAAAATTGACACGTCCGGGGAAAAATGCGTTTTACGCCAAATGACCGGATTTTTTTAAGTGTGTCCGGGTTCGCCGAATTTAGAGATGGCAGCCCTATGTCGGCCTATTCTTAAATCATCCGTGCTCCGAAAACAACCCCGGGATATGATCGTAAACGACTTATTGTACAGAGGGAATTACATTATAAATTAGTTTTGGGTGCATTATCAAGATGTCATTAATTAGGTACAATAAATCAATACTTTTAAGTGGAGACAAATATTCAATGTTGGTCAACTGAATACTTACTTGGCAGGTATCCATTATTACAATAAAATACTGATGTACCGTATTTTTTGTAAAATGTATGCCTAATATGGTATATTTGACTATGAGCCCTACTCAAACGTTTGTACCGCATTGCCGTGACAAAAATATGTCCATTTTATCCGTCTTTTTGTCAAAATATCTGTAATTTTTTTAAGAGATTGCACAGAAGATCGTGACTTCGACCAAATAGCACGAAATGCCACAAAAATCCGCACATTTCCAAAAAACTGTGTCCACAAAAGTGAGGCGGTAGAAACGCTCGAATAATGACTTATTAATGGTGAATATCATTCACTTACAAGGAGAAACGGGTTATGTAGTATTCTGTATAATAGGCTAGACTCTTAAAAAAATATAATTAGTCTGTCAGTTAGATTGTAAAAAAAATTACACGTATTTTGTTTATTAAACAAAGATACGAATATATATTCCATAAAAGTTTTGCGTGACCTTACACCGTGCAAAAATTTTAGCAAGGTGTGACATCACGACACACTCCTTAACTTTCGCTTTATCTTTGTTATGTTTTGTTTTATTGACAAAACCGCGTACAACTGTTTTCGATAATTAAACTGGCGGACAAATTATAATTATAATAAAATAATATAAGTATTACCCATGAAACTACCCGAGTCCTGGGACAAAGGATGAAGTGTGTGGTGTGGAGTGCGGCCGGGCTGGCAGCGCGGGCGGGAGGGCGAGAGGCATCGGCTCTTTACATCACCTGGAAATTAACATATTTATATTAAAAACCCAGATAGCTAACGTAGCGCAAACAACTATAAAGCACAACTTAACAACTGGGGGGAGATAGCCAGGATTAGGATACGCGGAAAAATTTGACGGAGGCTTTTGCCCAGCAGTGGAACACGCTCTTAAGTAATAATAATAAATAATATACGGTTCTGTTTTGGTATCAGAAGGGGGTCAGAGGGGGGGGGGGGGGTTGTGAAAGAAATTACCAGATGGCTTATTGAACATTGTTTTTATAGTATAAAAGAGTTTTTAGAATATAGATCGCATAATTGACGTTGTTTAGTTGTACCTACTTAGAATATATTTTGCATGTTTTCACATGATTGTTATATAAACACATTTTTGCATGTCGTTCCTCGACAGAATACTTTACTGATGTACCTTTAGACCTTGTACCACATGTTTTGTAGTATTCTAGCAAATAAAACATTTCTATTCTATTCTATTCACATCTTGTGGTACCTCTTTTCTAAGAATGTACGCGAGCTGCTGAACAAGACTCCTCCTTGAGTGGAGACCCGCAGGGACGCGAGAGGGCGCGCGGGGCGGGGGCGGGGCGGGGGCGGGGCGGGGCTGTACCAGGGTCCATGACGATGAGGGGGTTGGAGCTTAGACAGAGTTCTTCGCTAAAACCCGACAGCGGATGTTTATTCACATGTGGGGGACTGTACCTGCAGGATCTGCGACGCCTCGAAGGCGGTGCCGGGCAGCAGCACGATGGGCGCGGCGACACGCGCCGCCTCCACGCACACGTGTTGGGGACTGTACCTGCAGGATCTGCGACGCCTCGAAGGCGGTGCCGGGCAGCAGCACGATGGGCGCGGCGACACGCGCCGCCTCCACGCACACGTGTTGGGGACTGTACCTGCAGGATCTGCGACGCCTCGAAGGCGGTGCCGGGCAGCAGCACGATGGGCGCGGCGACACGCGCCGCCTCCACGCACACGTGTTGGGGACTGTACCTGCAGGATCTGCGACGCCTCGAAGGCGGTGCCGGGCAGCAGCACGATGGGCGCGGCGACACGCGCCGCCTCCACGCACACGTGTTGGGGACTGTACCTGCAGGATCTGCGACGCCTCGAAGGCGGTGCCGGGCAGCAGCACGATGGGCGCGGCGACACGCGCCGCCTCCACGCACACGTGTTGGGGACTGTACCTGCAGGATCTGCGACGCCTCGAAGGCGGTGCCGGGCAGCAGCACGATGGGCGCGGCGACACGCGCCGCCTCCACGCACACGTGTTGGGGACTGTACCTGCAGGATCTGCGACGCCTCGAAGGCGGTGCCGGGCAGCAGCACGATGGGCGCGGCGACACGCGCCGCCTCCACGCACACGTGTTGGGGACTGTACCTGCAGGATCTGCGACGCCTCGAAGGCGGTGCCGGGCAGCAGCACGATGGGCGCGGCGACACGCGCCGCCTCCACGCACACGTGTTGGGGACTGTACCTGCAGGATCTGCGACGCCTCGAAGGCGGTGCCGGGCAGCAGCACGATGGGCGCGGCGACACGCGCCGCCTCCACGCACACGTGTTGGGGACTGTACCTGCAGGATCTGCGACGCCTCGAAGGCGGTGCCGGGCAGCAGCACGATGGGCGCGGCGACACGCGCCGCCTCCACGCACACGTGTTGGGGACTGTACCTGCAGGATCTGCGACGCCTCGAAGGCGGTGCCGGGCAGCAGCACGATGGGCGCGGCGACACGCGCCGCCTCCACGCACACGTGTTGGGGACTGTACCTGCAGGATCTGCGACGCCTCGAAGGCGGTGCCGGGCAGCAGCACGATGGGCGCGGCGACACGCGCCGCCTCCACGCACACGTGTTGGGGACTGTACCTGCAGGATCTGCGACGCCTCGAAGGCGGTGCCGGGCAGCAGCACGATGGGCGCGGCGACACGCGCCGCCTCCACGCACACGTGTTGGCGACTGTACCTGCAGGATCTGCGACGCCTCGAAGGCGGTGCCGGGCAGCAGCACGATGGGCGCGGCGACACGCGCCGCCTCCACGCACACGTGTTGGGGACTGTACCTGCAGGATCTGCGACGCCTCGAAGGCGGTGCCGGGCAGCAGCACGATGGGCGCGGCGACACGCGCCGCCTCCACGCACACGTGTTGGGGACTGTACCTGCAGGATCTGCGACGCCTCGAAGGCGGTGCCGGGCAGCAGCACGATGGGCGCGGCGACACGCGCCGCCTCCACGCACACGTGTTGGGGACTGTACCTGCAGGATCTGCGACGCCTCGAAGGCGGTGCCGGGCAGCAGCACGATGGGCGCGGCGACACGCGCCGCCTCCACGCACACGTGTTGGGGACTGTACCTGCAGGATCTGCGACGCCTCGAAGGCGGTGCCGGGCAGCAGCACGATGGGCGCGGCGACACGCGCCGCCTCCACGCACACGTGTTGGGGACTGTACCTGCAGGATCTGCGACGCCTCGAAGGCGGTGCCGGGCAGCAGCACGATGGGCGCGGCGACACGCGCCGCCTCCACGCACACGTGTTGGGGACTGTACCTGCAGGATCTGCGACGCCTCGAAGGCGGTGCCGGGCAGCAGCACGATGGGCGCGGCGACACGCGCCGCCTCCACGCACACGTGTTGGGGACTGTACCTGCAGGATCTGCGACGCCTCGAAGGCGGTGCCGGGCAGCAGCACGATGGGCGCGGCGACACGCGCCGCCTCCACGCACACGTGTTGGGGACTGTACCTGCAGGATCTGCGACGCCTCGAAGGCGGTGCCGGGCAGCAGCACGATGGGCGCGGCGACACGCGCCGCCTCCACGCACACGTGTTGGCGACTGTACCTGCAGGATCTGCGACGCCTCGAAGGCGGTGCCGGGCAGCAGCACGATGGGCGCGGCGACACGCGCCGCCTCCACGCACACGTGTTGGGGACTGTACCTGCAGGATCTGCGACGCCTCGAAGGCGGTGCCGGGCAGCAGCACGATGGGCGCGGCGACACGCGCCGCCTCCACGCACACGTGTTGGGGACTGTACCTGCAGGATCTGCGACGCCTCGAAGGCGGTGCCGGGCAGCAGCACGATGGGCGCGGCGACACGCGCCGCCTCCACGCACACGTGTTGGGGACTGTACCTGCAGGATCTGCGACGCCTCGAAGGCGGTGCCGGGCAGCAGCACGATGGGCGCGGCGACACGCGCCGCCTCCACGCACACGTGTTGGGGACTGTACCTGCAGGATCTGCGACGCCTCGAAGGCGGTGCCGGGCAGCAGCACGATGGGCGCGGCGACACGCGCCGCCTCCACGCACACGTGTTGGGGACTGTACCTGCAGGATCTGCGACGCCTCGAAGGCGGTGCCGGGCAGCAGCACGATGGGCGCGGCGACACGCGCCGCCTCCACGCACACGTGTTGGGGACTGTACCTGCAGGATCTGCGACGCCTCGAAGGCGGTGCCGGGCAGCAGCACGATGGGCGCGGCGACACGCGCCGCCTCCACGCACACGTGTTGGGGACTGTACCTGCAGGATCTGCGACGCCTCGAAGGCGGTGCCGGGCAGCAGCACGATGGGCGCGGCGACACGCGCCGCCTCCACGCACACGTGTTGGGGACTGTACCTGCAGGATCTGCGACGCCTCGAAGGCGGTGCCGGGCAGCAGCACGATGGGCGCGGCGACACGCGCCGCCTCCACGCACACGTGTTGGGGACTGTACCTGCAGGATCTGCGACGCCTCGAAGGCGGTGCCGGGCAGCAGCACGATGGGCGCGGCGACACGCGCCGCCTCCACGCACACGTGTTGGCGACTGTACCTGCAGGATCTGCGACGCCTCGAAGGCGGTGCCGGGCAGCAGCACGATGGGCGCGGCGACACGCGCCGCCTCCACGCACACGTGTTGGGGACTGTACCTGCAGGATCTGCGACGCCTCGAAGGCGGTGCCGGGCAGCAGCACGATGGGCGCGGCGACACGCGCCGCCTCCACGCACACGTGTTGGGGACTGTACCTGCAGGATCTGCGACGCCTCGAAGGCGGTGCCGGGCAGCAGCACGATGGGCGCGGCGGCACGCGCCGCCTCCACGCACACGTGTTGGGGACTGTACCTGCAGGATCTGCGACGCCTCGAAGGCGGTGCCGGGCAGCAGCACGATGGGCGCGGCGACACGCGCCGCCTCCACGCACACGTGTTGGGGACTGTACCTGCAGGATCTGCGACGCCTCGAAGGCGGTGCCGGGCAGCAGCACGATGGGCGCGGCGACACGCGCCGCCTCCACGCACACGTGTTGGGGACTGTACCTGCAGGATCTGCGACGCCTCGAAGGCGGTGCCGGGCAGCAGCACGATGGGCGCGGCGACACGCGCCGCCTCCACGCACACGTGTTGGCGACTGTACCTGCAGGATCTGCGACGCCTCGAAGGCGGTGCCGGGCAGCAGCACGATGGGCGCGGCGACACGCGCCGCCTCCACGCACACGTGTTGGCGACTGTACCTGCAGGATCTGCGACGCCTCGAAGGCGGTGCCGGGCAGCAGCACGATGGGCGCGGCGACACGCGCCGCCTCCACGCACACGTGTTGGGGACTGTACCTGCAGGATCTGCGACGCCTCGAAGGCGGTGCCGGGCAGCAGCACGATGGGCGCGGCGACACGCGCCGCCTCCACGCACACGTGTTGGGGACTGTACCTGCAGGATCTGCGACGCCTCGAAGGCGGTGCCGGGCAGCAGCACGATGGGCGCGGCGACACGCGCCGCCTCCACGCACACGTGTTGGGGACTGTACCTGCAGGATCTGCGACGCCTCGAAGGCGGTGCCGGGCAGCAGCACGATGGGCGCGGCGACACGCGCCGCCTCCACGCACACGTGTTGGGGACTGTACCTGCAGGATCTGCGACGCCTCGAAGGCGGTGCCGGGCAGCAGCACGATGGGCGCGGCGACACGCGCCGCCTCCACGCACACGTGTTGGGGACTGTACCTGCAGGATCTGCGACGCCTCGAAGGCGGTGCCGGGCAGCAGCACGATGGGCGCGGCGACACGCGCCGCCTCCACGCACACGTGTTGGGGACTGTACCTGCAGGATCTGCGACGCCTCGAAGGCGGTGCCGGGCAGCAGCACGATGGGCGCGGCGACACGCGCCGCCTCCACGCACACGTGTTGGGGACTGTACCTGCAGGATCTGCGACGCCTCGAAGGCGGTGCCGGGCAGCAGCACGATGGGCGCGGCGACACGCGCCGCCTCCACGCACACGTGTTGGGGACTGTACCTGCAGGATCTGCGACGCCTCGAAGGCGGTGCCGGGCAGCAGCACGATGGGCGCGGCGACACGCGCCGCCTCCACGCACACGTGTTGGGGACTGTACCTGCAGGATCTGCGACGCCTCGAAGGCGGTGCCGGGCAGCAGCACGATGGGCGCGGCGACACGCGCCGCCTCCACGCACACGTGTTGGGGACTGTACCTGCAGGATCTGCGACGCCTCGAAGGCGGTGCCGGGCAGCAGCACGATGGGCGCGGCGACACGCGCCGCCTCCACGCACACGTGTTGGGGACTGTACCTGCAGGATCTGCGACGCCTCGAAGGCGGTGCCGGGCAGCAGCACGATGGGCGCGGCGACACGCGCCGCCTCCACGCACACGTGTTGGGGACTGTACCTGCAGGATCTGCGACGCCTCGAAGGCGGTGCCGGGCAGCAGCACGATGGGCGCGGCGACACGCGCCGCCTCCACGCACACGTGTTGGGGACTGTACCTGCAGGATCTGCGACGCCTCGAAGGCGGTGCCGGGCAGCAGCACGATGGGCGCGGCGACACGCGCCGCCTCCACGCACACGTGTTGGGGACTGTACCTGCAGGATCTGCGACGCCTCGAAGGCGGTGCCGGGCAGCAGCACGATGGGCGCGGCGACACGCGCCGCCTCCACGCACACCATGTTGGGGAACTCGTCGTCGCCGAAGTCCGGGATCTCCTTCGCGTAGTCCGCCCAAGGGTTCCAGATCACTGCCATGAGAAAGAGAGAGAGAGAGAGAGAGTGTTAAATAACATTATTGTTAAGGCTTTCCAGCCTTACAGCCAGCCTCTCGCTTAATCGTTCATTGCTGAAAAGTAGTGCAGTAAGATGTGAATATTAACGAATTCACATAGAGTTCGCTAAGGTGCAAAGCCTTTCAAATAAACAATGCAAAGATCGACACACATAGCATAAAAAAAAATTCGAGGGGTTGCTTGGCGCAAGGGTAGCGAAGTGGTTAACGCGCTGGGCCGGCGATCCAGAGGTTCCGGGTTCGATCCCCCGGTCTCTTCCACCAGGTTTATTTAAATATTTCTTTGAGCTTTCATCTTTTTATCAATGGTTTAAGATACTGTGAACTGACCGGTATCAGGGAAGTTGTACTTCTGTATCCGCATCTTGCGGCCGCTGACGACGTTGGTGATGATGTGCTCCTGCATGGTGTTCTGGTAGATGCGGTCGGTCCACTCGTTGATGGTCACCACCTCGCGCGTCTCCTGGTACACCGTGCCTTCCCGCGTCTGAACATCAACAGTGATGGTACGTTATCGACGAAGCGAGGGAAGTAGGCAATAGAGTACTGTAAGGTGTTGCTTGGTCTATGACAGCAGAACTGGCCACTAGGTTTTGTATTAAAAATATATTTAATTACCTCAATCAGTGAGTACCAAGAGGGCCGGGCATTCAGTTTTAGCTCTGTATCGTGGCTGAACGCTATAATAAATTACAATCAAAGTCCTATCTTCTTTTAATCATCTTCTACCAAAGCTACACCTCCCACATTTGGTGGAGTCGCGAAGGTCCCACAGCTCAGTACCTACTTGAATAACATATCAAATCAGCTCCTAATGTTTACAATGAAGCGAAAAATTTAAAAATTCAACGGCTCAGGAAGGATTCGACCCTGCGTCTCCAACGGTTTCCGGGCCAACACGGGCGTTCTACCAACTGGCCCACCGAACCTGATGCCAGAGCCATTGATTTTTTCAACCAGTTGCTTCTACATGCCTTAGGATGGCATCGCATTTTTCGTTTCATTATAAACATTATATATACGTTAGCAGAATAATCAAATCAGCTCCTTTTTATGAACTGTCAAAACGCTTCGACAGTACGAAATTTCAAAGAAAATGGTTTTTTGACGTCACTACACTGTACGATCAGTTAGCCTCCTTATGTTTACTATTTGGGCATTAAAATCGCCAAAAACTCTAAGCAATACAATACAAGTACTCTTTATTGCACACCTCAAAAAACATACAGGAGAAATACAATGCAAGTATTGCTACTTGCATTGTATTTCTAGATTGTATTTTTATATAGATGTGTATGTCAGTAATAGCAATTAATGTCAAGCGACACATATTTAATACCAGGCCTTGTTAGTTCCTCCGGCTGTTAATACGTTCTGTATAAAATAGCAGTAAGCCGTTAATAGGTTTGATATAACGATGAGGAGGATCAGATACTTGAAGAGGCCGTTCCAGTAGTTGCCATCTCTTTCTTATTGTGTATATTGAAAGAAAGAAAGAAAAATGTTTATTCCAACAAAAGCACACACAGACAGGACATTATTGACATAACAGTGTTCTATTAATTATCGTATGCGGATTAGAGATGTTTACAATAAGTCCAGCAATGTGTGCGTTAAAGAAAATGGCTTTGACTCAGCATGGTGCTGCAATTCGCAAACAAATCATACTGCAACGCTGTTATTCTGCCAAAGCCCAAATTATTGTGAGTACACTGACCTTGTCTATGAACATGCAGCCGTGCATGCCGGTGATCTGGCAGCGCCGCACGTCAGGCACCTTGAAGTAGGTGTGCAGCAGCAGCTGGCAGGAGAAGGTCAGCTCCTTGCTGGGGTTGTACACGCCGATGTTGAAGTGGAGCTCTTTCTCGCGGAGTATCAGTCGGTACGTCAGTCTGTATGTATTGTGAGTACACCGACCTTGTCTATGAACATGCAGCCGTGCATGCCGGTGATCTGGCAGCGCCGCACGTCAGGCACCTTGAAGTAGGTGTGCAACAGCAGCTGGCAGGAGAAGGTCAGCTCCTTGCTGGGGTTGTACACGCCGATGTTGAAGTGGAGCTCTTTCTCGCGGAGTATCAGTCGGTACGTCAGTCTGTATGTATTGTGAGTACACCGACCTTGTCTATGAACATGCAGCCGTGCATGCCGGTGATCTGGCAGCGCCGCACGTCAGGCACCTTGAAGTAGGTGTGCAACAGCAGCTGGCAGGAGAAGGTCAGCTCCTTGCTGGGGTTGTACACGCCGATGTTGAAGTGGAGCTCTTTCTCGCGGAGTATCAGTCGGTACGTCAGTCTGTATGTATTGTGAGTACACCGACCTTGTCTATGAACATGCAGCCGTGCATGCCGGTGATCTGGCAGCGCCGCACGTCAGGCACCTTGAAGTAGGTGTGCAACAGCAGCTGGCAGGAGAAGGTCAGCTCCTTGCTGGGGTTGTACACGCCGATGTTGAAGTGGAGCTCTTTCTCGCGGAGTATCAGTCGGTACGTCAGTCTGTATGTATTGTGAGTACACCGACCTTGTCTATGAACATGCAGCCGTGCATGCCGGTGATCTGGCAGCGCCGCACGTCAGGCACCTTGAAGTAGGTGTGCAACAGCAGCTGGCAGGAGAAGGTCAGCTCCTTGCTGGGGTTGTACACGCCGATGTTGAAGTGGAGCTCTTTCTCGCGGAGTATCAGTCGGTACGTCAGTCTGTATGTATTGTGAGTACACCGACCTTGTCTATGAACATGCAGCCGTGCATGCCGGTGATCTGGCAGCGCCGCACGTCAGGCACCTTGAAGTAGGTGTGCAAAAGCAGCTGGCAGGAGAAGGTCAGCTCCTTGCTGGGGTTGTACACGCCGATGTTGAAGTGGAGCTCTTTCTCGCGGAGTATCAGTCGGTACGTCAGTCTGTATGTATTGTGAGTACACCGACCTTGTCTATGAACATGCAGCCGTGCATGCCGGTGATCTGGCAGCGCCGCACGTCAGGCACCTTGAAGTAGGTGTGCAGCAGCAGCTGGCAGGAGAAGGTCAGCTCCTTGCTGGGGTTGTACACGCCGATGTTGAAGTGGAGCTCTTTCTCGCGGAGTATCAGTCGGTACGTCAGTCTGTATGTATTGTGAGTACACCGACCTTGTCTATGAACATGCAGCCGTGCATGCCGGTGATCTGGCAGCGCCGCACGTCAGGCACCTTGAAGTAGGTGTGCAGCAGCAGCTGGCAGGAGAAGGTCAGCTCCTTGCTGGGGTTGTACACGCCGATGTTGAAGTGGAGCTCTTTCTCGCGGAGTATCAGTCGGTACGTCAGTATGTATGTATTGTGAGTACACCGACCTTGTCTATGAACATGCAGCCGTGCATGCCGGTGATCTGGCAGCGCCGCACGTCAGGCACCTTGAAGTAGGTGTGCAGCAGCAGCTGGCAGGAGAAGGTCAGCTCCTTGCTGGGGTTGTACACGCCGATGTTGAAGTGGAGCTCTTTCTCGCGGAGTATCAGTCGGTACGTCAGTCTGAACCTGAAGAGAGACGTACTTTGTTTATTATTTGGGAACTCCTTCTCTTATAGACTAACGTTTCATTGAATTCATCGAATTTTCATTTCAGTACTTTTTTCCCCTGTAGTCATATATTTTTCATTGGGTCTTGAAAATATAATTCTATAAAAATAAAAATACTAATGACAAATTTATATGTTAACAAACTATTATTTCCTATAGATTACGTTAGGTTGGGAAGGTTTGTTTTATAACATTTAAAAATATTTTATGGTTTCAGAAAAAAGTGCTTTCGATGAAATGATATGCCTATAAAATTTGTCATTCTATGAATCGTTTCTCTATAAAACAGGGGTAAACCTTATTATTTGCGTATGGATTTTGTAAACAGAACAAAATTAGGTAAGCATCAACTGTTTGCTGCAACATAACATAAGAATCGGAAGAAAACTCGAAAGTTCTGTCACATTGTGTGCGTTTCAGTAAATTTGTATAAAAGCAGAAAGGTTTGCTAGTGAAATTCTTATGTAAAGGCCAAGTGTACACAATGTTCGATGTTAATTTAACCACATTGTAATGATAAAGACTTTTCATATTAACCAGCCAACTAGGTACTCTATTTTTAGTTACTGACTAAACGAACAACCTCATGGCCCAAATGGTCAGTGACACTTGCTGTATTTGTCCTAGACTCGGCATGTTATGTTTAGTAGATCAGTTCACTAACACTACTAACACCCATGGGTATTTTAACACTCACAGCTCAGGATGACCATTTCATTCATGAGGCAGAAGACCGCCATAACTCCGTTTTCCCCTTTCGACATTCCACCGGTCGCAACCCGCAGTCTTTTTGACAATTGTCAAAATCCATCATCACAACACAGAACTTTGACTTCTGATCAAGATCTACCTTTGCTAGATAAACCGTACTCACTGGAAGTGCCACATGGAGCGCGTGTAGTCGTCGTCCATGAGACAGAAGACCGCCTCCACGTCGCCGCTCGGCAGCCGCTCCGGGGCCTTCTCCAGGTGCCAGCGGGCCACGCGCGCGAACCCGTGCTGCGGGCCGAATGCCCATTGTCCGAATTGAGCTGTGACAGAAGATGGGAAATAAAGTGTACATCGTTTAGGATTCCAAGTCAAAATCTGTTAGCAGATACATAAAAGAGGAGTACTTTCATCATATCACACTAATATTACAAAAGCGAAAGTTTGTGAGTATGTTTTTGTGTTTATATGTTTGTTTCTTCTTCACGCTCTAACGGCTGGATCCTTTTAATAGATTTTGGATTAACACATAGGCTACGTTTTATTCCGAAAAAATGTAGTGTTCCCGTGGGATGAGAAGGTAATGCCGCGCGGCGTAGCTAGTAATATTATTAATGCGAAAATTTGAGAGTATTTTTGTATAGGTCTTAGACGGAAATGCAATTAAAACTAACTTTAAAAATTGGCTCCTGCAGTGTTCTATAAAATTGGTGAATATGTCGCATTTTAGCTATAAGTTAATTTTTAGCCGTGACTATTGTATGCCCGAAATCAATTGAAACAAATTATCTTTTCTAGCTTAATAACTTAAGAATATTCTATTCTGTTTACAAATGAAGCGAAAATTGAAAAATTTAATGATTCGGACAGGATTCCAACCTGCGTTTCCAACGGCTTTCCGGGCCAACACTGGCGTCCTCCTAATTGGACCACCGAATCAGATGTCAGAGCCATTGAATTTTTCAACCAGTTGCTTCGACATGCCTTAGGGTGGCATCGTAGCGCCATCTACCGTAAAGATTTAGACTTTATCGTCGGCACCATCGTCTCAAATTTGTTGAGAATCGATAGTAACGATGTGCTACACCCGAATTACTTATTATTATTTTTTTTTTTTATTAAAGCAGTAACGTCTGCTAACGTAAACTAAATGTTTACAAATAAAGCGAAAATTGAAAAAAATTATGAATGCATTTGGGAGGACGCCAGTGTTGGCCCGGAAAGCCGTTGGAAACGCAGGTTCGAATCCTGTCCGAATCATAAAAAAATTCAATTTTCGCTTCATTTGTAAACATTTAGTTTACGTTAGCAGACGTTACTGCTTTAATAAAAAAATAAAATAAGTAATTCGGGTGTAGCACATCGTTACTATCGATTCTCAACAAATTTGAGACGATGGTGCCGACGATAAAGTCTAAATCTTTACGGTAGATGGCGCTACGATGCCACCCTAAGGCATGTCGAAGCAACTAGTTGAAAAATTCAATGGCTCTGACATCTGATTCGGTGGTCCAATTGGGAGGACGCCAGTGTTGGCCCGGACAGCCGTCGGAAACGCAGGTTCGAATCCTATCCGAATCATTAAATTTTTAAATTTTCGCTTCATTTGTAAACATTTAGTTTACGTTAGCAGACGTTACTGCTTTAATAAAAAAAAAAAAATCTATTCTATTCTATTCATAAGCGGAGCTACATCCTCAAACTTAAATCTTCCGCTTCGCTCGCGGTTCAATTATAATACCGGTCTGAACATTCAGATTTCACAATTACTTAGGTATAAAGGAAACGTAGTGTTCTTCGGTATTTATTATATGTTAGTGTGAAATAAATGTCCACAACCGTTTACTATCTACAACCTTATTACCGGTATTAATTACTTAATACCAATTTAGAATAAGCAGTTCATAAATAGCACCACTGCACTCCTTATTCGTACACTGCACCTGTTGACTAGCGTTCTACTCAACAACTCACCCTTGTTGTGCAATGTGCATAGAGTTTAGCCCTAGGGCAACTTAAAATTGACAGGTTCATAGCTATTTTATACCGGGTGTCACCGCGGTTTAGTAAATTCTTCGAACATTCGTGCATTCTTCCTGCAACATACTCAGAGAGCTTCCTAAGTTGTCTCACACTGGCGATTTGTGTGCGAGTTAAAAGCGAAGCGAGCATACAGCGAATTCGGTGCGAGGACGCTATATTTAAATTAAATAATGTAAAATTAGGCCTTCCTTTTGCCTGAAACACAGGGAACCCTAGTTCAGGTTATATAAAATTTAAATTTAATTGTGTTTTATATAATGTAGCCGTATCTCTAAATAACAAATCTACATACTACTGTGTACTTACAATTTATTTGGGATTCCCCTGAATGTGAAATG
This sequence comes from Apotomis turbidana, assembly GCA_905147355.2. Classification (NCBI taxonomy): domain Eukaryota; kingdom Metazoa; phylum Arthropoda; class Insecta; order Lepidoptera; family Tortricidae; genus Apotomis; species Apotomis turbidana. Next base: position 27,807,682 of record LR990283.1, on the reverse strand, counting down.
ATAATCAAACGCGTTTTTTTTAACACCCACAATATTGACTACGTTGATTTAAATAACTACCAGAATAGTAAAATAGACGTTTTACTTAGTAAAAGTAAAATGGCTGTATAGTATTTTGTTCTATAAGACTTTTTAAAAGGGTGGCATGTTTTATACAAAATATACCAAAATGATAGATTTATATCCGCGACTGTATTATAATTTTGGGCGAAAAAAAAGTATGAGTGAATACTTACGGAACACGAAAGGTATGCCTCCCCGTATCGCCCGTTTGCCATCGAAGACTGCTTGTTTACTGAAATCAAAATGAAAACTTTTTTAACAACCGTCATACCGTAAGTAATACCGTAAGGTCGGGTTACTTTAACCCTGGGGGTAACATTGTCCACCCATTTCAATTACTATGAAAACTATTAAAAACAGCACCAGCGATCACTCAAAAGTGGATATGTCATAAGATATAGTTATCCAGAATTTACTTACTGAATAAAGTTGGTTTTAAAGGGTGGGCAATGTTACCCCCCAGGGCTAAAGTAACCCGACCTTACGGTACTCTTTAACAACCGTCAAGAAGCCTTGTAGAAACATTATGAATTTAAAGAGAACTCTTGTTGTAAACTTGGAATGTACACGGAAAATAGGCCCTAGCTGATGTATTTATGTAGGTAAAGGAATTATTAGTTTTGGTTCATAACATTTATAATTCTTTGGCAATAGCAAGAGTTATGTGGCTACATGTAATTTATGTTTAGCGGTAACATAACAGTTTACCGCTACTTAAACGAATACCGCTTGTATCAGTGACAAACCAATGTATACATGGTGGCCCTGTAACAAAAGCGAAAAATTAAGGGCCTTGCGATTTGCGAGCGAGTTTTCTATACAAATCACCATGACGGCGAACTCGCTTCGTGGTCGGGTTCAAGGCCTTAAAATATACATCCTTTAACTAATTAGTAATTACAACCAAACGGTTACGTCAAGAAGAACGAAGGATTGAGCAGCATTCCACGACACATAAGATATCCTACGACCATTAGGCGACAATATCGCAATGTGAACATTCATTGATAAGAAATCTTAACTTTAAATTACAAATTCTCAGAATTTAAGAACTTTGGAATACTAGGACCACTGTCTAATAGCTGTGGATAATTTAAGAAATCTGTTTAATCTTTTTGCTTTAGTTATAGGCCCCACACAGTATATTGACTTATTATCAACCACCACCAACCACCATCTATTATTACAAGACGAAAGTAAAGTTTGGAGTCAGAAAACTTAGAAATCTCTTTTCTTGTCGCCTACGTCGTTACATGTTGTACAAATAGTAAACCACCAAAACTGCATTGACTTAGACACAGACACTTGACACATAATTAATGTCTCCAGGCATTTACCAAGTTTTTCAATTACCAGTTTAATGGAAGAATGAAACTATTACATTAATGTAATTCAAATTCAGCAATATATCGAAGTAATTTTGAATTTGATGTAGGTATCTTTCAACAATCAAAGATATTTAATAGTGATTCTGATTTGTAAAACATATCCATAGCATGAAACTTTGATTTTTTACACGAAATAAAGTACCTACTGCCCCTTAAAACATTTACCCCAATACTGTTCAGAAAGTTCTGGTAATTCATGTAAATTATATGCAACAATACAGCTACGTATATACTTGTAGAAAACCCCAAGAAGTTAATATAACGTTTATCCCGCCAGGCTGTGTGTATAGGCACTTATCCTTTGACCCTCCGCGCGCTTACATCATCCGAAAACCCACGGTAAAAACCACGTAGGTTAAGTTTAAGTTCAAATATCATAATTTTTCTAATCATCATAATCGTTAAAGAGTCATCTACTTGAAGTTAATCATATTATGAAATATTTTTGCTAAGATGTGATTGGTGTACAAAAATAACATACATATAATCGTGCAAATACTCGCGCGACAAGAAGACGTTGATGCCCGGATCCTGTTTGGGTCACTGAGCCAAAATAGTTAGTTAGTTAGTGGCAGTAGTCTCCCGGTGATAGTCTTACCCCAATGTTTATTTTTTAGCGAAACCTCATTAAAACCGGATCAAATTTATGGAAAGAATGTACAACTACCAGGCAATACATCAAGAAAACGTTATTTAGAATATCCTAACAACTGACCATTACCGAGCTAGCACTGGATTGCATTTCGCATACCTATATCACACACATTCCAAATATGTACCATTACAGTAATGCATTCGTCCGCCGCAGCATCGCCCGCTAACCGCACACTCTTACACAGAAAGGGAATAAGTCATACATTTATATCAGCAATACAACCCTTTGTCAGTAACAGAAGTCTTCGATTCACGTCAAAACAAGATCAATTTTAGCGGTGGCATTCCAGCGCGACGCGGGTAGTGCAAAAGGCACCCTTATATTATAAATGCTTCAGTGGGCATCGGGAGGGACAAAAACGCTCAGAGCAAGCTGGGTATAAATTATTTATGCCGTTTTAAGCATTTTGGAGTCGGCGCGAGTGGACATTGCTGACAACCTCTCCTTTGGGACTGGCGTGTTATCCTTGCTGATATACATACGAATGCGTTGTTTTTCTATCACTGCACAGGGGTAGTGTATGGGCCGGAGAATTATATAGGCTACTTTTAAGACTAGAGATGTGTCGTTCGCGAGTGACTTTTCATTCATGTCAGTAACTCACTTACTGAAGGATAAACCAACTCACTATATAAGTAGATATATCTTTCATTTGCAACCACTCACCACTCAACATGAAGTGAACTAAATGATGCTATTGACATTATAAAGTTATACTTAAAAGAAATCAACGACGTCAAATAATATAATTTGGCGATTATTTTGAGATGAGTCACATTTTTCCAATAGCTACGTCATTATTAGTATTAATCTTGCATAATTCTTACGACGCCTAATTCAAAAGAGCCAAATGAACGAAATGAGTTTGATGATTTATGATAGGGCTGTTTGAGTCTATAGATCCACTAAGCGAAATGAACGACAACGAGTGATGTATACTTATCGCGAGAGCAAAACATGAATCGTTCTCCTTCATTTGAGTGGCATGATTTGCGCATCTCTATTTAAGACTCCGGTGGCGCGAATGACATTTGTTTGAATGACTCAAGTAGAGAGGTAGAGAGCTAGACAGCTCTAGCAGGCATTTTACTATCTATCGATGAACATTTACGTTTCCTAAAGGAAAAGCGACATATATCCCATGCCAACTTGCCAACGGATCTTTATATAAAGGTTATGGCTGGTTTATAGGGTTTATAGCTATAAATACAGGCTAATAAGCCTTTTTAAATTGATAATGATATCGGATGTGCAACGAGCATTTATGAACGACTCTATAGTTAATACATAATTGTCATACAATAATTCACTGGAGGTAATTAGTAATAATTCTTGAATGAATCTTTTAAACATTAGTATGTATTACAGGGGTAGCTTAGCTATATGTTGGTATCTTAAATAAAAATAAACCCATTTTGTTAAAAAAAATACTTATACTTATGTACCGTAAAACTACCCAACTATAGTCCGATCATCCTACTATGGTCCAAAACAAAACTCGTTTATTATTATAAAAATCCATAATGAGGCACTTTATACGTTTTTATTTAAGTTTGTTATGTTTGTTATGTTAAGTTATGTTGTTCACTTAGTTTATTCGTTATAATTCTCATATATTAACGAGTGATTTTCGGATTCAATTGGACCATAGTTGTGTGGGTAGTTTAACGGTATGTACCTATGATTAAAAAGTGCATTTACATAGTTGTAACTTTCAACACATACGTTTAGTAACATAATTTACGTCACCCTAGTCCGTAAGTGGTATTCTCTGTCCAAAATCTCACTTCGTAGCCAAGGCGAGACGTAAAACTTTAGACTAACCACACGGGCGGTTTTTCGTAAAGCCCCCAGATCGCATAATATAAACACCTGCGATCTGGGACTGGTACTTTCAACAAAAAAACTGTTTTCAATCTTGTGCGTAAAAACAATTGTTCTGAGCGTAACTAAAAGAACGCCTATATAAAACTTTTCAAGTATCAATAAGTGCAACAGAAACCGTTTATAATCATACAAAGTATAATATAATTGTATTACCAAACACCATTTAAAACCAGGATAAAAACGAGCGAAATTATTTACAACCACGTATTAAATGCCACATTCTTGATTGCGCTATTATAACAATACATTACTGGAGTTATAATTATGCTCGAGTGACTTTAATTGGTCGAAAAAACTGCGCCGATAATGACAGGAAAGTACATGAAGTGACATTATTCCTAATACCATGTATAGAAGTCACCGTTTTGCGAGGTCCGTAAAAAGAAGTGGCCGATACAATGCGATGGAGATCCGTTGGTCGAGAATGTTCTTAATACAGACCCAGGTATGTATTACATTATAATAATCTCATACTATTATGAAATTTTAGGTTTGTATTGGAAATCACTTTTTTATGAAGGGGTCACGATTTCAGGAACAATCTTAGCAGCCTGATGCAGGATCGTCATTTGTTTTGTATGGGCACGCGGCGCCGTGCCAACCTGGCGCCATCTGCTCTCATAATTTCGTTTGTCCGCACATCACCCCGAAACGGCTGGACGGATTTTAACCAATTTTGGTGCTGGCATAGCCGGACATCCAAAGATGGTTACAGGATACTTTTTACCCGTCTACGGTAAAGAAAAAAACCTTGCTAGACATAAATAAAAATAAATATTAAGGGACAATCTTACACAAATCGACCTAGTCCCAAACTAAGCAATGTTTGTATTGTACTATGGGCACTAAGACGACGATATACATAATAATTATATAAATACATATATATATACCATCCATGACCCAGGAACAAATATTTGAGTAAATCACACAAATATTACCGTCAAATATCGTATCATGAAATAAAATAAAAAAACGGCAAAAAGTCACTTTAGTTTTATGGGAGCCCTACTTAAATATTTATTTTATTCTATTTTCAGTAAATTTTTTTATAGCGGCAGCAAAAATACATCATCTGTGAAAATTTCTACTGTCTTGGTCTAGCTATCACGGTTCATGAGATACAGCCTGGTGACAGACGGACGGACAGCGGAGTCTTAGTAATTGGGTCCCGTTTTAACCTTTTGGGTACGGAACCCTAAAAAAGGTAAAGTAACTTAAACGTCTGAACAAGTAGGTATATAAATGGCACATTTTATTTAAAATGTTAACGTTATTACAAAAACTATCAACAATCTAAGTATATGTTAACTTTATTGCAGAAAATATCGATAATATCTACAATTTATCTCAATAAAACTTGCGTGGAATAACATTAACTAAATAAGGCTTTATGGACTAACTTTGATGGGTACTTATCATCAGGTAAACTATGCGAATATTTGCTCTTTTACAAATACGAAAAAGAGGGTCATACAATGTATATAATTTCCTAATCAATGTTTATTAAAGCGGTACCGTCTGCTAGCGTAAAACAAATGTCTATATTGATGCAAAAAAGGTCTTTTATGTATACAATTTTGTAGTAATATTCATTCGTGTCTTTGTAAATGGGATAGAATGGTAGAAATTGTAGTATATTGTAAAGGTACATCAGCGGAGCCAATTGGTACACGATACTTACAGCCCCCAAATCGGACTGCAATCGGAACAGTTCCCCGAATCGGTGTAGGGACTAGATAAAGTTTTAATTGGAGATTCCGGATGAAATTCCTTCATGAGCTGCCGCCGGCCGATACATTCCGGCTTCGGCAGCAGCCCGCTTTTTATACCAAAACTTGTTTCATTCTGCCATTCCCTCCCAGATAAAATAGCGACAATAAATATAAACCGACCGCTTTCTTTACCTAATTATTTCCAGATCGATTCGGAAACTGTATCGGAGGTATTCTGCAATTAAAAGCTCCTAAAATATACTAAATGGGCTATTTGAAAACGCCATTAAAGTTTAGGAGATTCAAGACAATGAGAACGGATTCCGCTCTTTCTTCACTTTAATTCAGAGATCTCGCTCAAAAAGGTGTTCAGATTAATTTATCAACATGAGAGTCTCATTGTTTTAGTCTGAGCTCCGTCGATATTCCGCGAATGTTTGCCGCAATTGGAATTTGCCACAGCGAACAATGTTAACCGCTAATCCGCGCTCGGGTAAAGCCTCAAGATCGCTATTGCGCAAAAAAGCCCGTGACCCGCGACAATTTCTCGAGGGGCCCCGTTCTCATTGTTCTCTACTTTCATAAATATTGATTAAATACGAGGCTCATCATGTTTCTCAACATTGTTATAATGTGCGCCGCGCGCGCAGACGCGCACCCCGCCCGGCGCCGGCTACCGCGCTACACTATAAGGGTTATAATTACATTAAGATGCAATTTGCAAACAGACGAGTAACCAACCCGTTGCCACCATATATGGGTTTTCATTAATATTGCTCGACGCTCCCACTCGTAAGGGTGTTGCCGGGAAATTACACCGGTTATTTGCACAAGTTAAAAACTATTTAAAAAAATCGTATTGCACTTTCTGGGATTAAAGGAGCAATTATGAGTAAAAACGTGATTAAGATTCACCAGCGATTTGCAAACGAAGTAATCAGGGAGAAAAACACGAAACATGTATACAATAAACACCCTTCCTCACGCTTAATGCGTCCTCTAATTATTTTAACCAGTAACCGTTGTGAAAAAGCGACAACTGTGGAACAAAAACCGTAGTAAAACAGAGGCGCAGCGCTTAATGATTCGCCGCTCCCAGTGTTACTTTGACATATTAAGAAGACTACAAACTGGTTTGTAGAAAAAACACGAAGGGCTCTGAGCATCAAGAAATTAAAGGTCGCATAAAAGATGCGACAAGTCAATAGGGCGCAATTAGATCATTTTAGGAGCTCAGCTGGTATCATTAAGGTAAAGGAACCGGTAAGCGGCCATTCGACATCATTTGACATTATACCGGCTTCAATTAACTCGATCTACTAAATATTAATACGTACAATTATTTGTCGGACGGGATAAGGTGCTGAAATTATGAGAATTTGCATAATCCATTAAGTACCTAGCCAGTGCTGGTAAAAGATACGATAGTCATAACGTTTAATGAATGGCTTTATCTGTTTTTATATGTTTTCTACGAGTTTTGTCAAAGTTGTCGGCATGTCGCACATGTGTATTATACTTTTATTCCAATCAGCAATACATCTGTACGTATGAACGAATTAATTTAAATGAATACAATCTCACTGTTTTACATTTAAATATATGTATGCTTATCGGACGCGTAAAATAAGAAATAGCTTGACAATGATTAAAAGTGGAGTAAAAGATTCCAGTTGTCGAGCCACTATCCTTTTGTGTCCACTTTTAGCCTTAATAATGCGTTTAAGTTTCCAAGATCGATTTCTTTACTCTACCTAGATCACTACTTAGTGGGAGGTCTGATAAAATACCCCATTACTAATTACCAGCGTAGGTCGAAAACATTATTCTGCAAAATGTTGTTTATCCAGAACGGTGGTGCCGCCTACTGTTATCTTTGCACTAGTTTTTTGTGCAGACAAAATTAGAGTACTTAGCGATGGTGGAAAGATTCTCAACCCGAAAGTATTACTAGTTTTAAATAAAAAAAAATGCTACACAACACCAGGGTCCTTGCAATTAGATATATCAAGAAATAATTCTTGAACACCAAATTTGGATAGCATCGAAATTTGGAAGATGACTATTTATTTAAGTTTTTTTGGTCACATGACCTTTGATTTCTAAGGAAAACAGCCAGTTCCTTATATTATAACAAAACTTTTACATTGGAATGTAATTAACAATTTTTCTGATAATCCTATAGTATCGTACGACTTGTTTCAATGAATGAAGAATAAATAAATTAACCTTCAATAAAAAAAAACGTTAATTGAATTGAATTTGTTAATGACTTTCAGGAAATGCTTTAATAATAATAATAATAAACCGGGACAGGATGCTGCCTCTGTATCTTGCTTTTGATCCGACCATCGCCGTATCTGCGCAACGGCTATTGTAGCCAATAAGCCTGATATCGTTTTGGTAGATCGATCCAAGCGCCAGGCAGTGCTCGTCGACATCACCATCCCCCATGACGAGAACCTCGTGAAGGCTGAGAAGGACAAACTCAGCAAGTACCTTGATTTGGCTCACGAGGTGACCGCCATGTGGGATGTTGACTCGACGATCATTGTCCCGATAGTCGTTTCGGCGAACGGTCTTATAGCGAAGAATCTCGACAAACATCTTAAGAGACTCGCTAGATGGCTGGATCAAGGGCCAGATACAGAAGGCGGTACTCCTGGACACGGCGCGCATCGTCAGGAGGTTCCTCTCTCTGCAGCCCTAACCACCGGTAGCCTGGGCCCTGCCCCGCTGCCGGCGGCACCCTAGGTTAGGTTTTTTATGATGTGTAAATATTTTGTAATTTCTTTATTGTATTTTACTTTTGATATAACTTCGTTTACCGGCCACAATCCAAATTATAAAATGCGTTGCAATGATCAAGTACTGAGTGCAGATATGATATTGAGTACGCCATAAACATAAAAAAGTGGAACAACTTAATGGTGGACATTTAACAAAGTGACCATATGAATATGTGTGCATGTTTCATTCTCATCAAAAGTAGCTGCCAACCTTAAAACCTTGTCGTTTCAAGTAACTATACTACAACAGACTGAATGCATCGCATTTATTAAAGTGAACTAGTATCAAAACGATCGCCTAATTTTGACGCGTCGTTCAAGTTTATCTAACAGTGTCTACAGTAACCTTCGGCACAACGGAATGAAAGTGTTTTTGCTGCCCGGAAAACGTAGGAGGCAAGCATGGGCCAACACGTGCATTCACACCTTAACACCAGCCTTTAAGAGCAATATTCGAACAACTAAAGATCTAATCTCTGAGACACCTCGAGGCCAAAACGATTTAAGTCACAGGGCAACGACGGCTTTTTGGACCGTTCGGATTTGAATCGTTCTAATTTTGTAATACTTTTGATGAGTGATTCATCTATTGCATTGTTTTATGAGGTTTGGATGCAATCACACGGAACAGACAATGTTTTGCATGCATATGTAATTCGCTATTCATAACATTGAAATGTGTACTGACCTTTGTTGTACAATATATAGACCAGTGGCCGTAGTTTATTTATTAAATTCCTATGCATTCTCATATTTGCCTCCGTTTATTTGCAAGTTAAGCTAAGAGAAACTGAGGCTAAGATATTTCATGTAGCTTTAATAGATTATCATTATTATCAATGTCAACCACAGGCGCCGGGAAGAAATCGCATTTAGTCGAGACGTTTCATGTCCAGGTATACAATAAATAGTATAATATGTTATATGTAAACTATTCATATCCATCTTATCATATTCCAAGATTTAGTGCGCTACGCGACTCTATAAGTGAATCGAAAGTCAAGTCAAAGTCAAGATATTCCTTAATCCTTATTCATGTAGGCCACAATAAGTAATACTTTCGAATCGTCAATGCGCTATTTCCCTGTACACTGAACAAAAAAATAGCCCAACTACAACTAGTTTAACTACTTGCGATATAGCCAAATTATGCTTAGTAGTAACTAAAATTATATAAATTTTACATACCAACTTATTTTGGTTACTATATAGTAGCCCTCAGTCTATCAGTCCTCCGAATTATGTAAATTAATATTATACACAAGGGTAAATTATGAAAGAGAAATTTAATGTGATCTACTACAATGTAAGCAGGACTCTCCTTGGTGTCAATAGAACCGATAAAAATATCATATAAAAACATTTGGACTACTGTTAACAAATCTGTTATTTTTTTTTCAGTGTAAGGAACTCTAAAAGCATTCCGAGAGCTTTTTCTGATGGATGAGTCTATGCCACCACGCAATACAAATGTGTTTAATATTCCTTATTAAGCAATTTTTTGATTGATACCTGACGCATGCTATGATTAGTACTTAGTAGTTACTTCCTTGTAACATAGCCTTATGGCCGCATTAATAATACAGTCGAACATGAATAAATTTTAATTATTGCTCTTTGCATTTTGATTAAGTAACGTGTAATTTAACCGATACCTATCTTGATACTTTGTGTAACGGGACGCTAATAGGTAATTTGCAGGCATTCTGCCTTTAAATGTATCCTGCGCTGGAGGGGACATTTGTTACAATTTAAAGTTCAAAGCGATGAGTTTAATTAAATTGTAGCCTTTTTTAGAAGTCTGTATCAATAAGTATTAACAAATAAGTACACCCACGGACAAAAGTATGGAAACAAGCTTATACTCGTATGACAATACTAAGCTGTGATTTCCTTGAGGAATAATTTACAAAATGACACAATGAACGTTTAAATTAAATATTTTTAAAGTCAATAACCCAACTTCTGCTTATAAAGATTGCCAGTTCAACATTTTGTAGAAATAAAAAAAAGTAGGCAATAAAAAAAAGGAGTTAAGTAAGTAAATATTTCTTTACAATATTATGTTGTTTTAATAGTGGACGTTTAATCTTTTGGGTTGGTTACTAACATTTACACAATGAATTGTTGGGAACTTTAATATGAAAAATAAAGATTTGTTTCCATACTTTTAGCTAATCGTTATCCTTTTTTTTGTGTTTGCCTATGAAGAAATGATATTATTGCATTGTAATAGGCGCATAAAATGTAGGAAGCCCAAACAATATCTACACGCCTATTGTTAACATTTTCGTGTTCAGCTGTGTGTTACTGTTTTTATCCAAAATTAATAGCAAAAAATGTTTTCTCTTTTATTCTATTTAGGTTTTTGATAAAATTGACCTGTTGACAGGTTAGAATTGTCGCGTTCTTTTGCTGCATTTTACATACAGACACACACAGGAGTGCGGCTGCAGGAGCAAAGTGATTCATAATGAATGGCTCGCCGATACAGTATTACCCATCCATTGTTTGGATAATTGCTTTATTAGCTAAGTACCCTAGAAGAGAATGAAGTGCATACAATGCAGTAAGCTGTATAATTCAATACTCCTGAGTTACAGTAAACAAATTAGTGCTTTTTACTTTTCAATTATTATTTTTATTTTTAGCTGTGTCTGACAGCCCAACGCAAAGAGGTTTTATTATTTAAAAAGTTTGATAAATTAGTCAAATACCGATTATTATATTATAGTTCGGTGAATAAAGACTAAAGTACTATGGGTGACCTTCCAACGGTCCGGTAGTTTTGAATTTTTGATATGTTGTCTAAGATGGTTAGTCAGTGTTTAAATGCAAAATGCACAATTCCTCCCCCTCCATATTGAAAAAAACCGGCACTTTCTTCATATTTTGGCTCATATCTGCCTTTAGGAGCATTTTAGCTAGAAGAAAGCTTAGACAATGTTATAGAGAGTTAAATTTACTACATTCTCCATTTTATATTTTGTTTCTAGGATATATAGTTACGGAGATATGCACATTTAAAAAACCGTTTGTAAGGTCAAACTCCTTTATTAACTGGATTATTATATTATAATGTATAAAATTACAATAAAACCAATACCATAAAAATTACACTTGTCTGAAATCACCTACCTTACACACTTGTATCATAAATAACTATTATAGCGGATTATCATCTGAATGGCTAACTAGTCGATAGTAGATGACGCTAAACTAAGACTTGGCTGAGGAAATAACAGTCAAGCTACATACAGTGCATTAGCTGAGAGAATGTGATTCGATTTTTATACCTGTCTCGCTTGCTCTTAATATGCGACCAACATAAGAAAAGAACCTCTCAGTTTTCACCCAATCCCGAATCCAAATCAGAGAGCTCACAGAGTAAAAGGAGCCTTCTAGGAAAAATCCACCAATAAGATTACGTACTTAGTGTCAATCGGCGTGGCTCGCTTTTGTTTTATTTTTCTTCGCATTTAATTATCTAGCTTAGCATTAATCAGTCTAATCGATTACATCTCACTCGCACCGTACTAAAACAGAAAGGGATAGCGTTTGTCGCGTCTCTGCGTCTAGACCCTCGGCAAAAACCGCAAATGCTTCACATGTGACTAACAAAGGCACCATCACACCCGAAACCAAGCCCAGGACAGTGACAAACAGCGAGAACCCTCCGCGAAAGACAAACTACGTTAGGGGGCGTCAAATAATTACGTGAGGTATTTTTTAACGGGGCTTTGGTATTGTTCGAGATTTGTTCCAATTGAAGTGAAGGAGAGGAGAGACCTTTTTTTCACATTTAACTCGTAAGCAAGACAAAGTACGTAAATCTACAACAGAGTTGGGGGGGGGGTCATTAAATACGTGATGTGTTTAGAATGAACGATGAACGTGATGTGGTTTGAATCTCCCTCAAACCCGATTCTCCTTATTTCAGGTGGGCGATAGAGATCACATTTTTTTTTAACAGACAGGGTACCTAATTTATTAGTTTTTCTAAAATAAGAATAGATTACCTAACTTACTTATTCTAAATGTCGCATTATGACAAATTGAGAACAAGTGAGAGCAGAAGGGAAGGAGGCCATCCAAATTTCACAATATATCACCAGCCGAGCTAGCTAACTAGCGACTTCAATTGTCGCGCGACACATCATCTGCCCGTCTAACACAACTACACTCGTCACTCTCTTACAGTACTGCAAAGAAAGAGATAGGTAATATTTCTCGCGCGAGAAAGAGTCGCGTGTCACATTTATGCTAGACGTGCAGCCATCTCTATCCAAACAATATTATATATAGGTATATAGGTGTTGTAAAATAGCCTCTCGTAAAGAACGGACGCTCCCTTACACAGTTTTTGTCTTCATGGGCACGGCACCTCCGGGGTCAGCGGGCAGATGCTCGGGACAGCCGATTAATAAGACGGCCCCGCCCCCGGCTGTGGCTTAACATCGCCAATTTACAAACACCGAGATAAGCCGATTACTGGAGACAGATGCAGCCGACTGTACAGATAGTGCTGCGTTAGATATGCGAGCGACTGTACAGATTGGTACACTGCAAACTACTTCAAAATGGTCCGGTTGTTTCAAACTCGTAAGTTACGCACATTGAGCTCTGGAGTATAGGCAATTTGACGCTTTTTAATGACTTTTAGAGGCGTTTTAACCGACGATATGTTTTTGTGTGTGTTTCAAGACGTCCTGATACTGCCCTCCAGGCATGCGCTTTGCATACTCTATTATTATCGGGCCAAAATTACCGTCCCTATGGAGTCAGAAGCACTAGGCCGGACGTCTCACACGCTGCATAGGAGAAGCAACGAGAGAGGCCGGCTGAATGATTTACGACATTATCAGCACGTTGGTTTTGGCCCTACGATAGTTCTGCGTAGAGCGCGGTTTTGAACCGCCTAGCGGTATACAGCTATACTGTCACACATGTGATTGTGTTCATGAACACAACAGAAATAGTTGCAGGCTGTCGCCGTTGACAGATATCAAGAAGGACCTCATTATCGCAGAATACTGTAGGTACAGTACAGTTTATGGAAGACAATTCATTTTTTTTTTCCGATAGTATTTGCAATAAGGATAAGGAAAGTGCAGCTCTTGAATTTTTCCATACCATGGTTTTTCTAGAATATATATATTTTTTAATTTTTGTCATGACAGTGTTCTTTCCATTTGGCTGAGGGGCACCCTGCCTCCAAAACACAATTTAAAAAAAAAATACTAGTCGATGGTTGACTCTTGTCAACCACCAATGTCAGTGGAAATTCCGCAAGAAACAATATAAGACTACATACCATCCATACAAATCTAATCAAGTGTCGAAAGGCTTGGATTCTGGTGGCCCTAGGAATATTGTAAATAATAGATTAAAGAAATCCTACAGAGTTAAGGGCCCTTAGAATCGTCTAAATTGATGGATGTTCAACGAAAAGTACAGTCGGTTGTGCAAGCTTGTCACAAAAATAACTTTTGGCAGTTTTATAATCAAATGGGCAAAAATACCTTTAAAATGTGTATATAGGTCCTCTCATAGTAATTGCTCTGCCTTTTAGATCACAGTTTGCTGATATTGGTGTTCGGCACCTTGGCAGATTTACCGGCTAGACCAATTTGTAATTTAGTAATCCAAGCAAACTCCCACTTAGAATATTCAATGTCTGATTGCTCTTGTGATTTACTGCGATTATCCTTAGGTTTGCTAACGTGCCTACATCTACACAACTAAAAGGACATAACTAATACCAATTTCGGAGTAATATAGGACGTTTTGGGTAAGCAAGAGATGGTTACATCTACAAAAGTAAAAGGGCATAACTAAATTCAAGTTCCTAGTGATTTAAGGCGTTTTGGGCGAATGACGTTAACTGGACGTGATTTATCTAACAGTGAACTTAGCCAACGGTAATTATAATGAAGGATGATTTATTACAATTAAGGATGGTATATAATTTGATGTCAGTCACTCCACATGAATATGACCATATGGACTTTGTTTATTATTTGTAAGTTATTAGAATAAGGTTTTCATTTCATTTCATTTCATTTCATTTCATTTCATTTCATTTCATTTCATTTCATTTCATTTCATTTCATTTCATTTCATTTCATTTCATTTCATTTCACTGTTTTTTTAGGGTTCCGTACCTCAAAAGGAAAAAACGGAACCCTTATAGGATCACTTTGTTGTCCGTCTGTCCGTCCGTCTGTCAAGACCCTTTTTCTCAGGAACGCGTGGACGTATGAAGCTGAAATTTATATCAATTACTCAGGTCTACTGTCCCTTGAAGCTGTGAAAAAATCAAACTTCTAAGCCAACGCAATCAAAAGATACAGCCGTTTATGCCGCAAATTTTCGACACTTGCAAGGGAATCAAAACCTACAGGGTGCTTCCCGTGAACTCAGAATCTTGAAAATTGGTACGAAGCAACGTCTTATAGCATAGATAAAGGAATAATTACGAAAACCATAAATTTTTTTTTTAATACCTAACTTTGCACCTAATTTGCATATTTTCGACACTTGCAAGGGAATCAAAACCTACAGGGTGCTTCCCGTGAACTCAGAATCTTGAAATTTGGTACGAAGCAACGTCTTATAGCATAGATAAAGGAATAATTACGAAAACCATAAAAAAAAAATTTAATACCTAACTTTGCACCTAATTTATATGGGGCGCTATACATACCAGGTGCAAACTTAACTTAACCACTTAGGGATGGAAAGTGTTTGTACGGAACCCTCGGTGCGCGAGTCCGACTCGCACTTGGCCGGTTTTTTTTCCTGTTATCATTCACACATGTCCTACGTTAGTAAAACGATAATCGCGTGCCGATTTCTAATACTAAGTAATGACAATCTTTTCACTTAGTGAGAATATTTTAACATTGAACAGGAATGTACGACGACAGGTTGAGAAAACGTGGAATCACAAATATAAAGCCACAAAAATCCCGCTAGTACGGGCACTTGTATTCCCCATATTCCTGTACGCCGGGAAACCGTGGACCCTGTTGGAAGTTGTGAAGAAAACAGAGGCGCTAGAAATATGGTGCTGCAGAATTTTCGGAGTATCGTGGACCGAAGTCCGTACCAACGAGTCTAATATGCTTCGAGAACTCGGCATTAAGCAGCGTTTATCATCTTTGGTACAGTCCCGTCTCTCACATTCTTTGGCCACGTACAGTGCGTGAGCTGTCTCGTTCGCTCTTATGCGATCCACATAAGAACCTCTAAGTTTCCACCCCAATCCGAATGGCAATCTGCGAGCTCACGAACTGAGCCTTGAGCGACTTGTGGCTCTGGACAAGGTTGAGGGTGCCAGGCCACGAGAACGATATGTCTATGAGATGGCCAGATCAGATAAAAGCTGCAGTTAATGGCTCATCACTAACGTGAATGCACGAGAAAGACGTTATCAGAGAGAAATGGCAGCGTGTTGTGAAGCTTGCCATCAACATCTGAAATAATGACCACTACCCTGTCTAAAGTGAAACCGCCGAAAAAGACAGGAACATAGACTTTGTTGTTTCGCCCTTAGTCGCATTAGCAGCATTAGTCCAATGTTTTATGTTGCTTGAAGGTATCCCTGAGGAAACTTAAAGAGTGGCCGACTACTAGATGTTTCTACAATTACAATTCACAGAAGATCCCCATGCCGAAATAGCAAGCAACTCGGTTCCCAAGTGTTAAAATGGCAGCTCCTAAATTACATTGTTCGTAACAATTTGGAAATCCGTCATCTCATTACATTTCGCAATGATGTTAATCTTTATTTGCGATCGCTCACTCGGTTCATTATCATTATCGTCCTACGCCTCAGCTGTGTCAAAAGCTCTATAATTTCGTGATAGTTTACGATGATTGTGAAGTAAAGAGGAAATTAAATGTAAACCCTTTAAACGGCAACGACGGCAAATCAAGTCGACGGAAAACTAATTTCCCGGACGCAACAGCGTCCTTTATCGTTATAAAGAGGAAGGAGGCATATACACGGACACACACACACTAGGGTCGATTGCAAAAAAATTGTACATAGTTAAAGGCTTAGTTAACATTAAATACGATCGCTTCCTTTGGGTGACGAAAGTTAGTCATACAAAATGTATGGGTAACTTTCGTCACACAAAGGAATCAATTAACATTGTTTTAATTAAAGCCCTTAACTATGTACAATTTTTTTGCAATTGACCCACAAACACACATGTTAAACAACACCTTTTTTGTCGGGGGTCAAAAATGATAATGATTATCGGACAACCTCACGCAAATCTATTTAATCTGACAGTAAGTTAGCCTACCTAGTAGGATTGTGTTATCGGGCAGGGATCGTAAAATGCGAGCAAAATAGATTGAAATGACATACGTCATCCACCAGTGACGGCCACTTCAATGAATTTTGCATGCATTTTACGAACCCTGGTTATGGGCAACTAGACGCCGATACTTATATAAATACATAGAATAGTACACATGACACACAAATTAGACAAATATTTGCCCTTGCCAGGATTCGAATCCGGGATCAGTGGGCTCACTACGCAACTGCAATGCGCCAACCGCATCGTCAAAAAGTGCATTTGTTTTACCGCTCGGGCACACAGTTTTTCGACAGCGCACTAGGCTGTGTTGCGAAAAAGAACTATATTATGTACGTAGTCTCATTCTCACCTCCTAAAACATTCAGTTCCCTTCAGGATATCAAAAAATCAGGAAAATCGGTTTGCAAACTAAGTTTTACCTGGTTTTATTTTTCTATAGTTTAATCCATACATGTATGGATTAATTTAAATACGTTCAAAGCGTTATTGAGAAACAAACACAAACATCCTAAAATCTCCACAAAATTTCACATTTTAAACCAAAAAAAAAAAAAACATTGTATTATAATTTCAACTGCATACAACATATATCTGAAAAAACTAAACCATACAAGCCTAAAGCCTAATCGTCTTAGACCCGATGGTTTTCGTTCGATGACATCACCAAATTGTCGTGGCCTTACATGGCCGCGTGTATGATCTATCGATAGGTACTCGAACAGCTGACGTGACGATCGCGGGATCTGGCTTAAAATGGGCACATGAATGTTAGTTTATGTAGTCTATGTGTCTTTACTCTTTACCTAGTATGTAATCGGTTATTTTTAATCAGACTGCCTGTCTGAAAATTAACCCATCAGGCTAAGATTTTTGTGAAGCTTAAAAGAAGTGCATTTAAATGTGGGGAATGTGATTAGTCTATTTTACGCAGCTACGCTCCAGTGGACAAGTAGTATTCGTCATTTGATGGTCGGAAGGTGTTTTGGCAGGATGAACCTTCTGAACTCTACAATTTTTTTAAGCAGGAGAGCCTTGATTTTTTGTGCAGGATTATAAATAAGGTCATCAATATTTTGTATGAGATTTTGTCATTTGTTGATCTAAAGCCTAGGAGAATAGTATGAGGAGAAATAGTGGCCGGTGTTCGTTTACATAAACGGCTTTTTACTGAGCCTTGTCGCGCGACATAGCATCGCCCGTCACTTTCTCACAGTACAGCGAGGAATGAGACAGGTTACATTTCTCGCGTGTCACAGTTGTGCTAGTAGTGCAGCAATTGCTTACTTCCCTCGCTACGACAATAATGTACTATTACTTGATACCGGTAAATCAAAAAAATACTTTACGCGGACGAAGGCAACCTTCTAGTAAGTAGAATAAAATAATAGTAAATAATTGTACTAACTTAAGCACTACAGTTATTTATAATACCCTTAGCAAAATTGAACAAGGTTTCCACCCCGCCTCTGCCTTGTTATTAGCTTGTCGAGCATTTGATTGTAAATTCAGATTCAATTTTTATTTTCACCGCTCAGGTTATTACCATAAAACATATTTAGAACCTCCTACATTACTCCTACGTTTTAATCAATAGGGATATTTGATCCATGAATATACATTTCAATATAGATTTAAGTCTCCGCGGATATTGCGTCAACTTGCGGTTCCCCGTTAACCGTATGAACGCCACTGTTTCATAGAACGGTATCGGAATACTACGCAAACGGTCTGGACGTCAAATAACATCCAAATTTGTGTCAGTGCATCTGGAAAGGTACCTAGTCACGACATCTAGTTACCGAGTTACATGAGTTTTTGTGGAAGCTGGTGAAAAAGTGCCAAAATGGGTTTGTGTTATAATTGGGTTATTTACATCCTAAGGAACACGTGTGTACAAGAATATCAGTAAAATTATGTTTTTTTAGTATATTTCTCCGACTATAAAGTTTAGTAGTCAGGGTACCTTGTCACGCCATGTCTTAAAAGCCTTTAAATTTTGAATAATTTTGTCAATATTTCCATCGCGGGTAGTCAACTACCTCTTTCTAAGATAAGGTATAGGATCGGCTATAGCAAAAAAATTTTTTGAACAAAAATAAATACTTCATGTTTTTTATAAGAAAACATTCAACTTGCATGACTCTTGTATGAAATAACTATTTATTTTAATTTAAAGACTGATAAATCATAAATTAGGTGCAGTTCAGTACAAAAATTGAGTTTTTTTTTCTAGTTACTCCATTTATGTAAGATAATGACTTAGCGTGACAAGGTACCCAGTTTAGTAAAATGCTAAACTTGATGTCTTACACGACTAAAACAGAAGTTTTTATAAATAAGAATACATTGATTTCCGCTATAATTATCCTAAATAACATTTTGTTACAGATATTTCTTGCATTATAGGTACTAAAATAGTGATCTTCGAGTTTAAGTTACTAAAGTTTAGTAAATATCGTGACAAGGTACCCTAGTTACGTTTCCATACAAAAGTTTCGACCGAGTCACTAAACTTTATTGTTAAAAAAAACTGCTTTAACACCATTTCTATTATACCATTGTGGTACACCACGCTAAATACCATTTGATCTTGTGATATAGCATGAATATACAAATTATTTTTCTTGGTTTTTAATATTATAAGTGATCTTTTTTGTAACTGTTAAAAATGCGGTAATTATTAAATTTCTTTATGATTATGGAGTTTTCTTTCATTCAATTGTCCCAAAATGCCATAGAATATGTAACTATGATGAGAAACTAACAGTTTTAATCTCTTTATTTTATGAATTAGGTATAATTAACACTCGTGTTTCTTCCACCCTGGCATGTTCAACCTAAGAAATCAGAATAATTAACATGTATTTTTAGACAATTCACCTTTATTATAATTCTTTAACATTCAAAGATTATGATTATACCCTTCACTATGTAACTTCGAAGTAGAAGTGTGTTTTTTGCCACTATAAACTTTAAGTGCAATTTTCTCAACTTGTGCATTTCGGGAGTCGAAAATTCAAAAATTTATATAAAAATAGTGGTACCACCTACAGTCATTATTCTTTTTTGTATTGATAGCAAATTTAATCTACTTTTTGGAACTATGCATAACTCAATACCTGAAACAAGGTACCTTTCCAGATGCACTGACACATTTTAATGATTATGAACTTCGTAATTCAAACCACTATGAGTATTTTCCAATAGATTTCACTATTGGAAAATACCCATAGTATACAGCCCTGCTTTGCCTGGAAAAAACGATGTTCTTCTCTTCTTCCTAGTCTTCTCACTCATGTCAGAGTGATCGTGGTCTCGATGATGATGTATGTAAGTATTCATACATACACGGCTGATCTACGTCATCGGTCCTTTCCGTCATGTCTTTAAAAATTTGTCTCCACATTATTTTATTAGCATTAGCACCCTTTCGAGAACATTCTGACGGAGATGCCACGACTTTGCGCTGCAGAGTCAGCGGTGAGTAGTATGTGCGTCTCGCTCACTCGTATGACCGCCGCACTCGGATCTCACTCAACCGCACGCCGCGTCGCTGGTCGCGCATCTCCGTTAGATGCTGGCGTCTGTCGGCCTTTTCGCTGTCATTGTCCTTCTACAGAAGTCAAATAATTTGAAGGCTGTCAGGAACTGAACAGGGCATTTGTGTTAATCCGATTACAGTTGTTTTATGAGCTCTCTCCGTCTATCGGGCGGCACACGACGCATAAATTAGTCTTGATTTATCGCCCACTCGCACCTCTTCCGTCACGGGACAAATAGACAAAGGATATGACACTTAGACTACTAAATTATATAGAAATTTACGCAAATCAAGCGAGGCTGCCTATGTGAGCTTTGGTCATCAATGTCACTATTTCTATCTTGTAAACCAGCACCTCTAGCACAACTGTGACACGCGACTCTTTTTGCGCGAGAAATATTACCTATCTCTTTATTCGTAGTACTGTAAGAAAGTGACGGGCGATGAAGTCTCCTAAGCTTAGTTGTGTTAGACGGGCAGAGTCGCCAGTGTTCCTTAGATTTGACATTGACACCTTTCGACTCGTGACGATAGTTATCCTTTTAACTTCGTTATGTCGAGGGCTCAGAGACCAGAGTTGAACCCCGATAATTCAAGCAAGTTTTTTTTTTAATTAGAACTACATGTATCTATCGTGCATGGAGTTCTCATTTCAAAGTACAAATATCTCCATTTATCGGATTTTACAATATTTACGAGATACCTATCCAACGACTCCTGACAGTCACGACGATATGACTAAACATTTAATCTTATCACTTTTTCTGCGTGATTAATATGAAAGCGTATTCATTCCACTGCCAAAATCTTCCTCAATCCTTAAAGTCTAAGCTAAGACGCGGACGACATTCGAAAAAGAAACCGCGGACGTCCAGACAAAACTATAGTTCCCATGACTTATAAAACCTTAAAAAGATATATTTTGTCGATGGCACGACTACCGACAAGCCCACGTGCTCCACTACGCGTGCACACATGTCCATTTTTTTCTCCATCAGTGACATCCAGCCGCTTATTACACGCGTTAGACAGTTGTGATGATATATTGGATAGGGACTGACCAAATGTGACACGCACGCTCTTAATGTAGGAATAGAAATCTTACCACGTTTAATCTTTCTTTAGAGATTTATGGATGTTATAAATTTAAAATACTTGTAGACAAACTGGAACGCTTTTGTAACTATTTTTAATATAATTTTTGACATTTAGAATTTTATTCTAGATATATTCTAGCCTCTAGTTTTTTATTTATATATAATTTTTTTATGTGTTGACGATCCTTTTTAGGATTTTTCTTTTATTTCTATAATGTTGTTTTTTATGTTTTTTTTATTTTACTTTTAGTATAGGCTAATAAATTGCTCTGCTCTCTGTAACTGACGATTCGAAAGTACTTGTAGCTTAGCTACTTTAATAAAGAATACTTTGACTTTGACTATTTCTAAAGAATAAGAAGAAAATTACCGAATATACATAACAGGAGTAGCTCCTGAAAATCCTGAAATAAAATAAAAACCGGCCAAGTGCGAGTTTGACCCGCGCACGGAGGGTTCCGTACAAATACTAATCCGATTTAACTGGCCCGGTTAAGGTATGTTTGCACTTTGCACCTAGTATGTATGGCGTCGGATACAAATGAGGTGGAAAGTTAACGCAACCGGGTTCTCCATTCCATTTATGATTTTAGAAAAGGACTAAGTATATTTTTTATGCTTTAATTAAAAATGTATATTAGTCCGTTTTCCCCTTTATTTGTAGTATAAGACGGTATTACTTGCCAATTTTCATAGTTCTAGGTCAACGGAAAATACCCTATACATTTTGATTCCCTTGAGTGTCGAAATATATGTTTTTGGGACATAAACGGTCGTACAGTTGCCGAGAAACTTCTTGAGCCTAACTTTGACTGCGCAGTAGCCGATTTACGTACAAATATGCATGCGCAGATCCGCCATTTTGGGTCAAGAAGTTTCTCGGCAACTGTACCTTTGTTAACCTAGAAGTATGATTTTTTCACAGCTTTAAAGGACTGTCGTATACTCAGGTCGTAGCCAACTCCTTGATTTCCCTATACGACATGACGATTACCTTCTCTTTTATAGCTATACTTTTAAAAGTTACTGAAAATAAAACTTTTCTCGCTCGACTGAGCGACGATTTACTCAGCGAAATCATCAACGACTCCATACGTTAATTATATAGCGATTAATTCGAAATCAATTTAGAAGCACGTATTGTGCGGATGCAATTTGGCGTAGAGACAAAAACCCGTCTCCAGCCCGCTAACAAACGAGGGCCACTAATGATTCTATATGCCGTATATATAGCTACAGATATAGATATAGCTATGCGATGAGTTACAATTCGTTTGTTCTTAATCTAAGATAGTTAGCGAGTTTCAAGAGGCGAGGAATTAATATGGACGTTATACGTGCTGCTGGCTTCGATTAGGTGTATATTACTTAAGTAGAATTCTAATAGGCATGACGAATTTTTTTTTTGAGGATATCTATCGATTATATTTCTTATTGGGATCAATAAATGTCTATATGGGATTTACTACACATAGACTGCTCTAGAGTCAGAAATTACCGTCAAAGTTCAACATTCCTAACGGAGCGCTAAAAATGCTGCACACAATGGTGATCTAGCCGTGACGTCATTATAATTTGTTATGGGTACCAATATTTGTATGGAGACTATAAGTAATTTGGCATTTTCACCATGATAAGTACTTTTAAGTTCATGGTTGTCATAGAATTATTGTTTTGTTAAAAAAAAAAAAGAGGATTATGAAAAATATTTCAAAATTTCTTTTGGATTTAAAAAAATAATCATATGATTTGTGTACCTTTGCTTTGAAGTCACATATTTAAAAAAAACACATAATTACAGTATACTGTAGAATTTAACATTCAGTCTTCATCCGTCCCTATTTGACGCCAATTGTATTAAATATCGTGAAATGTACCACATGTAAAATGACAAACTAATAGTTTCTAACTATCAACATGTACAGGAGCAAATGTGCAAAAATCATTTCACATTTAGCTATCAGCTTTTTGTATTTTTTATCGCTGAGAAGCGACAGAAGCGTCTTATTCTTATAAAGGTTCTTGACAGACAGACGGACGGACAACAAAATTTTCCTTTTGAGGTACGGAACCCTAAAAATCATAATATATGTTATTTCCATATTAATAATTATGTTTATGTGTTTCATCATCATCATACATAAACGTTTGCTTTACGTATAGGTATTTCTGAACTTTTCGTTAATTCCGACATGGAACGAAAGGCTGATTGTTTTTAAAATCATATATATCTAACACAAATCTACACTCAGGATCATCAAAGATGATAGGTATGCTTCATCGAAATCATTGTTTTTAAATAAATAAATAAATATTAAGTTGCTTATTTATACACAACTAGCGACCCGTCCGGCTTCGCACGGGTGCAATGCTGATAAATTATGCATGTATTACCTTCCTCTTGAATCACTCTATCAAAAAATCCGTTGCGGAGTTTTAAAGATCTAAGCATACAGACGGACGGACAGACAGACAGACAACAGGAAGCGATTTTGTTTTATACTATGTAGTGATGTTGACATAGGTTGGTGTCTCTTTAGTATACCGGTGATAAGAGACACCGCTCTTCCACGGGCAAGTTAACTATTTATAGTTTGTACAGAAGTGGTAATTACAAGTTAAGTTTAAAAACTATTTCTGGAATATTATATCATAATCATAATACTCTTAAATGAAACCTAGCATAATGACTACTGCACGATGACCTTTTCAAAAATCATGATAAATTGATAAGTATATACTTTGTACTGTGACTTTAGGGAAAACCGATGTTCGAAATAAAAAATTCAAAACAAACGATTGTCGGCAAAGCGGAAAGACCTCATGTAATATTTTTGAAAGATTTGGTACAAAGACCAAGCGTAAAAACAAACTATTATGGTTATTTGCGGTTTAGGCTGGGATCGAACCGACTGCCCTCTTCGGCAACTTTCACTGTTGCTTTTTAGGGTTCCGTACCCGAAGTTTAAAAACAGAACCTTATTACTAAGCCTCCGTTGTCCGTCTGTCAACTAGGCTGTATCTCATGAACCGTTATAGCTAGACAGTTGAAATTTTCACAGATGATGTATTTCTGTTGCCGCTATAACAACAAATACTAAAAAACAGAATAAAATAAATATTTAAGAAAGCTCCCATACTACAAACGCGATCGGTTGCGTTAACTTTGCACCTCTTTTGTATCCGTCGCCATACATAACAGGTGCAAACTTAACTTAACCCGGCCAGTTAAGACGGAATAACTAGCCGGTTTTTTTTTAACGATTATTGTTTTTGCATGCCAGTTGCTGGTGAAATGTGTGAAACTTTATTAAATATAACCACCATTATGTACCATATTTTTTGCAAAATAAAGATATTTGATATTTGATTTGATATTTTTCTATACACATTCATTGAGAACTTAAACGTAACTGTATACGTATTTCGACCATCAACTATAACAGTGTATCCATATGTATTATATAAATTGAAAGACGTAAATCACAGCAAAAACTATTATCAAGATTAAATTAAAAAGTAATATTCTACTATAAGCCACTGTCCATTTATTTCGAGCTTGGAGACATGATGACCAGCAAAAAAGCGACGGACCGCGTTCTCTTACAACTCACAAGGCTCGTAACAGTCGTAACTTATACACTGGCGTGTCTGACGCTTACTCACGTTATAAGAGAAAGGTCACAATTTTACAGACACGAATATATTTAATCTAGTTATAGCCAAACAAGTGTCGATCCGGCCCAGGGTGCTACAAATAGCTTTCATATGGCAATAATGAAATGAGCATACGTCATATACATATTTGCATTTGTAAACGTCACTAGTGATTTGTCATTAACCAAATTCAAAACATTGTTTACCGGAATGCTGCTCAATCCTTAATACTGAAACTTATTGAAATAACTTTCATAACTTTCATCAGTTTTGGCTTTATTATGCAAAAATTAATTAAGATTTGCAGAATATTTAGTCCTGTTGCCTCTTTGGTTACATCAGTGACATTCACCGACTTTCGACGCCAGTTACCAAAAAATTTGTCGTTGCCAGTAAAATAAATTAGTACCACTAAAAATCCGCAGCATGGCGAGGGTTGTAAATCCCTCTGTTGGGCTATATAAGGGGACCTTGATAGCAGTAGCCATTAGTGAAAGTGTCTCACAATTGTTTCTCAAACTAAATTGTATCCCTTGCTTCAAATTAGGGTTGCAAAGGAATTAAACCCCTCTCACTCCGGCAAAAAACCACAGCACGCGCCTAATATCCGATATAGTTTCCCGCCACTTTTTGCTTCAAACGTGACACCACTTGACCCTCGGATTTTTCTGGCTCATAACAAAAAGCCTTTGTCAACATGACCCAAAACCCTAATGTGTTTAAGTTTTGGCAGCCCTAACTAAGCCCGGCGGAGCTTGTTTTTGTGGGAGTCTGTGGCCACTCCCCCCGCCGATGACAAATGGCCGCGTCGCTAATGCCCTGATAATTTTATGCCCGGTGCAGGATGACCGGGAGCCGGGATCGATGCGCGTCGATGGATGCATATTCCTTCACGGATCAGTTGCGGGTTTAGCGGTTAGAGGATTGAAATGCCAATAGACCAATGTTTTATTTTTTATTTCTAAGCTACCTCTCTCGGATAGACAGGGAATGATAGAACTGAACTGCTTAAGGTAAAGATAGGTACAGGATATTAGGCCAAGTTCAGTTACAAAAAAAATACTAAATATTGAGTTTATTTTGGTCTCAACAGTGGTCTACACTCGTGTGAAATATCGGTAGACTCAAACTTGTAAAAAATTACTATTAATTGTAAATCCTAAGGACCAAATATTATAAGTACAAAATACACGGATTAACTTGCGAAATTTTCACGGTTGAAAGAAATTCTCTTTTAAGTAATCATGAAATTAGAAATATATAAACATGAGGAGACGCAAAAGAAGGTTCTTCAAAGTCAGAAACCACGTCTGTCAGAGCAAAACATACTTAAGTTTTTAACCGAGATGTTAGGATTAATAAAGATTCTCTGTCTGTACCTGAGCGCGGCCAGAAATTAGATGAGGGCGACGCAAGACTGATCGTTGTGGAGAACTTTGGTGGAGGCCTTTGTCCAGCAGTGGACGTCTGTCGGCTGATGTGATGATGATGATGATGACACGAACAATAGAAATAGTTATAAGTTATAACTATTCTCAACCAAAAATATGTTATAATTACATCCCTCTTTTTTCATCAGGAGTTTTATAATACGAGTTATTATAACTATATTTTCCTTATTTATATCGTAAAATACACTTTTAATATGTTTCCTTCGGGGACTACGTATAGTTACGCCTAAATTCTTATGATGGGTACAAATTCAGTTCATATCACTGTAATAGATCTGAAAAAATGACTGACTAATGAGATACTTTTGGCGTTTCTTTCTCAACAGTGGTCTCCTCTTGTGAAATGCCGGTAGACTGAGACATGTAAAAGTGCCCTTGTTTCTTATTAATTATTTCGTTATAAGACTGTTCACTTAATCCGGTAAGTAGACCGTCTAGAAATCAAATTTAAATCATAAATAGAGCTCGCTGGCAAGAATGCACAGCCTTAGCCGCATGCGACCTCCGTCGTCACACTCCATTGCCTCTTCTGAATGGGCTCTTATCTCCGAATCCCGATTCAATTCTCCGGTCCGAGGATAATTAGACTCGTGGACGACCAAACCGAGTTAACTGGACCTTCCGAGGGTGAATAAGAAGTAATTAGTACAGTTGTTATCTACAAATACATAGTGCGTGAGGTGTCAGAATGGGATTCGCGTTTTATACCTATCTCGCTCGCTCTTACGCGATCCAGATAAGAACCTCTGTTTTCACCCAAACCCGAATCGCAATCAGAGAGTTCACGGACTATAAAGTATGCGTAATAATTATGACAGGGCGAAGCGCTCAACGTAAACTTCCCATCCACGTTTTTTCGCTTTTAAATGTAACGGATATACTTGGAAAACTACTGAAACGATTTTGATGGGGTTTCACGTGTTCGTGTGTGTGTGTGTGTGTGGAGCTTTATTCGTCCAGGATTGGACTTATGTGATGGTCCCCGTGATACCAATCCGTGCAATGTAGGTGTTGCGGACAGCTAGTCCAACCATTAGACTTTTTCGATCTTTATTAAACTCTTCCGATCCGTTTAGTCAAACAGTAGTAAAATAGACGCATCTTTTACACCACTGCTCTAGATCTCCCTGAGCGTCGTAGATGTCAGTGTGAAGACCGACTCGGCATTCCCCACAGTAGGGTTGTAATAAAATAAAATACTTAAGTAGTTATCGTGAAAAAAAATTAGCCCTATAACTACGTAATAAACTAGTACTCATAGTACAAGCTTTGCTTACTTTGGGACTAGGTCGATTTGTGGTCGATATAATTAATCATATATAGTCCCTGTACATATACTTTTGAGCTCCTGGCGTGCGTAGCAAATTCTGCTGCCGACTGTACTGTTAGTAAGAACTACAGTCTCTCGGATATGAATTGTCGTATGCAAGTTCTGCGCACGCTTCCTACATTGCATGAATTAACATGCGAGATAACGCCAACGGCAATTAACGCCATTTTAATTGCAAATCTGCGGCGCAGTGTCAAAGATTCAGGACATTTGCATTCGCAATTGATATTTCATAACATGTGGCACTGTCAGGCTCTTACTGCGGTGCTTAAGGGCTTAAGTCGAGCCAAAAGTTTTCAGTCAGGGGTCGCGCTCACGCCCCCATGGATGCGCGTTGGGACATGTTCGAATTTCGAACTTCGAAAGGAGCAGAACGCGTAAGCAAGTGTGGATAAAACATCAAGATATCTCTCAAAATAATTGATAATTATATGTATATTTTTCTTAATATAGAAGGGGGCTCACCAAAAATGGTTGGGAATCCCTGCTCTACGTAAAGAGTCGGGATCTCTCTACCCTTAAATAGGTAGAGATCTACCTATCTAAGGGTAAAGGTAGGCTGCGGGGCCTTTCGTACATAAGGAGTTGCCTATATTGCCTTATGAATAATACGGCTATTGTAAAGTTATAAGAACATAGCTTAATATTTGATTAATTGATTGATTGTGACTTTATAATTTGATTGCAGTGATTTCTTTTGATAGTATTTTTTGTTGATTTTGCTAATCTTTGTTATCATTATCAGGCATAAGATAGATGAGATTTTTTTTTAAATTATGATATCTATTTGCGATCAGCCTTAAGCCATAATCAAATCTGTTTATCGCGTTAAATGACAGGTGGGAAGCACATCCAGTGATGTGACATCCTTAAATTGGCTCATATTGAAGCGAGACGTATATTATTTTCAGCCGAAATTTACATTTTGATGTGTCAGTCAGGTCCGAGGCTATAACATGTTTGTGTGGTGTTCTAGTCTGTATTTGTACTTTTCGGAGAATCTTTGTATCTCCTCTCTTACTGTTGGCATTTCCAAATATTCATGGACTTCTGTATTTTTTATAAAATATGGAGCATTAGTAATTATTTTTAGGGCATTGTTCTGGAATCGTTGTAATACTTCTATATTGGAGTGACTGGCTGCCGCGCGAGAGCAAGAGTCGCCAGTGCAAGATAGCTGTATTGTGCAGCTATACTACTTCCCTAAATTAGGGGTCGTCCACATATTACGTCACGCATAATGTCGACTTTTTGACCCCCCCCCCCCCCCCCCCCCCCCCCCCCCCCCCCCTATGTCACGATTTTTTGCTATACCTTTAACATGTTCTGTCACGTTTGGTATGACCCCCCTCCCCCTTACGGTGTTACGTAATATGTGGATGATCCCTTAGTCACTGACGAGAGGGATGCAGCAATATGTGAGACAGGTATGGAGACAACTCCATCTCACTCCTTCGTAATGCTGCATCCCGCTCGTCAGGGATTAATTTATGAAAGTGTAATGTAATAGCCGCATTTGTTAAATTAAATAGGGAGAGCAAAAGACTATAAAAACTGTTTCTATAAGGATTCAAAACTTCAAGCAAAAACGATTTTACTTTGTTAAGACTTAAGATATTAACTATTTGCTATATCACAAAATTATTCTTATACATAGACCTACCTTACAAATAACTGTTCCTGATTATTCACCCGCCATGATACGACCGTAGCTCCTGTAAACAAATATGGCGTTTAAAACCAATTGTAGGCAAAATCCAAACCCATTTGGCCACCTTTACCAAATGCTTAAATTGAATGTATTGTTTTTATGTGCACCCACGCTATATAAGAGCTTATACAGCCCTTGTACGATTTATTTCACATAAAGTGTTTTCATAAATACATACAAAAGGCGTTGGAAGTTAAAAATATTTGATTTAGTAGAAAAAGACCATAGTCTTTTTCTGTTTTCTATTAAATACTGCTACAGAGACAAATTAATTGTCATGAATTTCTATAGTAGGTATGGACCGTATGGATAAATCCTAATACCTTCAATATAGTTTTTTTTTTGTGTCCACTCAGCCACACAGTAATATAATGTTACATATCACTCCTAAATTACACAGTTCCTTTCCTTTATAAATATGCACTTCCATTCCACTCAATGCAGTAAAAAAGTCATGTCCTTTTTACTACTTTAAACTAGTATAAATCATACTACGAAAGCTGATATTATCAAAATGTAGTAATCATTTGGATTCACCATTTCTCTAGAAACTTAAGAAACACTCATAACAGTGGAATATGACTGTTATTGTGCCACATAGCTATGACACTGTGGATAGGTCAGGGATTACTGAACTGATAACGCCAAATATCTTCACTTAAGCTCAACTGTATTAAAATGAGGTCATTTTATTTTATCATAATTACCCTCAAAGAGCAGTAAAGCAAACTTACTATCTCTATTAATATGTATATTATAAAGATTATGAATGAAGAATCAGTATATGAAAATTCATACACTATTAATTTATTTAATCACACAATGCTAATGCATTATAATGACTTCAAAGAGGCCTGCACAGGGCTGCCAATGCTGCCATGCTCAAGTCAGGATATGAACATGAACACCAATATTTATGTGCCTATAATTAACTATTATAATTTACAATAACATTGCATCATTAAGCTCTCATACAAAATTACTTCTCAATTAGTTTCTCATACAAATGCTGGCTACGAATATTACTTATGAATATTTTTTGTGAGTACATCAAATACCAAACTACAATTTAAAGGCAAGTACCTAACTAGAGTTTACTTCCTACAATCCAATAGCCAAGGTCAGTCCGCCGCAGACAGCTTATTCTATTCACTGAGAAAAAAACTCGTTACCAACAGGCTGAAGCGGACCACGCTCCTTGCGCTCGACAATTAAAAAACTTTACCGAACCACGAAATTATGATCGACAAATTACAAACACAATTTTAAAACTTCCGCGCGTCACTTCCAAAATAAATAATAATAAAAGCAAAGGTTATGCGGCTCCGTTAAATATGACTAAAACATGAGATAATAATTGAATTATTGTAAAAATTAAACGATCCGCAATGAACGTTAACAGTACACATAACAAAAAAGATCACTTACCGAAAAGATTTACGGTACAAGTTGTATTATTTCCTCGGTCGAGAACGACAACACTCGTCGCTGCCATTTTCCGATTGACAGAAGCCAAAGCCGAGTTGCTTGCTAGGGTAGCGCATACATGGGCAGTAATCTGTCGATAGGATATGAACGCAGCCTAATTTTATCGACTACTCCAGTATTTATAAAATTTATATCAAGAATAATTAAAAATCTAAATATTATTTTCAGCAATATAAAAAGGCTTAAATGGTATTACAAATGATTATAGCACGCAACGAAAACATGAACGCATTGAAAACTGACCAATCAGAAACGGCCAACGCTGTGCCGGCTTGTGTCATTTTGCAGCATCATACGTGTATTTTTCCGGTCCTTGTCCTTTCTATTCTTCAGCTTCTATTCGGCGGCGAGTTATTGCGCACGGTTCTTAGTTAAGTGCCGGCACAAAAATGATGGGATCACTTAAAATCGTGTTATTCTTAGGTGTAATATATTTGTGTAGGGCCGCCGAAGAGGATGTCTTAGATCTTACAGATTCAGATTTTTCGTCTGTAATATCTCAACATGATACGGCACTGGTCATGTTTTACGCTCCATGGTAAGTCAATGACACTTTGAAGAGAGGTGATTATTTTGGATTATAGCAGTGTTAATCGATTTTTATGTTGAATATTTGTTTTTGATAGGTGCGGCCATTGTAAAAGACTGAAGCCGGAGTACGCGGTGGCCGCCGGCGTGCTAAGAGACGACGACCCGCCCGTGGCGCTGGCCAAGGTGGACTGCACGGAAGGTGGCAAGAGCACTTGCGAACAGTTCTCCGTCTCCGGGTACCCAACCATCAAGATCTTCCGTAAAGGAGAGCTGTCTCAGGACTACAATGGGCCCAGGGAGTCCAGTAAGTTGCCAACATCACACTTCCTACTTAAGTTGCTAAGCAACTAAATTGAATTAGACCTGATAAGATTGGCTGATAATATCACAAGTGCATTGATCCTAACTTGATATTCAATATAGCTATCTAAAATTAAGATAATATTATCACATGTCAATAATATGGCTAATATATTTTTACAAGTCTACCCTCTAATATTTTGCTCCAATATAAAATTAATGAAACTTGAACTGCATTCATTAACAGTCTCATGTACCTAATAAATTCTTATGACGTGCATGTAAGTAGTTGTGATGTCAAAAAGATTTGATGTTTTATCTAGTGTACCAGTAAAACTAAATGATTTTATAATAACTAAGAATGTGATTGAAAGCATAATAAGTAAAAAGCAAAAACTGACCAAAATCTCCTCTTTATCAGATGGCATCATCAAGTACATGCGTGCCCAGGTCGGCCCAAGCTCCAAGGACCTCCTTACTGTTGCCGATTACGAGAACTTCCTTAAGAAGGATGAGGTGACAGTCATCGGCTTCTTCGAGAAGGAGTCGGACCTCAAGGGAGAGTTCCTCAAAACTGCCGACAAGATGAGGGAACAGGTGTTATTCGCACACTCCAGTGCCAAGGATGTTCTGGAGAAGGCTGGTTACAAGTAAGTGTACTTTTATTTTTAGTGATCTTTACTCAAGTTTGAGAAGAAACACTTATGAAATTATATTGGTTTATTCTCTTTAGCGCCCAGCTTGTCGATGGAAAACTGTGTCCCAGATGCCAAGCTGAGAGCAGATAGTATGGCATTGATTAGATTTTCGGGGTCACACAAAATAGGCGCATTGTAAGACATCACACACAGTTACGGAAAACCAGCCAGCATTAACCAATATATTATAGCGGTAAATGACATTGTGGCACCTGGGGCACAGCTTTCTGTCAACATGATTTGCCATATTTCGTGCTCAAAAGGTTGAACTTGCACGATTTTCGCACAAATTATTAACAACATGGGACTTAGATTATCACTTTTTTAACGCAATTAAGTTAGTAACTTTTGAAATTATCTTAAATTTTGTTTGACACTGCCTTTTTTCTGGTATAACTTGGAGTTTGTTGATAAATAAGTTGGAAAAACTAGTACAAGTTGGAAAAACTAGTACCAAAGAGTTACTGCATTATTCCTTATTCAGTAATACTTACTTGTTGTTATATCCATTATACAATCTGATGCTGGAATCCTGGAAACAGTATCTATTTGTGGCGTTAATTTTCTTTTCTGACTGTACAATACAAGCTTAGACTAGAGCTTAGTTTTAAAATAGTTATGTGTCTGAGATTGTCTCTTGACATTATTTATTTTGTATTTTATTTCTATCATCTATCCCCAATAAATCATCAACAATTATCATTACTACATTATCCTCCAATATTCTTCAATCGAAGATAATGTTTCCTTTAAAGTAATTATATTTTCAGCCCTCAATACTACAAATATTTCACTTATGAATCACGAGTTATCCCATATTAAGGGGAACACAGCGCTCCAAAATTGAAAGTTAATTTATCTAATAACCCGAAACCATTGGCAACCCAGGCAATGCCTTGGTAAGTGTATGGATTATCTCATAGAACATGAATACCTTGATAGTGGCAGTAGTGAGGCATCCATATGACCATATTCCCACTGTCTTCCAAGCTAGTAGCTATGATTAGATTAGATTAGATTATATTTATTTCACACATATAGGGATACATTATAAATTACACATAGTCAATTTACACGAACCTACACGGTGATCGTCAACATAATAAACAAATTAAACAAATTCAGCAGGTCATAATTCATTAGATAATTAAGAAAAAACAATGTCACAAATTTCAAACAATATACCAATTTAAATAATGTGGAATAAATATGTTAAGACAATTGAATGTTAAATTAAATTAAACTATTGATACAAAGATCAAAGAAAAATTTAAATGAGTTACCTGTGGGACGAGACTGGGAATTGAACCCGGTACCTCTGGATTGCCGGTCCAGTGCATTAACCACTTTGCTACCCGAACTCCAACAAACCTTTCGAATTTTTCCCCCAGGTAACTCATTTCAATTTATCTTTGAGCTTTGATACCTTTGTATCAATAGTGTAATATAAAAATTGTGGTGTGTACTCACATTAAAAAAATGAGACATTACATGTTTCATAAATTTATAACAAATGAAATGCTGACTCAACACATTTTTTTTTTTTGTTGAATAGCAAAGGAACTATCATCCAGTATTTTAATATGGAATTATGCAAAGTAATGTCCAATACATTTAAATATTCACCAAATCAGAAGTCACAGGGTGTCTGTTTCTAGCAATGAATACGTTTCAGCTGATATGATGATGATCATCCCCCGTGGTTTTCGGTGCACTAATGATTGTACACCTGTAGACCCAGTGTCAAATCATGTGTGCACCCAAAACCCGTGATGTTGATGATGATGACTAGTGAACTTATCTTAGTGAATTACTTAACTGAGAAAAACTAACTCAACCTAACTCACAGGTGGGATGCCATGCTACTGTGTAGTAATAGTAGTCACATTATACTTCTTATTGTATTCTAGGTTTCAGTCCTGCACTTTCCAAGACATGTCTTGTTACAAATTCAAAAATATACTGGGGAACACAAGTCTCAAGCATTGCTATATTCTCATTGAAAAAGCTCTGAATGTAAGTTTGGATCTGTATATAGGCATTTTATATTCAGTCAGTTACAATTCATTTTAATACTTCTATTCGTTTAAATTTAGAAAATTTATCATATTTTCAGTTTCTGTTGTTAGTACAATGAATAATATTTGTGTATAAACCTTTCAACCATATACCTATCGTGTCATAATCATAATCGACAGATACGATTCAGCAAAAATCGCTTGTCTCACTAGTTACTACACACCTTTGTATTTCATGATTGTCCATGTCTTGGACTATAGAGCTAAGTTAAGAGTTACCATTTTATCAAAAGCCCTAAAAAAATTAGGTATACTTTTTTTCTGAAATTCCTTTTTAGGCTGATGTTACTAGGGAATGCAATAACCGGAAAAATATCGTAACCGGGTTTCCTATCGGTTATGATCGTAAAATAACCGATAACCGGTTATAACCGAAAAAATATTAAAATAACAAATAATGACGTAAATATTGGAAAAAAGCGGTATAAATAAAACATGTACATCTCATTAATATTTTAAATATCTTTAACAAAGGATAATAAGCTTCTATCATTACCAAAATCAAGAGTCAAAATAAAATCACCTCATAACTCAGATATCTAACACAAAAATGTTAAGTATATTTATATTCATTACAAGCAACTATAAAATATCTCAAATTCTCAATCACAGAAAAATGTTCAAGGCTTGTTTTGTTATTATTTATGCTAAGAGAACAAAAAGGACGACACTTTTAACGTAATTTCTGCGTGTGTTGATGACTATTAGTCACTAGCTACGTAAGTTCATACAATGTCATTATTTTTACTTGACGAGGCACTATACCATACCATTCATACCGTACTCGTATTATTTAATTAAACATCCAGTTAACGTACTTCAGCATGTAATACAGCATCATCATCCTCCTAGCCTTTTGTCCCATTTTTTGAGAATGAATTCTCAATCGGGGTCGGCTACCTAAATCCCAAGATGTGGCGTAGGCACTAGTTTTTACGCAAGCGACTGCCATCTGACCTTCCAACCCAGAGGGGAAACTAGGCCTTATTGGGCTTAGGTGGTTTCCTCACGATGTTTTCCTTCACCGAAAAGCGAGTGGTAAATGTCAAATGACATTCCGTACATAAGTTCCGAAAAACTCATTGGTACGGGCCGGGTTCGAACCCACGACTTCCGGATTGAAAGTCGCATGCCCTAACTACTAGGCTACCACCGCTTTTTTTTTAACACGTTCACTGCGGCTTAAAATATTGCTAACTTTCAACTAGTGCTGTAAGAGGTCTTTACGCCTTAACTGTACCATTTCACAGGTGCGGTTAGGGGCCTTTACGAGTAGACCATAATTATCAAGGAACAGACTTTTCAAATGCATTTTTTTTTCACAAATTTAAAAAATGTATATAGGATACTTATATAATGCTGTAGCTAAAGGACTGTTCTGCCTTGTTTTGGCTTCGCCCGAAGTTCTGATATCAGAATATGGAATAATAACAAAAAATAATTAGGAGGCTTTTAGACCTCCTACAGCACTGAATTTAAGGTACATTTGTATTTACTTCTAGTGATGTTCCCGATAAAAAGGCAATTTATCGATAAATCATACAACTTTATCATACACTATAAGTAAATTACATGTGACTGTCATAGAAACATTTAAGACACAGTGGTTTGTTACAATCACGGCAGTAATATTTAATCGACCAATGATTCAGCTATGTACACATTCGATAATTATTGTTAATATTACTCACTAACCTACAGCACTCTTGGGTATTTATTTACTACACATCAACTGATACACTAAACACAATTGACGCTTATTACTTAATAGTATGTACGTATTTTGACACATTAGCAAACGAAATACATTTACATGCATTGCTCATAGACGCGTGCACATCACTAGGCCATAGTTCAACTTTCATAGACACAAACAGGTGCGGGAGGGGGCGGATAAGCCCGTACTTCCTACACGAGGTCTATGGACTATCCGCACTGGACGCACACTTTTCACTCTCAGTGCGATGAGAGGCCTTAAGACCTCCCGCGTGTTAAGTGCAAAAAAATCTACGTTATGGTAGGAATCGAACCATATATTGGACTCTTTTCTACCTATACTATTCTTTAAGCTACGAGCTCCGCACCAGAGCGAAACCACAATATTTTTACCCGCACAGCCCGAGAGTACCGGCAGGAGGACTTTAGACCTCCTATCGCAGCGAACGTTTTAACATGTAATAGCATTTAGAGTTAAATATACGCGGAACTGTTTTTGAAAAAGTTAAGTAAGCGTATGCTTATTTAGCATTAGAAGAAATAACCGAAAAATAACCGTAACCGGTTCTGTTACTCCCAAAACCCGGTTACACAATTAGACCAACATAACCGGTTAAAACCGGTTTTTACGGTTTCGGTTATAACCGGGTTGCATTCCCTAGATGTTACTTAAAATCGCTTGTACAATAAATACCGTTTTTTTTATGAAAACATTATTTCAGTGTGTCACGTTCATAGGAATTAAAAAAAAATGACTATCTAGAATAGATTTTTTGTAAAACGCATTTTTTATGTCAAACTCCTAAAAGTTCTTGTTTTCAAGCCAAGGGCAACTCAAAGTGCTCAGAAGAACGACTGTCGATTGTTTCATATTTACTTAGCTGCACATATTTGCACAGATGTTACTTGATGATAACAAATTGTTAAATGAAAAAACAAGTTTATTCAAAAGCAAAATTGTTTAATGAAAAAACAATTTATTCAAAAGCAAATAATTACTATTTCAACATTACAATTAACTGTAGTGTAATCTATTTTTTTTAGTAGTTGAAATGTGGTTAGTATTTTTTTATGACATTCGTAATGTTTTAAACTAAAGTGATAAGAGCGATAAGCTGGTGCGTTATTATTTTTAACTGTCGTGACAAATACCAAACTGTTTTTAAAGATAATAAATTAAAAAAAAACTGCCAATGATTTTTATTGGCACAAAAAGAATCGAATGTCATATTCATATCTGATTATCTATATCTGTATATTGTATTTTTGTTCTAGTAGTTTTAGAAAGCGGATTTGCAAGACAATACACAAATAATAAATCATTCCTAAATCTATTGAATTGTAGAAATATCTATATATAATTTAATGAAATTCAATCAATTTGCAGAGTTCACACTGCAATATAAATATTTTCCACATTTATTTTTCAACCAATTATATCCGTATCTAATTTACCCACATATACCTAGTCACTTAATAATGTTTGATAAGTTGATAGCAATAACATAATGCAGTTAATAGTACCTATTAGATTTTGTAAATATCGTGTTAAGTGAAACGCGTGCATAGAGGAAATAAAATGAAATTATTAAATCGATTTCACCTTGTAACACGGATTTGGTACATTAGGTACTCGATTGTAAGCAGCACATTTAAGTTCAGTGATACGGTGCTTCTCTTATAATGCAGTAAATAAGCCTTTGATAATGTTAAAGTGTGCTTTGATTTTGTTCGGGTGCATTATTAATGTTAACTGAGAGCTAAATGTAACAATTTAGAAGATGTACTCTTATCCTTTTTTACTTTTTAGGGTTCCGTAGCCAAATGGCAAATAACGGAACCCTTATAGATTCGTCATGTCTGTCTGTCCGTCCGTCTGTCCGTCCGTATGTCACAGCCATTTTTTTCCGAAACTATAAGAGCTATACTGTTGAAACTTGGTAGGTAGATGTATTCTGTGAACCGCATTAAGATTTTGATGCAAAAATAAAAAATAATAATAAATATTGGGGGCTCCCCATACTTAGAACTGAAACTAAAATTTTTTTTTTTTTTTTCATCAAACACATACGTGTGGGGTATCTATGGATAGGTCTTGAAAAATGATATCGAGGTTTCTAAAATATTTTTTTTCTAAACCGAATAGAGGGCGTGACAGACGCTTCCAAAGTGGAAAAAAGTTGGTCCCCCCCCCTCTAACTTCTAAAATAAGAAAATGAAAAATCTAAAAAACACATATGATGTAAATTACTAT
The DNA here is from genome assembly GCA_905147355.2 of Apotomis turbidana. Lineage (NCBI taxonomy): Eukaryota > Metazoa > Arthropoda > Insecta > Lepidoptera > Tortricidae > Apotomis > Apotomis turbidana. The sequence continues at coordinate 27,768,994 of LR990283.1, read as the reverse complement.
AAAAACTACCAACGAAAATTGTTTTGAACGAGATCTAGTAAGTAGTAAGTAATACCTAACTTTGCACCTAATTTATATGGGGCGCTATGCAAACTTAACTTAACCACTTAGGGATGGAAAGTGTTTGTACGGAACCCTCGGTGCGCGAGTCCGACTCGCACTTGGCCGGTTTTTGTTTCCCTACCACGAACGCTCCGCATGTGAAATGAGAAATTCCTCTGGAGCCGCACAGTTCTCCACCATTCAGACTCCATGGCGAATCCGATGGCGAGCAGTGCGATGGTAGAAAGTCGTGGGCAACATGTCAGAACATATCCCATTCTTAGAATAAATACGCCTAGAACGAGTCCTCATACAACAGATTTGCGAAAGATGAAGCCGGTTTGGGTTTATGTGTCAATCAATCAATAACTCCGACCGATTTCGGCCATGGCGACCACTTCCACTCCTAATTTGTTTGGCGCTCATGCGCCCGAAGATGGCTTATGTAGCCGATCTTCGCGATAAATTTACGCGCACAATGTCGGCACGTAAGTTCACCGTCTACATAATTGTATATTATGGCAGCAGGTGGACGGGCCCGGGAATCATAGAGACGCTAATGATGACTAGGCGTCTTTATTCTAAGATCCTATTATACAGACAGACATTATAATTATATTATATCTTTGGTCCGCAGAGATAACGTTGTGCTGTTCCGTCCGAAGCGCCTCCAGAACAAATTCGAGGATGCCTCTGTGGTTTACTCCGGAGACTCGCTCAAGGGCTTCATCAAGGAGAACTAGTGAGTATACAATTCATTACATTACTCTGCTGACATACGGGGCATGGTCACAATGGGCCTCATAAACAGGCTTTAAAAAGCCGGAAGACGCAACGTGGAAGGCCCCCAACAACATAGACTGACGACCTGGTTAGAATCGCGGGCTGAATTGGATGAGGGCGGCGCAAGACCGATCGCCGTGGAGAACTTTGGGGGTGGCCTTTGTCCAGCAGTGGACGTCTATCGGCTGATATAATGATGATCATGACACTGCCTAAGCGGATACATGGCTCCGTTGGCACCGGCTATGTACCCATGTAAGACCCTTAAGGGCGGGAAAAAACTTCTTTTTTATTTTTTTAAAGCTACTGAAAAACCTATTACTTTTTTCTAAGAATCAGGTACAGGTACCCTAACTAAAAAAAATCAGGCTCTTAGAAAATTCATCCATTCCCCATTCATTACTAATTTTGAATAGACTGACCAGGATTTATTCTTATTTTATTACCTAATGGCTATCATGCAAGTCCTAAACACTATAGAGTTGGTACATCATCATCATCCATTGTTTTAGTTTACAGTGACAATACTCGCTAGCCACTGCGTAAAGGATTTGTATAGAGAATTGTAGTTCTACAAAGTGACCGCTAGGGGCACTGTACTATTCTCCATACAAATCATTTACGCTGTCGCTAGCGAGTACGGTCACGTTAACTCATGGTAAAGGACAGTTCTTTCACTTCTCGACACGACGCGACGTCTACCTTTTTCCCTCATTCATGGTACATTCTCAAATAAGCAAAAATATCTCAAATAAGGAATGTTATAGGACTCATTGTTCCCAAAATAAACTAATCAAAAGCGAATATACGAAGCATGTCTCACGCTCAACGACAAATATGAATGGTTGCTCACGCTTGACGGAAATCGATTGGTTCACCCATTGTCCAGTTGCAGTCTGCATAACACTATGGTGCTGAATATGCAGATAAGATACTGTTGAGACTCGTATTGTGTCTATCTATTTATGGCACAGCGTGCAAGAAAATGTGATTATTCAAGCTTATTTTTTGACCGACTTAAAAAATGGGAAATATCTGCACCGAATGCATAAGCGTATCTTATCTAAAATTTTTGGAAATAGCTCTCAAATATCATCATTTATACGTGTGTATAAAATTCAAATATTTTAGGATTGTAGGAGGTTGAGTTACTGGCGTGCAAATAATTGTATTATTTTAGTTTATTTTTTGAACGACTTAAAAAATGGGGAGTATCTTGGTTAGTTTGGATGTTTGCTTTTTTAAACTTAGCATAATCATATCTTATAAAAAAAAGAGGGTTGTTATAATTTTAACATGTGCATCTGCGGCATCATAACTCCCAAACTCTAGCTATAAAACGTATTTGGCGATTAGCTGCCGTTGCGATCGGAGCTCATGAAGATGAATCGCGAACCGATTCGAAACATGTTTAGCGTTATTCGACTTTAACGACGTGAGTGTTCATGTGTATTTTAATGTCTGTGTCTCACGTGAGTTTACTGTGTATAATTAGTAAGGGCTTTATGCTATATTCATCCATTCTAAAGCATAATAGTTTGAACTCATGTGTTAAATAGCGTTCAATGCATTAATCGACCAGTTTAGTCTAAAAAAAGTAAAACAAATTATTCAGATATTTCTCACCAATTGATTACTAATCAATGTGTCAGAGTTTTGATACAGCGTCAAATTTGGAGCGAGCCTTATCAGAACATTTCACGGCGGATCAAGAATGTTTATAATTTATAAGTCGTTTGTTCGCTTGCACTACGGCCGTAGTGTTTTCTAATACTTGATTTGCTCTGAGAGACTTATGGGTCTCAATACCAATGCGCTTAGTGAAAGAGCGCAGGCTCACAAACGGGAATGCCATCGGCCCCCACCTTCGAACTAAGCAATGTGTTAATTTAGCCAGCATTTACTGCGTAAAGGCGTGGTGTCCATCGAACCCGGTTCCCACCGGCTTGACCATTGTAGGAAAGGTGAATTAAATCTGTTCCGGGTTTCCCAGAGATATTGTTTCACGCTACGCCACTGCCAGTTTTACAAATTTCTGGTTTACAACAGCTCAATAAAGACATCGTAAACTATAAGTCCCTTTCCTGACTGCACATTTGTGAAGAACTATAAGAAAAGAGTCTTGAGATGACCAAATTCGAAAAATTTCAACTAGGTCTCGTGGTTCAAGATATACAGCTTGGTGACAGCCAGACAAACGGACGAACAGTGGAGTCTTAGTAATAGGGTCCCGTTTTTATCCTTTGGGTATGGAACCCTAAAAACGTTAGGTTAAACTAACTCGTTTAAGTGTGTTAGTTTTAGTTACGGTTTTGTGAGATGAACATTGGGTGCTTATTTATAGTAATTATAGATATATTATAACCCGTTTGTTCTCTTAGTTTTAATTGATGTGAATATAGTTGTATAACGTGCAGTCCTGTTTCGCTCAACCTGTGGATGCACATAATACCAGCCGCCAAATCACCCCCCGTGGTTTGGCACTGTGCTGAGAGTACTCCTTTCGCACAATAGTAATTTCCTGCTTGGCACGACTGCATTGCGGAATGAATTATCGCTTGCTGTATTTCTGGACCGATTAGAACTTCAAACCTTCAAGATAAGAGCGTACTCCCCACCTGAAAGGCCGGCAACGCACTTGTGACTCCTCTGGTGTTGCAGGAGTCTATGGGCGACGGTAATCGCTTTCCATCAGGCGATCTGTTTACTCGTTTGCCCCCTATGACTTGTGTTTAAAATGCTATGTTATGTACCTAATTGCAGCGAACTAAATTTTCTTTCTTCAACAGCCACGGCCTAGTGGGTATCCGGCAGAAGGACAACATGCAGGACTTCTCCAACCCGCTTATCGTGGCTTACTACGACGTCGACTACGTCAAGAACCCCAAGGGCACCAACTACTGGAGGAACCGCGTCCTCAAGGTGAGACCTACCTTATAAGTCATTATACTGATGGCAATCTGCGGGAATCTAACGACTCCTCGTGATCTTTACCTAGATATTTATCTACACCCATACTGTTTAATTACTAAAATAATTTATATGATACTGTTGCGGTGAGCACGCGGCGTGAGGTCACCTCATTCATTCTTCAGCTTCAAATACCGCTGGCGGTACCAAACACTTCATATCTACACAAAATAACATCTATAATAATGATGATGAATATGAGTGCAGATAGGTGTATGCAACTGCACATAATAACAGGTCTTAAAACACGAATGTGATCCTAATAAGAAACTCGCCTTCGGCTCGTTTCATAAAACCACACTCGTGTTTTAAGACCTCTTATTATGTAACAGTTTCATAAACTACTATTATGAGCGCCTATCTTTAAGTACGTGATCGGTCTGCGAGGGAATCCTAGAAAATGTATTGTTTTTGGACAAAGTATTGCCGTCGCGCTGCGCCCCAGCAACTGAACCATAAGTGTAATAGAAGCGACTGCACCTTAGTCCGATTTTACCTATGAAAATTTACCAAATCGACGCTCTGTATTTACCTGTTTTCTGCTCGATATCTGAACTGATTCAAATATTTGGTATCAAAATTTATAGAATAGACCTATGCCGCCAACATGTTTCTTTTTCATAAATCTTTTCAAATTGACTTGACAGACAGGCGCCTGAAATGATGGTAAAATCTGTTCATTTTATTAGGTAATTAATAATGAGAAATTATATTTCTCGTTATTTATTAATTATTACTAAAAAGTGAATGACATTTGCATTAGGCTAGGTTTCATAAAATGAAAACGTTGGGTCTAGACCCATTATTTCGAAAATAAACAGCCCTTTAATTAGTTTGCAGTACCTATCCAGCCTTCCGATAAGTAATTTGCCCACGTCATAGTCCATAAGGTTGAAAAAACTATTTTTGAAATGACTAACTAAACCATCCCTCGTTTTAAGCATACAACTTTAGTTTCCAGCGGCGGCTATCTTTATGACCGATTTGGTCGCCGACGGCAGCGTCAAATATCCCAACGGGAAACATTGAAATGTTTTTTTTATTCTAATAGGTCGCCAAGGAGCAAACTGACGTGACCTTCGCCGTGAGCAGCAAGGACGAGTTCACCCACGAGCTCAACGAGTACGGCATCGACTTCGCCAAGCGCGACAAGCCCGTCGTCGCCGGCAAAGACGCCGACGGCAACAAGTACATCATGACTGAAGAGTTCAGGTAATACCACAGCCGGTACATAGTTCTAGTACGTCATGACTGAAGAGTTCAGGTAATACCACAGCCGGTACATAGTTCTAGTACGTCATGACTGAAGAGTTCAGGTAATACCACAGCCGGTACATAGTTCTAGTACGTCATGACTGAAGAGTTCAGGTAATACCACAGCCGGTACATAGTTCTAGTACGTCATGACTGAAGAGTTCAGGTAATACCACAGCCGGTACATAGTTCTAGTACGTCATGACTGAAGAGTTCAGGTAATACCACAGCCGGTACATAGTTCTAGTACGTCATGACTGAAGAGTTCAGGTAATACCACAGCCGGTACATAGTTCTAGTACGTCATGACTGAAGAGTTCAGGTAATACCACAGCCGGTACATAGTTCTAGTACGTCATGACTGATGAGTTCAGGTAATACCACAGCCGGTACATAGCCCTAGTACGTCATGACTGAAGAGTTCAGGTAATACCACAGCTGGTAGTACACAAGGACAGGCACAGTCCTTAGAAAAGCCCTTCGTGTGGCAAATTCCCGCTCTGGGAGACAAGGTCTGTTCAAGCCCCGTTATGGTAAAATAGAGCAAAAGATTCTGGTTCGAAAAAAAATGGAAAAAGATGGTCAAAGAATTTGTTCACCCTGCCATAAACGCCAAATTAAGGGATAGAATAGAAATATTTATTTGCAAGAACGCGTTACTATAATATTTGGTCTTATTACATTATAAAGGAATCAGCATTCCGTCAACATAGAGTCAACATGCAAATTTAGGTACCTATTATTAAATAACTCGTCCCTTCGGTTGGCATTGTGTATTAGAAAAGAGCGTACTCCCACCTGTGCGGCCGGCAAGACACCTGTGACTCCTCTGGTGTTGCAGGTGTCTATGTGTGTGTGTGTGTGTGTGTGTGTGTCTGTGTGTGTGTGTGTGTCTAGGGACGACGGTAATCGCGCACCATCAGGCGATCCGTTGACTCGTTTGCCCTCTATGACATAAAAAAGATTTCATTAAAGAAAACAGTAGTATTATGTAGTTTTGTACGTATTTATCGTCCGTTATAAAAGAGAACCGTGTTTCATTGGTGTCATTTTAGTGGATTATTTACTCTTAAGGTAATAAAAGGTGTATAATGACGAGCATAGTCCTTTGGTTGGCGTCGTGTACGATCTCTTTAACGAAAACAGTACTATTGTGTGGTTTTGTACCTCATTATCGTCCGTCGATCGTCGTATCGTCTATCGATGTAGCACGGTAATGCGAGAAACCTCAAGGGCGTTAGTCAGAATCCATTTAGTGGCTTACGGCCTTCACGCTGCATCTCAACCTTTGCCGATCGTATCGGTTTACCGGTCCATTGGGCCACAGAGGAAGAGACGAGTGAAGTGGGCTTGCACCCGCGCAACCGCTTGCCCACTATAAATAAGTTCACGCGCAGATGACCTTAGCTATTCGTTCTGGACTCGAGCTTCTAAAAAGTCCTGCGGCGATGGGGTGTTGGCATTGGGGCTGAGGTATCGATGTACTGAGGCCTTAGTTGACATCCTGCACGTAGGCGGCCAGGGGAGAGTGGTCGCTCTTGGAGTTGCTCGAGGTGGGACTCTGAGTTCGGCAGCACAACTGGCGACAAAGCAGCCCTATTTAGGATCGCTCTGCTTTCCTCTGCACAGAGGAGGGGCCTAGAAAAGGTGACTGGCCAACTCTACTGTCACAAGTGTAAGAGAGTATTTAAAACTAAGTTAGGTCCAGCCATATTAGAGCTCATAATAGGCGAAGTCCATAATGTTTTGTATGCTTAGGGTCGCCGTCATCGAAATCGATGAGGATTATATATCGTCCGTCATAACAGAGAAGCGTGTTTCACAAGTAAGGAGTCATTTTGGTAGCGCCTTTGCCAGGCGTTAAATAGTAATCGCGTTTACCTGACTACCCCAAGTTCTATTCCTAAACATCTCTATAAAAGCAATTTCAACTCTTTAATTCCGAATCCATTGCCGGGAATAGGGCTCTTGTACCGGAACAAACGATTAGATTGGGACAATATGACGCGTGAACAAAAGTGTGTGTCGTGATCGTGACGTCATCGTAAAATGCTTACTATGGAGATAATTAAACGTATCTCATTGGAAAACAGATGAATTCGAAACTAGTATCTTAGTGATTTTTTTTTATTAAAGTACTAACGTCTGCTAGCGTAAACTAAATGTTTATATAGAAGCGGAAAATTGAAAATGTTATGGTTTGAGCGGGATCTTATTCATCTACTTTAAAGTGGCCTATATTTTACGATTTTAGTGCGAGCACGTCGCAATAGTAGGTACGTATTGTTATTAACACGCATACTCCAATCGTTAAAAATATTAAATAGTACTGTACATCGTAAAAGATGTATTTGTTATCGTTTCAGACGTCGCCCTGCATACTTACATGCTAGTTTGCTTATCACTGCATTCGCGATACGCTCAAATTCCTTTATTTGTTACTAGGTACGAGAATAACTAACGAAATTACCCAAGTAAACACATCAGACGATATTTCTAAAGACTCCTATCTATTTAGGCTAGCCTGATTTTTAGAGTTCATTATAGACAGTACCGAGCGTGGACAGCGCCACGGCTTTCCATAATTTATGGGCCCCAATCAATGGATAGTAAACACAAGGGCTTGTGCACAAATCACGCGAGGTTCTTTCGGCTAATTTTTGACTCTTTGTTGCATGACATATACACCTCTCACTTTTCGTCCAAAATTTGCGAGCATGATAGATGACACGTGCGATAAGCGAAGTCGCGGTAAGATATGTTAGCCCTGCTGGGTGCGTGCCCAGAATGCCCATTGGGAATCATGGCCTGTTACAGTACTTTTATCTCACGAGCGCGGGTGAGCCATGTTTGTGTGAGTAGATGTACATGCACATTGGCTCTGTGTGGGTGAGCTCGGGAGCGAACAGTTCCGGCTCACCCACACAGAGCCAATGTGCATGTACATTACTCACACAAACATGGCTCACCCGCGCTCGTGAGATAAAAGTACTGTACTTCACAGTCCCACAAAAATACGACTCTAATCTATACATCTCGCATCATTCCAGCATCGAGAACCTCCTCGCGTTCACGTCAGACCTGCTGGCCGGCAAGTTGGAGCCGTTCGTGAAATCGGAGCCGGTGCCGGAGAACGAGGGTGTGGTGAAGGTGGCCGTCGGCAAGAACTTCAAGGGGCTGGTGTCCGACAGCGGCCGCGACGCGCTGGTCGAGTTCTACGCGCCGTGGTGCGGACACTGCCAGAAGCTGACCCCGGTCTGGGAGGAGCTTGGGGAGAAGGTAAGAGATGTAGCTCGCGAATGAGTGATTCAAACGAGCTATATCATTTGGTTAGCTCACTAGCTCTTTCGCTCACTGAAGATTCAAGTTGATCATCTATCATCTCAGTATTACTCGCTCCCTCTCGCTCAGGAAATGAATGTTGCCACGCTGCCGTGAATCTAATTCATCGACATCTCTAGTTCTCTGCTCACTCGTGAACGATATAGTCTAAAGATTTACTGAGCTAAATGACTGATACATATCTCGGTGAGCTAAAGACACATGTCACTCTTTTCTCTTTAGTGACACATTCTGCGCGTCTCTAACTCGTAATTTGGTACTTGGTTGACAGATCAAATCGGCTCCTTTTCTTCAAAAGGCTTAGACAGTCTGAAATTTCAAAGAATTAACGTAGGTATTATGACGTCATAATATTTTATTTTACCATTATGTTCATTTAAAAATCACCAAAAGCGTAAATCAATTTATACATAGACGTTCTCCGTGAAATAGCATGTAATGGTAAGCGTGGCATAATTTATAGTAACTATAGGAAATATATCTAATGTATAACTGGCAGCTACAAACTTGACTTGTACAGCGTGCCAGCAATAACTTGCCTTGGAAAGCAAGAGCCTCATGACTTGAGGCCTTTTTGACTGTTTGTTCATTAAGCTGTGCATCCTTGCACACTAGCATTGTGGCAAAGGAAATAATGCTATTATCTGAGATATTCTTTAGTCAGAAGTTTTGTACATGCATGTTAAATTTGGCACATTTTGATTACAAAGTTTGTGAAGTTGCTACAAGCAACGTAACTTGTGAATGTATGCCAAATAAAGTTTTGTTCTCTAAATATTTGTGTTCCATAAAGAATGTAAAGCCTGACCAGAAATATATGAGGATGCGCCATGTTGCGGAATTTCACTGGAACTAATTTCTTCCACTGGCAATCATTTTATGATGGTTTGTCAACAATGTCAATGTCATTTGTGGTGCTTTCTTTAAAAGACAAATATTTAAGATTATCCTAAGAAAATGCCGAAAACCATTCACAGTCGTCAAAGTAATATTATAAATAAAGTGTACACGTGTTTATTACACGAAAAACAGTGAGAAAAAGAGTGCATTCCATAAAATTATATTACGAGGTTAACATAGTGGAACTGACAGATATTTAAAGTAATGTCAATAGTGGGTTGCGATTGGTTGCGAAATTGTTGCCATATAAATCTTATAAATAGCGCCCTATTGACAATCCTCATATATTTCTGGTCAGGCTTTATATGTATTTTTATCAAACATGCAATGAAATTTCGTCATAACGTGCGTTATAACAGGCTTTGAAGTATCCTGTTTTCGGGCGGAACAACTAGAGAACTGTAAGGGAATTTCATACAAAATTGAACGCCTCGGTCGGGAAGTATATTTTTTTTAAACATGACGTCTGTGTTCCTGAACAGGCTAAACAGCTGAATTATATATTTTCGAGTGGAGTATTTTTTTATTTCATTGCATATGTTAAGGAAAGGACCATACATGCCTTCGCCGTGAAAAGGGCTTACCGGCTTCGTATCACTATCCGTCCATACCTACTCACCCGGCAAACCCTTCTCTCCCGGCGACTGCAGTAGTGTACTATTTTATATCCTCGGTAAATTAACCTAACCGATCAAATTAGCAATCTTATTAATTGATTTTCAGATGAAGGACGAGGACGTGGACATCGTGAAGCTGGACGCGACCGCCAACGACTGGCCCAAGTCCCTGTACGACGTGTCCGGCTTCCCCACCATCTACTGGAAGCCCGCCGACTCCAGCAAGAAGCCCGTCAGATACAACGTGAGTACACACGTTATACTAGGTGCTACCGATGATTGACAACATTTCATATTTCTAACAGGTGTAAAATTATCCACGCCATTCTCATTTCGGAGTCATGGCTAAAACCCGCGCTGCCATCGACTCTGTACCCTTTACCCGGCTACCGTCTAATTTGCAACGACAGGACTAAAGATGGCGGGACGGAAACCGTTCGTGGCGGCGGTGTTGCCATTTACATCAAAAGTAATATTGCTTGTGAAGTAGTTGCTCAGTCAACAAACTTACAGGTACGGAACCCGTCGTGCGCGAGTCCCACTCGCACTTGGCCGATATTTTTTTTTATTTAATCATTGCGTCCGTGTCCATGAACAGGCAAACGGCTGAATTATATTTTTTTTTGACTGGTGTATTATTTTTATTTAATTGCATATGTTTGAAAACGTCACTACTTAGCCCTTCTCTCCCGGCGTCTACAGTAATGTACTATTTTTATATCGCAGGGCGGACGTGCTCTCGACGACTTCGTGAAGTACATCGCGGAGCAGGCCTCCAGCGAGCTCAAGGGCTTCGACAGGAAGGGCAACGAGAGGAAGCGGGACGAGCTGTAAACCATAACAGATCTGTGAGAGTGTGTCAGTCGCGGGGGAAATATCTGTAACCTAGTAGTAATGCTGCACACGGCGCGAGGAACAAGTGTTGTGTGACTTCTGCACCTCTAGCACAACTATAACTCGCGACTCTTTCTCGTGCGATAAATATTCATTCATTCATCTATCGAGAGAGAGACGGGCGATGCTGACAAGAGTCGCGGAGCGTATTTGTGCTAGGCGGGCTGGTAACGTATCAAGATTGCTGCTTGTACCGTGTACAAGGGCCAAGTGACACTGAAAGTGCGGGGTGTAATGCAAAGCACGCGTAAAATGCTCTTTGTACATGAACAACCTTGCATATTGTACACTAAGTTTTGAAGCGGTGCCCGAAACATTTTTAGTGACATTTTGCAATGGCTTTTAACTTGAAACTCTTTTGACTATCAAAGAACGATCACATTTTTAATGATCCATTTCCAAATTGATCAAATCAGTCAAGCTAGCTTATCTGAAACATTAAAGCAGTGCCAAGCAACCTTGGCACTCCGCACTACATGTTAGTAGCCCCAACATTAAGCATCCTGTTTCTATGCACAATATTGTAGGTAATCGCTGTGTAATGCCTTATTTAACTGAATCAATGTGTCATGACTTCCATGTACCAGTGATATTGATAATTGTTTATTTTTTTGGAGTTAAACTTCCTGCTGTGTGAAAGGTATCATTCCATGTGTGTTAAGGAAAGTACATGACGACTGTCAAGTAGATTATAAATATTTTCTAACTCGTAGATTGTTCTAAATACAGTAATTTGATGCATTTCGTAATTGTCAGTGGGATAATTAATAAATTAGGTTGTATTTATAATAGTTTATTGTTTCATTTAATCCTCTTAACATAAAACATATTATAGTTTTAAAATAATAATCCAGACTCAAATCATGGCTACCTTAAAAATGCTGGCAACTTTGCCTATGGAACTAGATACTTTTGTCATTTTTCTCTGAAGAATAACATATACTAAACTAGTAACAGTCAGCTGTAGAGAAATATTGAAAACGAGCCATAATAACGTACAATGAGTTATGCATGGCCCATTTATGAATGAATTCGTTCATTAATGGGATGGGCCATGCATTTGTGCAGCCAATAGTACAATGCGTGTATAGCACGGGGATCATCAAAACATTCAATATACTCTATGGGATCATCTCTCTGCAACTGACAGCATTTGACAAATGCCCTGACAGGGCGTCATGTATTGACTGCCATATGTCATGACTGCAATAAATTAATTTGAATATTTATCGCGATTTCTGCATGGTATGGCTTAACAAACCTTTTTCATTGCAGTCCAACTCCGCTTGAAGAGTACGATGTTGGCACATTATGATAATGAAATAAGATATTAAAGTCTCTGTAACATTGAAAAAATATCGATAGATGGGGTTGTTGTTCACGCGCAACGGTGAGGCCACTAAAAGTAAGCCAGAAATGGCTTAAAGCGCCGATCGGCTTCTCAGTTGCAAGGACGCGTGACAGGTGTAAAGAGCTCCCACATTTTCAATTATTATGACGATTTGTGCAAGGATAGGGTGTCACAATGCATCGGAAAAAAATGATAAACATTCTAAGATAACATTTCACTCGTAAATATTATTCTTTAACTCGTATTTTTACGTAAAACAGTAATCAAAAATTCGTATCTTTTATAAGCGGCATGACCACGTAGTGTTACCCGTGTAACGGAATTATTTGCCCATAATTCTGTCCTGATAATATACTGATTACTTACAAATATCTTGATGATGAGTTGACGACTGTGCAAATAAAAGTAAAGTCAGTTGTAAAATCATGTCTAATTTTATTTTACACTGTAGTTTTTTGTGTCAGAGTAGTTGTGTGGATTTTGGATCAACATCATATTGTTACGCCGGTGGATTAACTTCAAACGTCAATTTCGGTGATTTAGAATCGTTTTCAGCTAGCTGTAAAGTAATTTTTGGCCGTTTCAGGATTTGCTCTATTGCATATTCAGATTTGACTATACCTACATCATAACTGACATTTTAAATTAAAATAATAAATAAAAAACTTTTGCTTAATGCATTTAATGATGTTTGAACTCAGTAACAGGTCTAAGATTCAATTAAAATTTTGAAAGTAACCAAACACCACTGGCAAGAGTATTCCGCCAATTTCTGGAGAATTTGATTGCGCTAGCAACATTATTGGTGTGTTTGTGTGCGTATCGGCGCGTGTAAATACGAGTTGTTCACAACTACATGAATCCATTTTATGCCTCACGTGTGACGCTTCGGCCGTTTGAAACTATCATTCTAGGCGTTATTATTCTAAGCATTTACTGTATTGAAAATACGAAAATTATGCCAGGTTGTTACAGCTTTTTTCATTCCACTGCTCTGCCTGCGTTACGGAGATGCCACGAGTTAGCGCGACAGCGTCAGCGGTGCGCGGTATTACGTGTCTCTCACTCGTATAGCCGTCGCGCTCGGATCTGAGTCATTTTCAAAAAACATGTACTTAGTTAAAGGCTTAATAAAAACAAAATTACGATCGCTTTTTGTGTTACGAAAGTTACTCATACAAAATATATGGGTAACTATCGTAACACAAAGGAATCAATTAAGTTTTGTTTTATTTAAAGCCCTTAACTATGTACATGTATTTTGAAAATGACATCTCTCGCTCAACTCGCCGCGCCGCTGGTCTCGAGATGTCGTGGTAACTCCGTCAGCTTTAATATTAACCTCCTACTATGCGTCAAGTATTGGCTACATTTAGGTAAATCGCCTTCGAGAGCTAATTGGTAGAGTAGCACGTTACAACACAACAATGAAGGTAGAAGCAGCTGCTTAACCTTTTGACCGCCACAGTCGGCTGTGGCCGTCAACAAAAAATCGTGCCCCTACGCCACGTCGGCCACAGCCGTCCAAATTTCAATGATCAAAAACTTGGTAATTCTAACCGCTACAAGTATTTTTCAATCCCTGTTGATTTTGGGGCACATCTTTTTTTTTTTACTCTGGCGTCAGTGGCACGGTAAATTGCTAGACCGCTTGGCGGTCAATAGGTTAAAATTGATCTGATTTAGAAGATATAAGAATAAATTTAAAGTGGCGACTAGCATCATAGACCTTAGAGCACAATCGTACTAACTTTTCGGAAAAAGTAGTTGCAATTAGGATGTTACTGCACAACTCTATTTGGTTTAAATTTCATTGGCAAAAAAAAAATTAGTACGAGTGTGAACTAAGATATTGATATGTCGCCTTAAGAAGTATGTGGAGCACTGAAGCAGTATTATCATTACAGATAACTAATCTTATTTCTTAGACAGACAGTATCAGTTTGTTTTACATTCACTTGATCCGCGTTAAACTTTTCCCACAATCAGGTAAAATGTCCAGCTACCCTTGTAACAAAATCGGTTAAAATCTGTCTAGACATTTCGGCGTGATGACCGGACAAAGACATTTTTTACCAACAGATGTGTTGCGCGCCTAATACAAATCTTGCATCGGCTGATTTAAAGAAAATTTAAGATTTTTCAATGGAAAACTGATTTGGAATACAATTTAATGGTACGTTTGGGCTGAATGAACATAATCAAGCGATCGACAGCCCGCCTGTCTCCGGCCGGTACACCAAAAAATCAAAATGGTATGCCAAGCCTTGACAAGCGTGCAGGACGCAGTCATATGTTAGAGTGAGAGGGAACTTCATCATGCTCACTCTAACATATAACTGCGTCCTGTAGGCTTGCCGAGGCTTGGCAAGCGTGCAAATCCACCATTAGAGTTTTGTAATAGTATAGATGTTGCATAGTATTTATGCCTGCATGCACCATGCTCATGCAGTCTTAGTTACTATAACTAAGTTGCACAAATAGCCAAATTATTATGTAAGTATTATAAAGACTGTGTTAAGTAAATTGCAATATACATCAAATAATGTATGGAGCGGCATGATCTTTCAATGACCAAGCTCCTAAAATTATTAGATAAAAAAAAATGTTACATGTCTCTGAGATGTCATACAACTATGATTACACAGATTTTCGATTATTTTACAAATTCTCCTCTCTCCACCTCTCTATCCACTGCACTATAGTGTTCACATTTTGTTGCAGTTGCTCTTGTGACTCGTTCTGGAGTTGCATCACTATTTCCGGCTTGTATGAAGACTGTGCTTCTTCCAGTAGCGTTTCAAATATTTCACATTGAATGTTGTCTTCCAACTTCTTGCCCGTGTATCCTCTGCAAAGATTGTTGTGATGTTAAAAAATGACAGAGGAAATATAAATTCTAAAAAGTTTTCACATTTTAGCTCGTCAAAAAGTTATTTTATATCTGAATTCCGGATGTCTGATTTGGTTATTCTTGGTCGCATTTCGCAACCCATTCCCATGAAAATGTGTGAGGTTCAATAATTATATAGATTTATTAATCAATTTAGTTTATCAAAATGGCAGCGATTATAGTAGTTAAAAACAAAAAAAATATATTGATTTAAGCAATTTCCAAAAAAAAATACTGTTTTGGCTTAGCATATTGCGGCTTGCCAAGTATAACCAGCAACGACTATGTGGCCTGGGAAAAAAAAGGTTGAACATGCCTGATTATTAGTGACCGACCGAAGTTTCGGTTTCGGCCAGCTTCGGCCTAAAAATCATGTTTAGGCCAAAGGTTCGGTTTCGGCCAAAAAATAGCCAAACCTTTCGGCCACGCCGAAACTTACAACATCGTACTGTCGGGTCGCGTCCGGCTAACGTCGGGTGCGCTCGGCAGTCGGCACGGCTGGCAATATGGCGTCGCTCGCCTGACTCCGCCGGCCGCTGAATCACTTTACTCAGTGAGGTGACGTTTGTATTTGTTCCCCGAATAATGTTAAGTAACTGACCGAGCGAGCAAAGCATTTCCGTTTCAGCATGGCCCAAAAAAATTTCGTATGCCTGGATGTTTGGATGTCCATGCGCACAGCCGGTAGCTGTTGCCTTGCCTTAATGTCGCATTTCTCATCCGATTCTCATGAAATTTTGTGAGTATGTTCGATAAGTATTATAGTATTTTTTCGTCGATTCAGTTTTTCAAAATTTTCAAAATAGCGGAGATTTGCGGTTAAAAATTTACATTTACTTTAAAATTACTTAATTTAGATTTTGTTATGAATTTATCAACATATCGTGTAATTTTTAAAGCATATTTTCTTAATTTACAAACAAATTGACGGCGATATTGGTTAGGATAAAAGTGAAGAGGTTTACTTATCTCATAAAACGACTTTAGGATTCGTCATTGTTGCGTGTATGTAATAAAATTAGTACCTAAGTTTGAATTAGCGTTACAAGGCTGCCTGATTGCAATTATAAAAATTAAAACTCAATCAATTATTTTGTTGCTAGGTTTTTAAACTTGTTTCATTTTAAACCTACAATTAACAGATCGCTGCCTCAGTACAGTATTACAGCTGTTAATGCTATTCACTTCTAGGGTATTTTAATTTTGACCCAGTGTCAATGTTAAAATATCAATTCAACAAAAGTGAAACGTGAGTTTGTTGTGTAATTGCTGAAATTTGTAATTTTTTTGCCTTGTCTACCCCACCCTACTCTTTATACATCTGCACTTTTTTTTTTAATTTCTCTAATCGACAAAAATAATCTAAGTACCGTAAAACTACCCAACTAAGTATAGAACAATCATCCAACTATGGTCCAAAAAAAAACTCGTTTATTTTTATCAAAATCCATATTCTATCAGTGATTTCATACGTTTTTATTTATGTTGTTCACTTTAGAATTTATTCGTTATATAATTGTCATATATTAACGAGTCATTTTCGGATTAAATTGGACCAGTTGTGTGGACTGGACTAAAGTTGGGTAGTTTTACGGTATATACTTATCAAACCTACTCACAATATTTCATGAGCATCGGTTAAGAAATACGACCTCCAGGCGAGAACAAAAAAGCATCCAATCGTTCGTACATACGAAAGAATTTTGGACCAAACTGAAACATTTAGCTCCATCGGTCACCGACATTTTTCATTGTATTCATTTTTAGATCTAGAAAGAACGGCCCGCTTACATTTTATACAACATATTTTATACATTTTAATCAGGTTTATAAAAGTTTCGGTTTCGGTTTCGGCCGAAACTGTAATCAGAACCGAACCTTCGGTCTCGGTTTCGGCAGAAAAACGTGTTTCGGTCGGACACTACTGATTATACATTATTACCACACATCGGTAACTCGTGGCATTTAGGTAGCTCTTAAAAGATAAGTGATGAGACACGTTGTCTAAGTGTCTTTTCAGATAAGATAAAATAATAAATTTATATTACCTACATGGTCTTAACATATTATGACGAAGTAGGTTTGATCACTAGTTTAAAAACGTCAATGTCAATGATATTGTCATTCATTTCCTTGTAATAATTATTACGAGTATTATCAATAAATTATTACAAAATAAAAAAGTTGAAATCAAAGAGAATATCAATAAAAATACGCTACAACTTTACAATAAAATGCTTTTTTTACCCATTACGTCAGTGGAGGTAATATTAATTGTTTATCACGAATTTCATATATCAAATGATTAAAATTCCTTTTTTAGTGGTTTCTTTTTCTCGACTGGTATAGAAAGGACATTGTCACATCACTAGTCTGTTAGAAACTGTCAAGTGCTACCTAAGTGCCACGAGTTACCAATGTGTGATTATTACTTGGCACCTTGAGTAAAATTATACCACCTTATTATGTAACTTACCATATATTCAGTGAATAAATTATCATTATCATTATCATTAATCGTCAACAGACCAGTAAATCAAATTATTAAGAAAACATTAATGCAATATGTATTACCGAGCTGTGAGTCTGTCGTATAACACTGTGTTGCTAGTCCTGATCACAAAAACTGCATCAAACCACCGCTCGGGGAAGAAGTCACAGCCATGGTAGTCCACAATGTTGCCTCCTTTCACCATCAAGCCTTCCATCATGTCCAATAACTGGAAAACAAATAATGTATCATTTAAAGGATTATTACAATCACAATACTTTTATATGTATTTATGTTTTCCTAGATTTTCTTACATTTAAAGCATATGTAAGATCCCTCCTAAAGGTTATGCATTTTAAACCATATTGGCAATATGTAATTAGATCTGCAAAATTATATAACTTAATAAATAAACAAATTAATATCTATCCCTTATCACATTATGAATGCAAACACGCGTTAAACAAGTAGCTGAAACATAAAACTTACCACGACATAGAAAACTTAATGCAAAATATTTTTGAAATATAATACATATAATAAACTCTCCACAAGCAATACAATAATTAATATACACACATACACACACACATGCGCGCGCGCGCACACACACGCACACACACATAATATTAATCGCATATTTAAATTGATTTTAAACTAGTTAAGAATAGTTTGTGAGATTTTAATTACAATATATTGTTCAATAATACAAATAATTTACCACCTAGAAGAGCGGTGCCTCTTAGCACAAGTATGAAATACTTAAAAAGGGGTACCAACACTGTTTGTCAGCTGAATTTCTGTGTTACTGAATAAATACATTTTTATTCTTATTTATTTATTTTTTTATGTAAAACACAACTATTGCAGAGAATACAGGATGTATGAGATTATTGTCAAAAATGTGATCCTGTGGGAAAACGCTATTATGCATGCTTCGGCAGACTCAGGCGTGTGTGTTAAAGATATTTTCTATGCATTCCAATTGATATAATTAAGTATTAACATAAGCCTACTGGCCTACTGTGGGCTGAGATTGATCTATTTATGCTTCAATATTATCTTGGTAATTGCGAGTTCCACAGAGCTTCTAGAGTTAGTAGGTATGAGTAGGTACATTATATACCTTATCCTCATTTAGATACGGGCACTGGTACTCTGGATCATACTCGTCTAAACAATGGTATTCGTCGGCCAATTTTGAGACTTCCCTCCAAGCGAACTTGGTTCTGTCTGCCACTATTTGTGAAAGTGTGGACTTGCCCACGCCGGGGGTGCCTGGGGAGCAAATTACAATTTATTTACCAAATCAATTTAAACCGACAGGAATTTGTTAATGCTCATACACACCTGTTATTAGAATATTTGGAACCATCCTAGGCTGAGATGCCATTATTATATTGGTATGATGACATCAAAAACTCAATGGTTCCTTTAGTTTCTTTTAGTTTTTATACGTACAACAACAATGATCTAAACTAAACCCACGTTGTGATATTTACTTTACTGAATACTGTCAAATTGTCAATCTCACGTTAACATAAGATCTACGTTTAGAAATATGCAAGGTAGGTTCTAATATTTTATTTTTTTGAGTGCTCATTACAGAAAGAGAAAACTAAACGAAAAAAAATTGGATGTTGCATGCCACAAACTCATACACTAGAAAACATGAAGGGTGTGATCCTACTTTTTAACTGTCACACGGGCATTTCCGGTTTAAGATTTAAAAACCCCTCAAGCAATTTTTAGGTTATGTTGTGACATAACCTATAATATTATTCAGATAAAATGTTATTTATAGCTTTCAAATATTTAATGCATTGAATCTATCAACAAGGGATCTCAAATTAGTGTGCACCCGTTAATATGCGAATCTACAGACCCAGAGGTATAACAAGAGGTCAGATAATTCTAGTATCAATTTTAGGTGTTTTTGGCGGAGTTTATATCTGGAGACCACTATTCGACGAGCATTTTCCAAGAAACAAGCGTATAAAGTCACCTGAAGAAGTTACAGAAGCCAAATAGTCATGGAGATTGTCAAACGTTGGTTCAAGACTTCCAGTCCGTTGGTGAAGACTCTGATGGCAGTATCTGTCACATCGGGTCTGGTTGTGATTCACAGACTATTTTACGCGCCCCATGTACAGAGAAAACGGTATCGCCTAGCAGAGGAATGGGCTAACATGATAATAGAACAAGAAGAGGCGGCCGAAGCCGCCCGGGCAGCCGAACACAACAACGCATGAACAACTTATTAAATTCTGTGCATATTAGATTATTTATGTTAGATTAGTACTTTATTAAATATAATAACATGTTATAGTTTAATCTTGTTTTATTATATTTCTTCACTGATTTCTAGTCTAATTATTACCTTAGAAAGAACATTTTTGGCTTCTCTCCATAGAAGTGAAAGGTCAATGACTTCACAGAGTATCTACCTATGCCCGAGCCGCCACGGATGCCACGGTCATTGCATCAGGTACATCTAATTAGATAGTTCGCGTAGTTTCAAGAGAGAAAGTGAGATAAACGGCTTGTTCATTCAACCCTTTGGCAAAGGACTGAGCTAAATGCGATCACTTTTCTTTTTCTTTCGAAACATAATATACCGTCGAAAATAGGTACCTACTAGTAATTCATCGTGATTTCGATACGATTGAATTGGGATATGATTGAAATTGAAATACAATGCGTTTTTCGTTCTGGCAAATCCTAGTAGGTAGGTAGTTACTAGTTTTATATTTTAATGACATCTCGACTTAAACTTTCACAGAACTTATCGCGTTCAGAAATGTGTTTATTTAATTACCTCAACGTTTCGGGCGTGATTTTACGTCTGTGGTCTCGAAGAATCCGAATCCGAATAGAACGTCGAAGTAATTAAATATGTAGACACCTTTTTGAACGCGATCAAGTCCAGTTTTGTTATACCTAGTAATTAACTAATTAATGATATCTCGGTGTACAGTGGTAGTTTGCCTCCTTCGAATATTCACTCAATTGCTCAAAGGTTGACAGGAAGAAGAGATCCCTAATAGGGATAAGTTCGCCTTTGTACATGTAATATATTTTTCATCACACTTGGTCGTAAACAAGGGTTTACATGCTAGAAAAGCGGGCGGTAAGCCGTAAATTACGCCCTAGGGCGGTAAGTAATATTTGTCACACTAAGGTTTTACATGCTAGAAAACCGGGCGGTAAATCATATATTACGCCCCAGGGCGGTAAGTCGTGTATTACGCCCTAGAGCGACACTCACACATTCTAATATGTAGACACACTCGTTTGTAATTCCTAGTTTACCACCCTTGTTACGTAATGTACTTTATCATTGGATTATAAAGGGTTAGGATTTTTGGTAGCATACCGTGGTCTTGAATCCACGGAGTCGATAAATGTAATAAAAAATTAAATTGCATGATTTATGCTGTTACATCGTTACTAAACTAATTTAAATAGTCTCAATAGTAGATTGTTTGACAAGGGGCTAAAACAAGCCATTGTATGACACGAGGTAATTATTTGGACGAGCGAACGAAGTGAGCGAGGCCAAATATATCTGAGTGTCATAATGGCTTGTAGCCCCGTGTTAAACACTCTGCTTTTCACTTCGACTGAAAAAAAAAACGACTAAAATAATTTATTTTATTTTATCATTTAATATTCTTAGCCAAGAAGAAATGTTTAAGATTAAATTTCTTTTCGTTGATTATAAAACGTGCTAAAATAAAATTTCAGTTAATATTCCAGTACATTATAAATAAAAACTTTTTAGTTTATTTTTTTAATTGGGTCGATCTGATCAGGTTGCAGGTTGATTTATTTTATTTGTAAATAGTATGTAGCTGGCCGGTAACAAGTTTTTTTTTTCAGTGTCATAGAAATTTGTATGGGATTATATGGTTTCCTTTTAAACCCTAGGGGCTAAATGTACTATTTTAGCCCCGCTTTGCGAACTTAAAACGACGTACTTTTTGAGCAGGAGAAGTGAAAAATATATTTTTAAACTTCTACATTAAAAAAATACAATTAGCGATACCCTGGATTTTAGAGTCACGGTATGCTACCAAAAGTCCTAACCCTAGTTTTAGTGTACAATTGTTTACATGGACTTAAGCTACTATAAGTAGTTAAATTTCCGAAACTTGCCTTTCAAACTAAAAATATGATTTAGAGAAAAAACCCTAAAAGAGGTTTTATTTACATAGTTCATTATTACTAATCAGGATTGAATAATGAAATGCTGGTATTAGGCAGTTGCATAAAAGGCAACTTCATATTGCAGTAGATATCCCTATCTATTTAGCTAGCTGCCAGGCACCGGTAATTTACCAAATCCACCATCTACCTTACACTATAGTCCATAGGTTCCTACATAGTAGGTATTAGCAAACTCAAGAACAGTCAAATAGGTTTAAATTCGTTAATTAGTAAGGAATCCCTTGTTCACTTAGAAGCGTCGTTATTTTAAAATTCACTATATAAAATGCATACCTAATAAGTTAAAACTCTTCTCATATTTTAATACTCTCTATTTTGTTTATAGAAATATTTTTATAGGACAATTACATAATAGGTACATACTGTTTATTCCGGTCCGCAGTAAATTCCTATTTACCTGTCCTTACCTACGAGTATTTTATAAGTAATTTCCACACATCAAATCCGATTATACAGGTACAGTCGCCATCAAATATATCGCAGCATATAGCCACTCAATTGCTTCGAATTTTGAGTTGGGACTCTATTTGTATAATAAAATAAGAGCGGTGACAAGTAGCCGTAGTTACTAAAAGCAATCTAGTGGATAAGGCGTTCATAAATATCTGAACACGACTTATTTACTGGGCCTTACAGTACATGTTCAGATATTTATGGACGTCTTATATGCTGCGATAAATTCTCATTATTTCCTTTGTTGGATTTCAGAATGCAAAACGTTACAGAATACATTATACAAGTCTACTGAAGTAACTGGCCTTTTATCATCATAACATCTAACCTGATTTGACTTTATTCTAACTTACAAACTGCAGAAATATATACCTGTCGAACTCACCCCACCCTACCTGTTCCGGCAAAGTTGCACCCCGGCGTCTCGCTAATTCCAAAAATAGACAATCGCTACATGACATGCGCGGCCCGGGCTTGTGAATGACCCTAGGCTACCATCCAGACACCCTCGATGTACCTACGACTATCTATCTAGAAAATCCAGACTGCGTATTGATTATTCTGCCCAATAATGGATGCAGACAGACATGAAACTGTCGTATAGGAACATGAGTTTGTCTAGGTAGCTATATGTTAGTAGTCATCGTCAAATCTTTACCGCATTAAGACAGAATTAAAAAAAATGGAGTAGATTTACATACAGAATGGCAAGGCCTTTCTCTGAAATAAAAAAAAATACTAGTCATTTCTCTAAGCGCTAATTATCAGATTATTTAAACTAGAATTTGAATACTTTCTAGGATCTCGAAATGTGAATGGTTGTAAAGTTATTTTATCGGCTGCTCTTATGAACCATTTTGCACATTAAATTCTTTGATAAACGTAATGAAGAGTTAAGTAATATGATCAGTATCAAAGGATTGATGAGCAGAATAGCACATTGAGACTTTGTAAGGGTATTTATATTCTCGTGTAGTTCAAGCCTAGAGTGATACTGATAATTACAAGGTGACTCTATTAATATCACTTGAAGCTCGAATGAGATAACATGGCTAGATGAAATAATGGAAAGATATCTGGAAATTTAAATTTATTTGTGTACCATTACTTAAAACAAAAATAAATTATTTACTCTATCCATTAAGGTCTTAATGAAATGATACAATTCTGTACTGGAGGCTACCTTTATTTCTATGAATTTTTACACTTTCAGTTGCAGTCATAACAAAATATTTCAGATATATGTATAACCTTATATAAATTATAAAATAATGTTACAGTATAAGCCTTGTAAAAAATATAGAAAAGGAATGAGTTTGTAGCCCTTCTTTCCTTCTGAACACCTTTCGGTGTATGAAGTATCGCAGTTGGATAAAAAATTGTGCTGTTAACAGTGCTAGCTACTTCTTGCCCTTGGTGGCCTTCTCAGCAGCTTTGGTGACCTTGCCGCCGCCAGCCTCCTTGAAGTTGACAGCCTTGATGACACCCACAGCGACTGTCTGCCTCATGTCACGCACGGCGAAACGACCGAGAGGAGGGAACTCCTGGAAGGACTCCACACACAGGGGCTTGGAGGGGACCAGGTTGACGATGGCAGCATCTCCTGACTTGATGGATTTGGGGTTGTCCTCAGTGGATTTACCAGTACGACGGTCAACCTTCTCTTTGATTTCTGCGAATTTGCAGGCAATGTGGGCAGTGTGGCAATCAAGCACAGGCGTGTAACCGTTGGAGATCTGTCCGGGGTGGTTGAGCACAATGACCTGTGCGGTGAAGTCTGCGGCTCCCTTGGGGGGGTTGTTCTTGGAGTCACCGGCGACGTATCCACGACGCAGCTCCTTGACGGACACGTTCTTGACGTTGAAACCAACGTTGTCTCCGGGCACGGCCTCCTGCAGGGCTTCGTGGTGCATCTCCACGGACTTAACTTCAGTGGTGATGTTGGCAGGTGCAAATACAACAATGGTACCAGGCTTGAGCACGCCAGTCTCGACACGGCCTACGGGCACCGTTCCAATACCACCGATTTTGTATACGTCCTGCAGGGGCAGACGCAGGGCCTTGTCTGTGGGACGTGCAGGGGGCAGGATAGCGTCAAGAGCCTCGATCAGGCACTTGCCTTCAGCCTTACCCTCCTTGCGCTCCACCATCCATCCCTTGAACCAGGGCATTTTGGTGGACGGCTCCAGCATGTTGTCTCCGTGCCAGCCAGAAATGGGTACGAAAGCGACGGCAGCTGGGTTGTAACCGATCTTCTTGATGTACGAGGAGACTTCCTTCTTGATTTCCTCGAAACGGGACTCGCTGTATGGGGGCTCAGTGGAGTCCATCTTGTTGACGCCAACGATCAGCTGCTTGACACCAAGGGTGAAGGCGAGAAGGGCGTGCTCGCGGGTCTGGCCGTTCTTTGAGATACCAGCCTCGAACTCACCAGTACCGGCGGCGACGATGAGCACGGCGCAGTCGGCCTGTGAAGTACCAGTGATCATGTTCTTGATGAAATCTCTGTGTCCGGGAGCATCGATGATGGTCACGTAGTACTTGGCGGTCTCGAACTTCCACAGGGCGATATCGATGGTGATACCACGCTCGCGCTCAGCCTTCAGTTTGTCCAACACCCACGCGTACTTGAAGGAGCCCTTACCCATTTCCTGGGCCTCCTTCTCGAACTTCTCGATCGTACGCTTGTCGATACCACCGCATTTGTAGATCAAGTGACCGGTGGTGGTGGACTTGCCGGAGTCGACGTGTCCAATCACGACAATGTTAATGTGAATCTTTTCCTTGCCCATTTTTGGTTAGTCTAAAACAAAACAAAAAGACAACGTTAGACTCGTACACTCAATGCGAAAACGAAGATACGATGCACCCGCAAGGTCGGACGGTGCCTCATGTACGAGATATTCGACCGGCAATATGGCGGCCGCATGGCCGCCTCGCCCTATCTTGACATCTCACAATGGATGTCAGCCATTACAGTTTGTGAAAAGTTATTGATTCAATTAATTTATTCGCATAAACAGTTTTAAACAAGGGATTACACTGAAATACTTCGTTGAGGAAAGAGTACACGGAAAACAAATCTTTTAACTACCACGTGGTGCAACGCATGCCGGTGCGCAAGTGTGACGCGTAAGCAGATTGAAACTTTCAAAAACCGGCGTTATTTAATGCGGTTCGTCGTTAAGAAACATGTGAAAGCTACTAAGATTACATTTTAAACAGAACAAAAGAATTCCATGTTGTTAACTTGACAAATCGACAGGTTTTGAATTACACCACAGTGGCAGACTTTTACCATACCGATTGAAATTAATATTTTTCCTCAATATTAACTACTGCCCAACAAAAGCTGAATACTAACACAATGTGTAACAACTATTGAGATTATTTCACTTTTCACTGCACTTAACTATTTCTTCTGACACTCACCACGGATTACTACGTGTAATATCCGAGAAAGACTCCAACAGAATGGCCGAGAAATGATTTTTCCTTCAGCTGGAAGGACGAGAGTCACTTCCGGTTCTAAGCTTAGTGTAGCCACAAAACTAAATTTATTACCCCAATAAATCAATTCGAGAACATCTGTCAAATTGAAAACGCTATTTGACGCGTGTCAATAACTTCAATACAAATATAGCATATCATCAATTCCAATTAGCATATAAATCAATTTCAATTATTTTTTGCTACAAAATAATAACTTGTACGCAAGTTAAATGTATCACTGGACAAATATTGCGCTAAGTACCAGTAAGCAATATGGTCCTGCGATCCTCACACCTTGTACGGTGACGGTTAGAAAGGGAGACTTCTCATCCAAGGCCCCGGCTTACATACATTCAACTAGAGTATGGAGGCCGGGGCCTAGGTTGACCCGTCAAACATCATTGATTTTAATATTTATTCCGAAACATAATTATGTTTTCTAAAATGTTTTTAATGTGTACAGCGTGCTGGGGACGATGCCTCAGACGGCTTCAGTACTGGGGGATTCTTTTTAATTTTAAGTTTTAGTATGTATATTTTTAATTTATTTTCCATCGTAATAAATATATTTTATTCCGTTGTTACGTTTAGAGGAGAGTATAAGTAGAGGTAAGTATACGGTTATGTGTACAGTAAGAATCATTGATTTTGATATTGTTGATAAGTTATTTTGGTTTTGGAACAGTGCAGTTCATTTTGTTTTTACTATTGTATGAAACTATTTACAACTTTTTATAGCTTTATTTTTTGTAAAATTGTAGAAGCTTCTGAGGAGCAGCTGAAAGCCATGAGCAGGTGTGTGGTGAATTTGATCAAAAGTGACAAATTCGTTACTATGGCTGAATTTACCATTGATACAAAGATCAAAGCTTAAAGAAAAGTTTATAAATGAGTTACCTGGTGGAAGAGACCGGGAATCCTTTGAAATAAACAATGCAAAGATCTACACACAAAGCATAAGGAAAAAAACGATAAATTGCTTGGGAGTTAGGGTAGCGAAGTAGTTAACGCGCTGGACCGGCAATACAGAGGTACCTGGTTCAATCCCCGGTATAAAAATTGTGGTGTATACCCACATAAAAAAAGGACATTACATGTTTCATCTATATATAATAGATTTTTTATACTCGCGTACTTACTTTTATCTGTCAATTATAATTTCACAGACAAAAACACAATAACGCACTTTTTAATCCTGTACCAAAATTCTATACTCTATGGTATATCCGCTACAGAACTTTAATATTCATAAGACATCTCTCAACTCAAATAATTTCAAAAAGAGAACATCAGCATATTTGATTAAAAAAAAAGAACGCTACTGTTCACTGATTGGTTGAAATTACTTGTCAAAAAATATAACCAATCACGAGGCACCCACCATGACCATCGCGATCATTATTTTATTTTTATAGGTGAGTTTTAGTTGAAGGAAAAAGGTTACATCAAAAATAAAAATTAACAGTAAAGAATGACCATTAAATTAAAAAAATGTTTTTCTGCGTTTTGCTCGTATAAATAGTATTGTATGCAATAGTTACACAATTAGGTATTAAAATCTCGTACCTTAGTTAGGCCACTCGGCAATCCTCGTGACATAAACGCGATACTACACTTTGAGAACCTTCATTGTGCAACGATTGCATAAAATACTATTTATTAAAGGGGCCAAAAGCCATTCATTACCTGAGTGTCATAAATGAGACAAGAAAAAGGCAAAGCAAAGTAACAGAGAAAACCTAAACTAAATAGCAACGCAGGAGAAATACGTATGTATAAAACCTTACTCCAAATAACCTAAGTATAATACAATTATATAAATAATAAAAAAAAATATCCCCCATAAAAAGAATACCCCATCTAACAAGTCCGCCTGCGGCATGGTCCCCAGTTTGCTGGCGGCGTTACATTTTTGTATAGTCAGAGAGATTCTCTGGCAGAGGTAAGCGCCAGCTTTGGTGTCTCCCGACGCGTCGATCAGCCGTTTCGACAAGGCCCTCATAAACGTTGTCAGGGGTTAGTTTGGGTTAGTTTTATAGGAATCATTTCGTCCCACTTTTAACCCCCAATATCTTGAAATCTATTTGACCTTCCAATTTCGTGAGTCTTGTAAGACCGTCACAACCGTCTGCTACTAACCGAATTATGAATTGCAATCAAAAATCTTTTACCATTCAAGATATATTTTGACGTCCAAAAATCACAATTCTTAGCATTGACTCATTCAGTCAATTTTTTATCTACCTCCAGTTGACCTAGGGAGTTGAAATTCGGCATCTAACTCCTCTAGCACAACTGTGACACGCGACTCTTTCTCGCGCGAGAAATATTACCCATCTCTTTTTTTGCAGTACTATGAGAAAGTGACAGGCAATGCTAGGTCGCGCGACAAGAGTCGAAGAAGCATAGTTATGCTAAACGGGCAGCTGGGTGATTGTGTGTATACAAAATAAAAATCCGGAAAACAGTGAATTATGTTTGATTTTTCTTACACAACCAGTGAAAATACACTGAAAATACACTTTTAATGAACAACTGGCACTACCTAGATATCTTGGAACCGGTATGGTATAATGATCTATGAAATGTCAGAACCTTTGTGAGCTGTATTCTAAGAAGCTTGGGAAGCACTCAGTTTCCAGTTAGATACTTACCTCTTTTATTAACCATTTACGAACTGAGCATTCTGTCATATTTATATTTTTGATGGGAATTAGTTTAACCTCATGAATTCAATTAATTAATCGCGTACAATAATATATTTTTAATTACCTTGCGATGGTGACAGACAAAGCGTAGCATGGCTGAATAATGCAAATAGCATATTGTGGTTGGTTGTGAATAAGGCTGCTAATGCCGTGCCTTATGATCATAATGACTTTCAGCCACGTATTATATTCTGCAAAAACATGACATTGTGAAGGCACGGCATTAGCAGCTTCTTGTCGCGCGACCTAGCATTGCCTGTCACTTTCTCATAGTACTGCAAAAAAAGAGATGGGTAATATTTCTCGCGCGAGAAAGAGTCGCGTGTTACAGTTGTGCTAGAGGAGTTAGATGCCGAATTTCAACTCCCTAGGTCAACTGGAGGTAGATAAAAAAATTGACTGAATGAGTCAATGCTAAGAATTGTGATTTTCGGACGTCAAAATATATCTTGAATGGTAAAAGATTTTTGATTGCAATTCATAATTCGGTTAGTAGCAGACGGTTGTGACGGTCTTACAAGACACGAAATTGGAAGGTCAAATAGATTTCAAGATATTGGGGGTTAAAAGTGGGACGAAATGATTCGTATAAAACTAACCCAAACTAACCCCTGACAACGTTTATGAGGGCCTTGTCGAAACGGCTGATCGACGCGTCGGGAGACCCCAAAGCTGGCGCTTACCTCTGCCAGAGAATCTCTCTGACTATACAAAAATGTAACGCCGCCAGCATACTGGGGACCATGCCGCAGGCGGACTTGTTAGATGGGGTATTCTTTTTATGGGGGATATTTTTTTTATTATTTATATAATTGTATTATACTTAGGTTATTTGGAGTAAGGTTTTATACATACGTATTTCTCCTGCGTTGCTATTTAGTTTAAGTTTTCTCTGTTATTTTGCTTTGCCTTTTTCTTGTCTCATTACCCATGGTTATATTTTATAATATAATCAGATTTCATGCATAAAATTATATGTATTTATAAGAAGAACTATGGTGAAGGTAGCATCAATTAAAATCCAAAAAAAAAATTGAAGTATGTGTATTTATCTTTAGCCCTGACTCAATTTGAAAAATAAATGTTTTCCTATTACTATTTTTGTTTACAAGAATTTAGTGCATCCTGGAATCGATAGTAAATGTGGAGACTCTTTACCTTTGTATAAGGTAAGAATTATATATCCTGGTCACCCCATTCTTTTTGTGACGTCACTACCTGCACAACTCAGTACTACGTTCGGAAATATTGACCGTTATTTAATGTAATTTAATTTAATTGGTTTATAATTAACAACAAGTTCACTGAATTGATTAATTTGAATAAGTGGTTCATTGTGTTTATACTTCGGTTTATTATCAAGAATTGGTTTGTTAGTCCTATTTTATTTTTTTTGTATTTTGATATTTTCAATCAAATATATTTTATTATCATATAATCGTATAAACCTGGTGTTAAGAATATACATCATTTTCCTATTGTATTATTTAAGTATATTTGATTAATTGTTTTATGCGATGTCAGGAAGTAGATTCTATTTAATTCTGAACGAAAGCCGTCCAAAAAATGTCATCATCAGTTCCCCCCTTCTCCACCCCACAGTCCTCCTTCATACCAAAAAAATCTAATGCGAAAATTGTGAAACAAATGAAAATTATTAATAATTTATAAATGGAACCGAAGCAAAGTTAACGCAGTGGATTTAATTCAACATGTTAAATTATTAATTATAATACTGTGTTACTAAAACACGTGGAAAAATCATAAATCGACATGTTCAAAAGTCGAGGTGATATTGTTTATAAATGTACAGTGCGACTTTTGGAGGATACAGAGATATTAGAATGTGAATTTCACGTACGTATTACTTTATAAATACTACACGTTATGTAGTAATAGGTAGAAAGCCGTGAATTCATGAAGAGTTTTCTTTCCAGCCGAGTTATAAGGGCAAGTATCTATTGGAGCATGTGTGCCAACAACTTAATCTCACGGAGACCGATTATTTCGGGCTCCGGTATGTGGACGGCGGTGGCCAGAGGGTGAGGAATCATTGCAAACACGTCTTATACACATTTTGTACTTCTAAGTAGTTCTGTAAATTAATAATTCATTTGTTTTTCAGCACTGGCTGCATATGGCAAAGTTAATACTAAAACAAGTTAAAGGTACGTGCAATAACAATTCTAATTATATTTTTTACAATAGATTACTTTAGAAGTGACTGGTTTACTGCTGGTATCTAATAAAATTGTAGAAAAGATTGGTTTCATAAATTCCAATATGCATATTGTTTCTTTAAAGTTTGCACATAATTTGCCAAATATTCTAAAGAACGGTGATGAAATAAGATACAAAGTTAAACATGCAATGGTATTAGTTATTTTTGAATTTAATAGGGCGTTGGTGGCTGATCTTGCTTGTACTAAAACCTCGTGACAAATTATTTCCGTACCTAATTAGTCTGTATCTATCCACTGAATGCTAGGAATATATATATCTCGTAAAAAAATTACTACTTACTTTATAAAAACGATAAAAAAATTATCAAATGAATATTGTTTATGTGTCTTTTTTAATTCAAGTGTGTGCGAGAATCAATGGCTTTCTTATATGAGCCATCTCTAATAATTTTAATATGCGGTGTACAATCACATGAAATTGTCACGTATGACCTGACACGTATGTGTTCCGGATGAAGAGCTCCATACAAGTTCTAAACATGTCAGACCGTTCCTGTCAATTTTTACGTAAGTGTAACCCGCGTATTAGAATTATTTATATTAGTCCTGATATTTATTACAATATTCATAATTTGCTTTACAGATGCATCGCCAATATTATTTAGTTTCCGAGTAAAGTTCTACCCACCCAATCCTCTGCTTCTCAAGGAGGATGTGACAAGGTTCCAGATTTACCTGCAATTGAAGCGAGACCTGCTTCACGGGAGGCTGTACTGCACTTCCAACGAGGCTGCTATGCTCGGGGCACTGATTATTCAAAGTATGTTTTTGAGTATATTGTATAATGTCATAACTCTTTGGCAATCATGATGCAAGTGCCTGTAGTATGGATGTGAAGGCACACTTATATAGTTTCTGTTATCATATCTCATCTCATGGTAGGTCTATCTGTACTAGGGAATGCAAACAGTTAGTTGTATGAAAAAAACACGGTTTCGGTTAAATACTGAGTCTTTTCCATACTAAGACTGACCAATTGCATTCTCTAATCTGTCAACTCATTTGGTCAAGTCAAGTAATATACTG
This sequence comes from Apotomis turbidana, assembly GCA_905147355.2. Taxonomy (NCBI): domain Eukaryota; kingdom Metazoa; phylum Arthropoda; class Insecta; order Lepidoptera; family Tortricidae; genus Apotomis; species Apotomis turbidana. The sequence goes on along the minus strand of LR990283.1, from coordinate 27,737,305 downwards.
AAATTGCAGTAGACCTTCACATTTCAAGATTGTTGGTTGGAACTTAATTAATGGATGGAGTAGCAGTAACAAACCCAAATAACACAGCAGCTGATATTAAAATTAAATACAAATAACCATTTTTTGTAATACACACCATTTTTCTAATTTATTTCCAATTCATTTTTCCAATTTATTGTGGATATGGCAGGATTAACATTATCCAGAGCACAATTTTTTTTATAAAACATTGGAAATTTTCGGTAATTGTTGTAAAAAAAATAACATTGTTATAAAATAATGAATTAATAATATGATTAAATTTTATTCATCTAATACTTGATCAATCATCAAATTAAAACTAATATTAAGATAAAGTACTTTTTGCTTAAGTTAATTCTTATCTTGAAGTTATGTCCTCATCTCAATCTTATGACCTCTATAGATAATTTTTAACTTGATAAAATTGTGCTTGTATCTAAAATAACATTTGATACTCATTATCAGGGGTTGGACTTTCTTTCGCACGGTAGGACTAAAGGAGAACTATGGAGCTGTTATTAACATTAATAAGTTTCTGTCAAAAATGACATTTTAATGGCAAGCTTTTATAGCCGACTGTACTTTTCTTGGGATATCCATCAAATGCTCACTGAGACGATTCTAAAGAGCCCAAGCTCGGTAGGATTGCTTTTTCTATTATACAGTTCCTATGGCCACATGGGAGGCCTATGTTCAGCAGTGGACGTCCTATGGCTGAGATGATGATGATGATGATGATGGCCACCTTCCGGCTCCATCATCAGATCAGCCCCATGGTAACATATTATTGTATTGTCATCAAAGTTAAGTAAGTATGCAAAATTTCAGCTCAATCGGTTGACGATATCTGCTTCAAAATTGAGTTGCAAGATTTCACCCGAGCAAACATACTTAGATACATACATACTTACATTGCAAGTTAAATAAAAGCGTTTAAAATACAATTCATACTCATACTCATTCATCTATTTCATTTCCAACTGCCTTTGAGGTTATTATGGTTAACATTCCCAAGCATTAAATGACTAAAATTATGAATAAAATATTTTTTTACAATATTTCAAACTCCTAATTTAACTCAATTTATTGTCAATATCATGAACTTTCTAGTCATAAATGGATATTCGATCAATATAGAACCCAATTTACTACTCCAGAAAACATGGATAAAGTTGCAAATATTTACGTATTTTATGGTGGCGAAAAAAACAATGCCTACACAAATCAGGTCTTTGTATATTCTTCTGACTTTGTCCTTGACTATAAAATTAAAATTGCGAATGGAATACACTTATGAGTATGAGTATGAATAGTATTTTAATGTGAATATCGGCTCCATAGCTCTCCATTAGTCTTACCGTGCGAACGAAAGTCCGACCCCTGCTCATTATCATAACAACATTAAAAAGCTTAGCTCAAAAGCCAAATCTGCTACTGTTTCACCAGCCTGATGGTCTAACTGACACACAGTCTGTCAGTATGGTGGGTCAGTCTCATCAGACTGCCAGTCTAGCACAACTATGCTTCGTGACTTGGCGCGTGACATAGCGCTATCCGTCACCTTCTCTCATTACTGCACAGAAAGAGACAGACAATTATCTCACGCGAGAAATTCTCGTTTGTGACAGTGGTACTAGAGGGGCTGGACCTGAAGTCCGTGAGGGTTTCACAATCATTCTGTGTAACCGCTGTCTTTAAATTTATTGCAAGAAACATACGTCAGTACAAATGGCGAACATCACATGAGCATCTCTGTTTGGTGCTTCAAGTCAGTGCAGAGTAGAAAATTCAATTAATTGATTAATTATGTCAGGTAAAATAAAAAGGTTTTACGTGGCTGGTGCTCTAGTCTAGTTCGTAATGCACACCAAGAATTTGAACTTGCTTACTTATCCCTGAACTATTTCCAGTTGAACTGGGCGACTACGACCCTAACATACACGTGGGGAACTACGTGACGGAAATGCGGTTGCTGCTCAGACAAACAGATGCTATCGAAGCTAGGATACAAGTAAGTATCATGGGTTGAATAAACGTGGAATGAACACACCAAGCAATCGACAGCCCACCTGCCTCCGGCCGGGTGTCCCTACACCAAAAATCATCATCATCATCATCATCATCATCATCGTCATCATCATCATCCTCATCCTCATCATGGTTAGTGCTGGAACCCTATTTTTACTGGCTTGTCTACATATTACAAACGCCAACTCGATGGTCTAAGTGAAAGGACTATCTAAATTCTACCAGTCGGTGCGAGCCTCGATCAGCTATGCTGATTCGTTGTGCGAGGAAGCTGCCAGCTCTTCGATCCCCAGTTTTCTCTATCTTTTTGAGACTTCCTCATGCATTTCTGACTGATCCCCAATGTTTCCCAGGAGTTACATAGAGAGCCGGTGGAAGGTACACCAGGCGGTAGTGGTGGTGTGAAGGGCATGTCGACGCAGGAGGCGGAGCGGACCTTCCTCAAGATCGCCTGCCAGCTCGACACCTACGGCGTTGACCCGCATCCTGTCAAGGTAATCATACATACATTTTTAGGACGGGAGAGTAGTACAGTCGAGTTCATTTACATCTACACACTTACGAGAAGAAAAATATCTGAACACGATTTTATGCTCCTGACAATAGGGTCGTGTTCAGATATTTTTGTTCTCGTAAGTGTGTAGATGTAAATGAACTCGTCTGTACCCTTACCGTACCATCAGATACGTTATTTTGACGACGATAGATCACTACATAGTATAAAACAAAGTCGGTTCCTGTTGTCTGTCTGTCCCTATGTATGCTTAGATCTTTAAACCTACGCAATGGATTTTGATGCGGTTTTTGAATAGAGTGATTCAAGAGGAAGGTTTATATGTATAATACATGCATAATTTTAATTTATCAGCATTGCTCCCGTGCGAAGCCGGGGCGGGTCGCTAGTAGTTATTATCACGACGTGGTTGGCGCAATGTTAAAGCAGGTGCCTACTGAGCCAAAGGTCCTGGGTTCGAATCCCGGCAAGGGTAAATATTTGTGTGATGAACTCGAATATTTGTACCTGGATCATGGATGAATCCATAATTCAATAATTTATTGTGAGATTATGGGTTTTACAAAGGGCTTAAGATGTGTCGTCATACAATAATATTAGGTACAATTTGTTACTCGATTTATAGCTATACAGGCAGTTTACTTTCTAGCCTGACCACCACATTATATTGAAGTTCTGATAATGCACAAATTCGTCATTGTAAGTCCCAAACTAAGCAACGCTTGTACTATGGGTACTAGATATACATAATATATTGATTACCCAAGATTCGAGTTCATCACACAAATATTTGTCCCGGCCGGGATTCGAACCCGGGACCGAATTGTGCTAATTTGTGCCAAAATTCCCGAATTTTGTGCCTCATCGGTTCTCGACGATAAAGGGTTTTTTACGAAACAATTACAGATAATTAAACCATACAAACTGACTCCCTTTATATGGTTTGATAGTTCATTTACAATACGACGCGTTTGGCTCGGTTTGTAGACATCTGCCTACTGAGCCGGCGGTCCCGGGTTCGAATCCCGGCTAATATTTGTGTGATGAACTCGAATATTTGTGCTTGGGTCATGGTTGTTTTATGTATTTGAGTATATATTTATCTATATAAGTACGTATATCGTCGTCTAGTACCCATAACACAAGCCTTGAGCTTAATTTGGGACTTGATCGATTTGTGTGAGGTTGTCCGATATTTATTTATTTCCTAGGAAGAGTTAGCGTCCACAACTGTGCGCTTTTCTAGAAATTTCCTGCCTCGCACGACTGCATTGTGGAATGAATTGTCGCTTGCGGTATTTCCGGACCGATACGACCTTCAAACCTTCAAGAAAAGAGCGTATTCCCACCTGAAAGGCCGGCAACGCACTTGTGACTCCTCTGGTGTTGCAGGTGTCTATGGGCGACGGTAATCGCTTTCCATCAGGCGATTCGTTTGCTCGTTTGCCCCCTATGACATAAAAAAAAAGCGTGGTTTGATTCTATAGGTATGTCCATTTAGACTCATTAGAGATTAATAAGAGCACTTCTGATCGCCAGGACCACAGAAGCAACCAGCTGTACCTGGGCATCAACCACAGCGGCATCCTCACGTTCCAGGGCAGCCGCAAGACGCACCACTTCAAGTGGAGCGAGGTGCACAAGATCAACTTCGAGGGACGCATGTTCATCGTGCATCTCAACTATCCCGAGGTACCAATCCGTATTAATAAATACAATAAAAAGAAGAACCGACTTAAAAAAACAGAGTTCGAAATTATCAAGATAATAACGAGCCGTGATAATTATCGGATAATTATCGGATAATTATCGGATAATTATCCGATAAATATCGGATACTTATCACCAGTATTAAAAGATCATTTGTTAAATTGTTTCAAAATCAAAACAAAAAAAAAATATGTTTAATTTTAATACAATACAAATCAACATTAATGTCAAGTGCGGAAATACACGTTTGGATACTTAGAATATAGTTCTATTTCACGGGCGCATTTTTTTGTTATTATCAATTGATAATTATCCACCTGTTATTATCACGATAATTATCGTGATAATTATCGTTGATAATTATCATTTCGAACCCTGTAAAAAAAAAACTTAAAAGATTACGTTTGAATCACCTATTGAAGTCTCCAGCTTTCAAATAAAAAAAGAATCATTAAAATCGGTTCATCCAGTCGAAAGTACTGAGGTAACAAACAAACAAAAATGCAGTCGAATTGAGAAACTTCTCCTTTTATTGAAATCTGTTTAAAATTAATGAATAAATATCAAGGGACAAACTTACACAAGTCGATCTAGTCCCAAACTAAGCAAAGCTATAAGGTCTCGTTTTGTTATAATAATGTTCATAAATCATGTTTATAATTTATTAAAATGTTTTCAGCATGTATAGGTACTATGTAGGATAACTGTCACGTGTTTATTTATCACTTTTAGATAATCTTTAAATTACGGTAATTCCTCCTTGTTATTTTGTTGTGAAATTGGTCAAGTTGCCAATAGTGACGCAATATTTATTGTTGTGAAATAGCACCGTGTATTTTGCACATGGTGAAATGAATCTATGACTCATCAACATTGCAAGAAGCAGGGAATGACTCATGTGACCGATACGACCGGTAATTTATTTCATAAAGCAATGATCAAAGATGAATTGAAGACACTGGGAATCGAACCCGGCACCTCTGGACTACCGGTACAATTCAATTTTTCTTTCACCCACCCTGCCTGCCTGGACCGTTAAATTTTTCAATTTTTCGCTTGTGTGTATTGTGTACACATATTAAAAAAAAAGACATGTCGTCTATACTATTATAAAATTCTAGATTTTTTTATTGTAAATCAGTTTTCTATCTATAGAGAGGGGTCGTGATTTCAGGAAAAGGGCTCTCAGGGGGGCCCAGCACTGAAGGCACCAGAAATGCTGTGTCCTAAACATAAGTGATCTTATAAATTTATGGAACATTTAATGTGTCATTATTTTGAACTAGCTTTTGACCGCGACTACGTCCGCGTGGAACTTGGAAGCAACCTCGTACAACACGATAGATATCCACCTAATTACCTTAATTAATAAAAGGGATTATTAAAAGCGCCTAAGCAAATGTAAGAGCAATTGTGCTTTTGGTCTAATCATTACATTTCCTACAGGGTCATCAATGTTATCATGAATTACTTACTCACTTTTCAATCTTTTTAGGGATAATTTCCAGGATGAAAACTATCCTATGTCCTTCCTCGGCTCTTAAACTATCTCCATGCCAAATTTCATCAAAATCAATTCAGCGGTTTAAGCGTGAAGGGGTAACAGACAGACAGACACACTTTCGCATTTATAATATTAGTATGGATGTGGGTCAAAAGAAAAGATCAAAGCACAAAGATCTTTGCATCAATGGTACAATAAAAAAAAGTTGTAGTGTACCCAGTGTATGTATGTCTGTGTCTCCTGGTTTGTCGAGATTTTTCTTAGCTTTGATAATAATCTGAGCTATTGTCTTCAGCATTTAGTGTAACAAGCGACTGGCTCTCATCCAGTATTGAAGCTAGGAGTTCTAGCAGTAGCATTTTCTATATCACAGTAACACAGGGTCTCATGATGACCAGCTAATGTGTCGGGGGTGTTTTAAATTTTGGTTATTTTGAAGTGAAACTTCTAATGCGATTTCCAACAAAGTTGCGTTAAACGTTTAACGGTTGCGTTAAACGTTTAACGCTACCGTGGAGGGGGTAGGAAAGCACTGTTGCGTTAAACGTTCAACGCTCCTGGGGAGGGGGAATTGAAAGAGACAGAGCGAGAGTGAAGAAGTTTGTCTTAAAAACAATATAAGTTCACTAAAAATCAATTTCTACCCCTTCCTATTTTCATTTCCACATTACGAAGTTTCACTTCTTCTGCGCGGAGGGACTCCACGCACTATTATTATACAAACCTAACCTAACCTACAGTTTTCGGGGTTCAGCCAGTTATTTGTCCAAATCCGTTTTTTTTGTTTTAACGTAAAAAATAGGTTAAATAATATTTAGTACTCTTGACATTTAGTGTCAGTAAGTAATGATTAGGTTATTTTTCTGTGCTTCGGTGTTTCTATTCGGCTCATGACTTTCTAGATTATAATAATAATATATAGATACCCTTTATGTAAATAATTTTGTAATGCGCATTATTTAATTTAAACATATTCTTAGTTTACGGACATAATTAATTTCTAGTATTAAATTTTAATTTAAAATTAAATTTCTTCTTTGTTTAAGGAGGAATGACATTGCACGCCAATAGAGGCAGAACATGTTGATACAACCATATTGTTAAGACCTTATCTATATTTACATGTGTTTGGCAATAAATATTTCATTTCATTTCATTTCAATTCATTTCATTTCATTTCTATCAATGGTACAGTATACGTGTGCTTGTAGAAGAAGCACACGGTGGGCTTCAAGTGCCCGAACGGGCCGGCGTGCCGCCACGTGTGGAGCTGCGCCATCGAGCAGATGCTGTTCTTTACGTGAGTCCCTTCTTATAGTTATCCTTTTTGAAGAAGCATTCACTTGGCTTTGTTCTAACAATGAACCCAATGGGTAATTGTGAAACTATGAAACACTAGCTTTTGCCCGCGACTACGTCCGCGTGGAACTTGGAAGTATGGAAGCAACCTCGTACAACACGATAAATAGCCACCTAATCACCTTAATTAATAAAAGGGATTATTTAAAGCGCCTAAGCAAATGTAAGAGCAATTGTGCTTTTGGTCTAATAATTACATTTTCTACAGGGTCCTTCCTCGGATCTTAAACTATCTCCATGCCAAATTTCATCAAAATCGATTCAGCGGTTTAAGCGTGAAGAGGTAACAGACAGACAGACACACTTTCGCATTTATAATATTATTAGTATGGATTTTGGAATGTTAAACTTAACCTAATCTAAAGGTTGACATTTTCGAGATTCCTTAAAAAAATATGACTTCCAGGAAAAAAATTGTCTATGAAATGAAAATTCGATGAAATTAAGCATTCGTGAAGTGTTTGTCTATAAAAGAAGTGCTGCCACCTATTCGTGAATGTTCCCTATAGGTCTGTACCATACCATTACCATGAATTTTCAATGACCGTTCTCGCCAGCGACTGCGTAAACGATTTGTACGGAGACTAGCACAACGCCCCTAGCGGTTACTTTGTAGAACTACAATTCTCCATATAAACCGTTTACATAGTCACTAGCGTGTACGGTCACTGTAAACTCATGGTAAGGGTACTGTAGGGGAGAGTAACCTATATTGAACCGGCGCTTAAATTGGACCACTTCTGTATTTCTACGAAATAACACAATTTATTTATTACACCAAATTGGTGGACTGATTATGGCGCTGTCGTCGCTTCATTTTTTGTTGCCAGTGTAAATAAATTGTGTTATTTGTTAGAAATACAGAAGTGGTCCAATTTAAGCGCCGGTTCAATATAGGTTACTCTCCCCTAATAGCCTAGCGATCAGATTAGTTGACAGTTCAAAGCCTTATCTAACTTGATTCTTGCGTCATTTTGCTTAAATGCTGTCTTAATACTTAATGTCCATATAAATCGTTTAGACGTTTACACGGTACGCTAGCGAGTACGGTCACATTATCTCATGGTAAGGGTATAAAACTACTCTTCCGTCCTAATCCTGACTGGGATGGGTCATTGTCAGATTTAGGTGCGCGTGGTTTCGGTGGACATTTGCGAAATTAAGGATTCCAGGGCCTGATTTTCTGTATAAATGCCTGTGAGAATAAAGAACGCTCCCTCTTCTATAATCCGATGTAATAAAATAAAAAAAATAAAAGTAAATATCGGACAACCTCACAAATCGACCTAGTCCCAAATTAAGCTCAAGAAGGCTTGTGTTATGGGTACTAGACGACGATATACGTACTTATATACTTAAATACATAGAACAACCATGACCCAAGCACAAATATTCGAGTTCATCACACAAATATTTGCCCCGGCCGGGATTCGAACCCGGGACCGCCGGCTCAGTAGGCAGGTGTCTACAAACCGAGCCAAACGCGTCCTCGAAATGCGTAATAGCAACATAACCTAGATTCATACAAGCTCTTTTGGCCGCCGAAAGGACAATTTTTGTTTTTTGAACTGACAATGACCCGGATGCGACTGTTCCAGGCTGGCTTCCTCATCAGACGCGTGCGTGTACTCGGGCGGCGGGCTGTTCTCGTGGGGCACCAAGTTCAAGTACTTCGGCCGGACCGAGAGAGAAATCTTGGAGCGAGACGGGCTCTTGGCGCCGAGAGACTCGCAGGTTAGTTCAACTTTGTCGTTATATTGGTTTTATTTCAGGGATTTGTTTAGTACTTAAAATATAGCATAACAAGCGTCGGTCCGGCCCAGGGATATTGGCGCTTCAAACAGCTTTCACATTGTTTACCGGAATGCTGCTCAATCATTCGTTCTTCTTGCAGTTCTTGCGGAATAAATACTGAATCCTATTGAAAAAAAAACTTGACTTTCATCACTGTAAATAGATTTCGTCTCGTCGTGTTATTATTTTTAATATACTGAAAATACTTAGGTTTTTTAAGAATTTTATTTCGTAATTCCAGAAAATATAAACATACGTATCCATAAAAAAACCCACAGCTCGTAAAACTTGTTCTTTCGATTCGTGATAATTTTTCTTCGGCAAGCAGTATTTCTCAATTGACGTAACTGAAAAAAAAACTAGAAAATAAACATTAGGCTTTCGGAGATTCTATTGGTGGTGAAATATTTTGTTTTCAAAATAAATTATAACATCGCTGTGTCCCCATAGATTATGTATGGCTGAACTACGAATTGTCAGTCGCTTCACGGACAGCGGCAAATATATTGCCGTCTTAGATGTCGTTAACCTCAAGGAAAAATAAAACATTCTCCCCTTTACAAATCATTAAAGAAATCAATTGAACCGTACATATTGCCAGAATTTGAATTACCACCGTAGAAAAAAAATGGTTAAAGGGTTAATCCTGTTTCCTATTTGTTTACATCAGTGACATTCACCGTCTTTCAACTTCAGTTACCAAAAATTTGTCCACTAGTCTTACTTGTTATGGACGGTTTTGGCCTGGAAGCTGCACTTTGTGATGGAAGCAAGCCGTTTTGCACAGTGATAATATAGACCAAAATAAACGATTTCACTCGAGGCGAAATTAGTTTCACCCCTTAGGAACAGAGATGGCGCTTATTCAAAAAAAGTTTAAAAAATTCTAAATCCTGAACGGATACTCCGATTTTGACGTAAGAGGTGCCAATCGGCAGATAATTACCCAATTTAACATGAAAAAAATTAAAATCACGTAGAAAATAATTTTGGATACCTAAGAAATAATATTTTCTGAAAAAAATATTTAAAATTTGTGATTTTTGGAATTTTACTCGTAAAAATGTATGTACATGGTACTTTTTTTATTTATTTATATTAATACACAACTAATTTTACGTTTACGAAAAAAAACCACATATCATTAGCTCCTATAATTCCAAAGTTATTGAAGAATAGAGACATGGCGCCGCTGGGTCAAAAAATCTTACAAAAAATCTAAAACCTCAACGGATATTCCGATTTTGATAATTAAGGTGCTAATCGACAGATAATTACTTAAATTAGTTCAAAAAAATAAAATTAAATTCAAATAGGCAAAAAGTAATAATATTTCCAAAAAAAAACATACATTTTGAAAAAAATATAATTTTTTTGGGGCTTTTATGTAATTTCATATAAAAAAAATTATGAATATGGCTTTATTTTACTTATGTATATTATAACACTATTAGGTAATTGATCGTTAAATAAAAAACCGCATATCGAGAACTTGTACAGTTCCAACGGTATTGAAGATTTTACTATAGGGTGCCGGTGCGATGTTGCCGCCACACGTGCAACTTATGTACATGTATTTAGAAAAGTATTCTCCCGTTTCGAAGGTACTGTGTACCCTGAAAATATAACCACAATTGAAAGTACAAATAATAATCATCCCGAGTAGCACACAACACACTTATATCCCTTGTACAGCTTAAATTAGTTTTAACGGGTGAATAGGCTCGTATACAACCAGTTTGCTAATATCACAAGTATATTCTGCCTATTTTCACTAAACTGTGCATTGTAACGTGCATGTTAGGCCGTTGCATCGGCTGCAACAACGCATTTTTCCATAGCTCGATTTGAACCCATACTAACTGTTCTATTGTGGATCGCACCTGCAACCTGCTTCCAAGTCTTCCAACGCCATTCCATTCCCAAAAAGAAAGGACTTGGGACAGGATATATCCAAATTAAGACGTTTATTTCACATTTGGCTCGCTTGAAACGCTACACGCAGAACATGTTGTTCAATGGCAGCTGAAGAAGTCGGCGAAAGGCTTGTCGCCAGCTCTGTGAAAGCATCGAAGCATTCAAATTGCAGTCGTCAGTGCAACGGTCTACTAGTAGCAGTTTACAAAACAGTTATTACTTTAAGTAATGAAATGATGACTGCACTTCAAGGCTTTCACAGAGTATGACAAGACGTCTAATTTTAATACAATAAGAAAAGAGACCTGTTTTAAAACTTGCATGTTATACCCTGAAATAACTACTGCTTTTGCAAGTACATCGCTATCTATAGAAATTCTCTCTTGATACGTAACGGCTCATGTGAAACGATTACTTAGGGCCATTTTTGTTTCTTTTTTTTAGGGTGTGTTTACATAATTAATGTCATTCATTATTATAACAAAACGGGATTTAACCAGTTCAAAAATGTTTATTTACCGCAATTAAGTCCCGTTTTATTATTTTAATATAATGTGTGAAAATCGTGTAAGATTCAATCACTATATTAATGTCATTAATTGGTTCTCAATTAATCGTAACGTTGTTGGTCCCAGATTCACATGCAGGCTATACGATGCTCCAACAGAGCATATATTATTACTGTTAATGCGATTCGAAAAGATCTGTTTAAACTAAAAAACAATAAACTAAACAAGCTTGTGAGATACCTTCCATCTATTTCAGCTGCCATTGAATACCGTTTCATGCAAACCAAATGTGGGTTCACGTTTTAATTTGGAAATATCGAGTCCCAAGTCCTTCTTTTTGGGAATGAAACGGCATCAAATGTAGGTGGGGTCCACAATAGTTGAAGGTTGAAGGTTAGTTCAATTTGGAAACTCCTTGAAAATTATGGATACAAATTGGGCTGTGGCATAATGCGTTGTTGTTTTTTTTTATGATGCGACGGCCTAACTTGCACGTTACAATGCAAAGCCTGCAAATACCAAAGTGAAAATAAAACGTAAAGTAAGTAAAATATTGATTCAGAAATGCTATTTCGCATCTAATATACTTGTGATATTAGCAAACAGGTTGTATAAGAGCCTATTCACCCGTTTAAATTCTAATTTAAGCTGTATAAGGGATATAAGTGTGTTGTGTGCTACTTAGGATGATTATTATTTGTACTTTCAATTGTGGTTATATTTTCAGGGTAATCAGTACCTTCGAAACGGGAGAATACTTTTCCAAATACATGTACATAAGTTGCACGTGCGGCGGCAACATCGCAGCGGCACCCTATAGTAAAATCTTCAATACCTTTGGAACTGTACAAGTTCTCGATATGCGGTTTTTTATTAAACGATCAATTACCTAATAGTGTTATAATATACATAAGTAAAATAAAGCCATATTCATAGTTTTTTTTATATGAAATTACATAAAAGCCCCAAAAAAAATTATATTTTTTCAAAATGTATGTTTTTTTTTGGAAATATTATTACTTTTTGCCTATTTGAATTTTTATTTTATTTTTTAAACTAATTTAAGTAATTATCTGTCGATAAGCACCTTAATTATCAAAATCGGAATATCCGTTGAGGTTTTAGATTTTTTGTAAGATTTTTTGACCCAGCGGCGCCATGTCTGTATTCTTCAATAACTTTGGAATTATAGGAGCTAATGATATGTGTTTTTTTTTCGTAAACGTAAAATTAGATGTGTATTAATATAAATAAATAAAAAAAGTACCATGTACATACATTTTTACGAGTAAAATTCCAAAAATCACAAATTTTAAATATTTTTTTCAGAAAATATTATTTCTTAGGTATCCAAAATTATTTTCTACGTGATTTTAATTTTTTTCATGTTAAATTGGGTAATTATCTGCCGATTGGCACCTCTTACGTCAAAATCGGAGTATCCGTTCAGGATTTAGAATTTTTTAAACTTTTTTTGAATAAGTGGCGCCATCTCTGTTCCTAAGGGGTGAAACTAATTTCGCCTCGAGTGAAATCGTTTATTTTGGTCTATATTATCACTGTGCAAAACGGCTTGCTTCCATCACAGAGTGCAGCTTTTTTTCATAACAAATAGGACTACACCAAAAATCCATAATATGGCGTGGATTGGAACACCTTGTTGGGCTATACGGGGTGATCAATCCAAATGGGTCAGTAGGGAGAAAACGAAAACTATAAGAGATAGGGAAATCTGTTCTTAGGACCCATGGCTTCGATTTTAGATTTATTAAAAACTGCATTCAAATTTTTTTCGTATGTCGTTCATATGTTCGTATCTTAAAAGAAAGGCACTCTTTACCAGCAATTTCTGATTCTTAGAGCACTCTAAATGTACATTTGTTGCCAATAAAAATTAGGATCAATTGACATCTTAAGTTTATTTTCTCCTCGCCAATTTTAACCGGGTTCGATTCCCGGTTATGCATGAGATATACGAAAAAAAAAAATTAATGCAGTTTTTAATAAATTTAAAATCGAAGCCATGGTTCCTAAGAACAAATTTCCCTATCTCTTATAGTTTTCGTTTTCTCCCTACTGACCCATTTGGATTGATCACTGTATGTATTTATTTTTAGATGTCATTTTTTTTTTTTTGAGACTGAACTATTTTTGTTGTAAAGTTATAATATTATTGGTTTGTGTTACTACTCTATGAAACTGTAGGTACTTAATGTTGAAATACTTTGTGTAGGAGGAGCACTCGGGCGGAGGCAAGCGGAAGGCGTCGAGCGTGCCCGCGACGCCCTCCACGCCGATGACCGGGGACTTCGGTAAACACACGCTCACTGTCGTCATACACAAGTACTATGTCGGCACACACACACAACCTAACGGTGCGGCTTAGTTAATGACTTCCCACGGGCGAACTAACAGGGGCCGGTCATACATTACGTAACTATCGATTCATGCTTTTATAAACCTTAATGACGCATTAAACTTTCACATCGTTGTCATCCACTACTAACAATGAATTTTACGTAGGCCAAAGAAAATACCAAAGAAATCCAGGGGTTAAAACCATTAACTTCAGTAAAAACGCTTATCATCGTCATAGGGACCATTCATAAATTACGCACAATTTACCATTTAAGCATGTCCGCCAAAGCATTACACTTAACATTACGTGCTTCTTGCATGGTCCCAAATATCTAGTCAAGGTAGTAGTCCTTATGTTACATAATTACATATTAGTTACATATTATAAACGAAAATTGTGTTCCTTACTAGCTTTAATAGTTTTACCAAAGTATTGCTCAAATGTATTACACAATTTGTTTATTTCAAAATAAAATGTTTCTTTCTGTTTTCATTTTGTTTTTTATCTATCCTATTCATTATTTCCTTATTTACACTTGTTAATTTTCTATACCTAATTATAGTTTTTCCTTTTATTTCTGTTTTACTGTATAGCTATAATTTTCTATTCATGAATCTTGCTTGCCATTATCATAGTTTTTAATAAAATCTAGGTTTTTGAATTCTAGTTAAAAATATGTTTCAGTAACATACCTATATACGTATATAGTCCGTGAGATCTCAGATTGCGTTTCGGGTTTGGGTGAAAAGTGAGAGGTTCTTATCTGTATCGCGTAAGAGCGAGCGAGACAGGTGTAAAATGCGAATGGCATTCTGACAGTTCACGCATATGCATATATGTTAAGATAGTTAAGACAGCTATGACTGAACGTAGCTAGGGGAAGTAAACGAAACTAAAGTTGACCATTTTAATATTTTAACAATATTGTAAAAAGATGCCAAGTAAACTTATGAATCACGAAACAATAACCAGTAAAGGGGTTTTGTTTCCATATAGTACATTCCTGCAGACGCCAGGAAAGAAGCCTCCTTACGTTCGGCCGTCTTTACCTACCTACTCACCCGGCAAGCTCATTCACGGCTAAGGGATATATACTCGTAGTGCTTTTCTCAAACATATGAAATTAAAAAAAAAATACACAGCTCGAAAAAATATAATTCAGCTTTTAGCCTCATCCAGAGCACAGACGCCATGTTTAAATAAAAATTACGTCCCGGCCTAGGCCTTCAATTTTGTGTGAAATTCCTTTACAGTTCTCTCGAGTTATTTCACCTGAAACGTGATACTTCGAAGCCTATTAACGCACGTTATAAGGACATTTCACTGCATGTTTGAGAAAAAATCGTTAGGTTATAAGCACGCTTTAAAATAACGCATGTGTCTCGTAAATGTATTTACGTCAGCCTAGGCCGTAAGTGGGATTTACTGGTTGTTCGTAAAACTTTAGAAAAACCACGGGCGGTGATTCGTAATGCCCCAGAAGCAGCTGAGAGGACGGGAAACTTCTAGTTATGTAATCTCCGTAAGTCTTATCAAAAATCTTTTTTTTGAGACACAGTCTTATTGCCGACTGTACTTTATTACACAAACGTTAATTGCTCATCAAGACCAATCAAATGAACCCAAACACGATGGGTATAGCTTGTGTTGTTTAGGAGTTCCTACGGCCTCCTTCCGTCTGCATCGTCAAATCAGCTTGAAGATATCAAATTATTGTACTACATGTTAAGTTTCATTTCGATAAGACAATTAGGAATAGTTTAAAATTGACATCCAAGATTTGGTTAAGTACGTTGTTAGTTACAATTTACAAACAAACAATAATAGTAGGTACATTACGTATACCTAGGGCGGTGAATTTGTGAATGTCCCAGATCACAGGTGTTTGTGGCCCGAACCGAAGGCGAGGGCCATAAATATGCGATCTGAGGCTTTACGAATTACCACCCGTGGTTTGTCTAAAGTTTACGTCTTGCCTTGGTAAGGAAGTGGGATTTTCTGGCCGCGAAGCGGAGGGTGTCAAAACTTAGTTACATAGGTGTAGCTAATAAAAGCGTGTTAAAAAAGTATCCAGTATTTGGCGACTTTGAATACTTAAACGTACAATAATGGTTCTTATCTCAAGCAAGTTACTGGGAATGAGCACAAACTCATATCTCATCCTAATTCCTAAATTACTTTGGCCATACGCCGGGCATGGGATCGGTACCGCCACTACTTAAGCAGTCCTGTGTCCTTTGTATGACGTTTCAAACTGCAACGCACACTTAGCAAATTCGTAACGTCATCGCCCCGCCTCGGGAAACGCTTACGGCGCGTGAACAACGTGCCCTCATCGCCAATTATGCCGCAGTACATGTCCGAGGTAGGCGATCTTTCTCTATTTTATCGTCGATAAGTTCGACGTTTTTTCCTTGTCCGTCCAGCTGATACGAAGCATGTGACATGGATATAAGAATGGTAAATGGCCATTCATAAGAATGGTTATATTTCTAGGGTACAGCAGTTTGCCTCGGTCGACGCACAGCGCGCCGCTGGAGGAGAGCGGCGGGCTGGGCGGCGCGGAGATGTGCAACGGCGCGTGTCTGCTGGCCGGGCCCGCCGTCGACATAGCGCTGGCGCCGCAGGAGATGCGGCACGACAAGCCAGGTGATCACACTAACACACGACTCACCACTGTAGAGAGCGGCGGGCTGGGCGGCGCGGAGATGTGCAACGGCGCGTGTCTGCTGGCCGGGCCCGCCGTCGACATAGCGCTGGCGCCGCAGGAGATGCGGCACGACAAGCCAGGTGATCACACTAACACACGACTCACCACTGTAGAGAGCGGCGGGCTGGGCGGCGCGGAGATGTGCAACGGCGCGTGTCTGCTGGCCGGGCCCGCCGTCGACATAGCGCTGGCGCCGCAGGAGATGCGGCACGACAAGCCAGGTGATCACACTAACACACGACTCACCACTGTAGAGAGCGGCGGGCTGGGCGGCGCGGAGATGTGCAACGGCGCGTGTCTGCTGGCCGGGCCCGCCGTCGACATAGCGCTGGCGCCGCAGGAGATGCGGCACGACAAGCCAGGTGATCACACTAACACACGACTCACCATTGAAGAGAGCATGACAATAGGTACTATTGTGTCCTTTAGGCGATGCAGGTCATCCTCGTTTTCAGTCAATTTTGACCAAAGTCATGTTCTCGGTTCGTTACCTTCTCGGCAGATCATCTTCGCTTCCCGACTACGACGACGCCTAGAGACCTTATACATCTCTATGGAATTCAATTAATTAAGTAATTATATTTTATTGCATGTTGCGACACCCAGAGACTATACATCTCTGGGTATATTTAATATTTTTAATTTATCGTTAAATTTTCATTTTAATGTTCCTATCCTAATTAACATTGATTTGGAGTATCTATACATCTCGTTTACGTGTACCTGTGTAATTAGTTATAACACAAATGTATTATGTAATTGTTTTAAGTATTATTTACGAAAAAATGACACTGTTGAGTTTCTTTCGGCTTTCTTCTCAACAGCGGTCTCCTCTTGCGAAATGCCGGTAGATTCACAATCTGACTTGTAAAAGTGCCCCTGTGGCCTACTTACTGAATAAATTATTTCATTTAAGTATTCGTTTCGTGTCAATTTCGAGGGACGTCATATTATCAGCTGGTCACCTACTCAGCAGGTCATCTTCGCTTCCTATCAATTTCGAAGGATGTCACGTTTTTAGCTAGTCAATTTCTTAGTAGGTCATCTACGTTTAACAACTTTAACGTTATTTGCTTATCTCTGTTAATATAATTAGGTACAACTTTTACGGATAAAATACAAGGGGTTACTAGAAAAAAGATACCATAAGATTAGTTACAATGCGAATTTCGTTGAAATAGATTTTCCTAGATGATGACTAACCCAGAAAATGACGTGCTGCAAAATTGACCCACTTAGAAGATGACTAAATTAGAAAATGACGTCTTGCGAAATGGACCCTCTTAGAAGATGACTAAAGTAGAAAATGACATACTGCGAAATAGACCTACTTAGAAGACGACTAATCCAGACAATTTCGTCCTTCGAAATAGACCTACTTAGAAGATGACTAACCTAGAAAATGACGTCCTGCGAAATAGACCCACTTAGAAGTAAAACTAACATGACGTTTCGCTACATTGACTTTCCACGAAAACGACCTGCCTCGCCTAACGCTACCTTTAGGCAGCGTTAAGCAGATTTAACGTACGACTTACGATAATCGGTTCGAAATGGCCGGCCCTAAGTCGATGTGTGATCGAGCCATTATATCAACATCCATTGGTCTACTTAAATAGATAAACGATATCGATATCCGCCGTTCCAGCGCCGGTGCCGACGGAGTACTCGGTGGAAGAGTCGTGCCCGCCGTCGCTGTCGGGCTCGTCCCGCGGCACGGCGGCGGCGGAGGAGTGGCGCGCGCCGCCCGCGCTGGCCCCGCCCCCGCGCCCCTTCTCCCTGCTGCGCGCCTTCGTGCCCTCCTTCCTGTTCGTGTGGCTGTCGCTCGCGCTCGCCGCGCTGCTCATCTTCGAGACGGACTGGCCGCCGCTCCGGCCGCTGAAGAGGAAACCGGAGCTGGTGTCCCTCCGGCACCATTATTATGCGCCGCTGAAGGAGTACCTGAAGAGGAAGGTGGTCGAGTTGTTCTGATTCGAGCCGTCGACAAGGTGAGACGCGTTTCGTTGTCTCTCTCGCGCCGTACTCGATGGGAGATGTCGTCGCACCGGCCGGGAATTTGTTGAGTTCTCTGATTTTTATTGCTTGTTGTTGGTTTTCAAGAAGTTTTTGATGTAAATTATGTCTGCAGTTCAAATACCTAAATGCCATATTTTTCAAACATATAAATCTCTTATATATTATCATGCGAATTTGATATCGTATTTTTCTCAAATCTGATGAAACGTAATTAATTCGTATAATAATATATATGATACAACAATCAAAAGAAACAATAAGAACTAATGTTAAACGTTTATTCGCGATAATCCGATCAGTAACGCAAAAAATACGGCTAATTTGTAAATATGGTTATTTGGAATAATCTACTTTTCATCTATTTAGTCTATTAATTAATTTTCTCAGAGCATTAATATAGAATAGACACTGATTTGCTTTGACTGTTCCAATAATTAAGTTATGCAAATTATATAATGATTATGAATTTATAAACATGAAAGTGTGTTTTTAACATTTTATCAGTAAACAAAATATGGAGATAAGCTGTCATGAATACAATAGTAGACGATTTCATTCAACCGACTACCATGGCCAGTGAGATTTGTAAGCTAGGATACCTATTGAGTGAGTGAAGGTGACCTTGTAAAATATTATATATAGCACAAAATATTCTAGTATACAAGTAATACGAACGTTTATATACTATGCTTTTTGAAACGCTCTAACAAAGATGTCGTATCTCATTTGCCTATGGATAAAATCTCCAGTTTTATATACATTGTAGAGTCAGTTATAGTACAGCATAGACGAAGACCGAAATATCTACATATATATTGTTTCCTGTGAATATATCTGGGTTAGGACCAAAAAGTTGGATGAAATTAAGGCGTAGTTAGCCATACAAAACGAGGAATTAAAAGCGATTGGAATAAGTTCCGTTGTACGACAAAAATTAACGATACAATAAGGAACTTTAAAATAGAACCTAAGGTACGTTATTGGAAGGTTAACTGTCGTCGCACAACGGAGACTATGATACAAATATTAATTGAGTGAGTTAAGGTGGTACACTTTTTGCTCTTCACCCATCTTCTGTATCTTCAATGCAATCGACTTGCTGAACCTAATGTATAGCCTTATCATAGCCATAAAATAACAAGTTTTTGGTATGGCTTTCAGCCGAAAAAAAAGATTAAATCTAAAATTTAATTCCCTTCAACTTTACTACTATCAGAGGTTTGCCTGTAGCCAAAATATAATCCATGAATTGCATGATACGACAATTTGACTATCAAAATACTAATAAATATAGAATTGAATGCTGACTCTAAATACTAGTTCCTCTAACGGACCCTAAACGATTTGAATGACGTTCGTGCAGATATTTCCAATCTGTTAATTATTGGTGTAAGATGAAGAGTGAGCAATGAGTTTTGCTAAGAGTATAGTTGATTTATTTTCTTTAGAAATAATATTTCTACTAAATAGTGTAATGGCTGTAAAATAGGCTTCAATTCACCTACAGCCAAGCAAAGGTATATTTTTTTCTATTCATACCTACTGACTAAAGTAAAACTGTCTGTAAGTAGATTGGCTCAGTTCAAAAACGAAAATCTATATAAAGCATTGTTTAGTTAAATGCGTTCAGCTCCAAAGAAAACAAATCAACTACGGCTAATCGATTCACCTGTGTCTTTCGATTCGTTCAGTTTTTCTGTCCTGAATTCGGGCTGTACTCCAAACATTCATAAAAAACGCGTTAATAAGTGCAAACTATTAGTATTAGACTATAAAATCCGAGCTTTTAGATAAATTTATAGTTAAAATAACCTTTTCAATATATTTTGGTTTCTATATTATTAAAAAAGAGTATGGAATAAACAGATGATTAATGCATTTGAGGTTAAAATATCTGTCTCACTCGATCTATACTTTTCAGTTTAAGATTGGCTCATAACTTATCCGAATTTAGTACAGAAAGGCAACCATAGCAGATCTGTCAAGTCAGGACGAACGGTATGATTCCAAAGTGTCAAATTTTTCGGACACATTTTGATAGTGTACAGTCACCATCAAAGGTAACTGACAATTTTAGTACTAATTGATAATTATATGCCGGTAGGAAAATTGTCAGCTACCTTTGATGGCGACCGTACCTTGTAGTTATATAGAAACTTAAGACTTAATTTCAATTTATAATAGAATTTGCAATTTAGGTTAGGTCACTGCTATACGCTTTTTTACAGTACAAGTAATTTATATATAACATAGCACAAAGTTTTACATCTAAGCACAACCTTTTGTGATAGCGGCTTGTTTTGTAAACATACGACATAAGTAGAGATCAAGAAGTTTATATAGTACCAGATACCTAATATAAAATTCATATCAATATTAATTAATAATTTAAAAAACATGTCATAGAAAGATGTACCATTATAGCTGCTTGTTTCCCATTATTTACGCAGTTTATTTTGAAATGTAAAGTTACATTATATTTCATAGATAGTGTCATTCTACGAACTTCGTACTCTATGATAATTTTATACCGAAACTTGTAAAGCAACGACTTCGCTTTCAGTGATATCAACATCACTGAACAATGACATCCCTTTCTTCAATGTGAAACAGAAATAAAAGAAATATTTCATCCTTTTGTAGCTCAATAGTATTCCCTGAAAAAAAAAAATGGTATAAAATATAAGATTCATGGATAAAGTAAACGAAATCGTGAATTTATATTACAGAATGCAACGTTCAGTGTGCTATATAAGCTTTTTGATTAGGACTTAGTTTCTCATCATTAGATTGGTATTTGTTCTCTTTCTTTCACATGACTGAAACAGAGAGCCAAATTCAACAGGAACTTTGACGATTTAAAAAATACGTCCTTTTAATTTCGATAAACAATCGTGTCGAATTCGAATCTCCTATGTATATTTATGTAAAATCGCCTAGTGACATCCTAAACTCACTAAAATTTCTGCCACTACTCTTCAGAATCTCGTATCTAGTTTTTACATCGATACTAAGATACGAGCTTTATTTTAAGTAGGTATTTGTTAATTAGTGAGTTTTGGTTGTTAACAGATGAAATATATTTTGAACGAATCTCAAGAAATCTGTTTGCTGACTATTGTGTCACTAGTCACTACATACTTTTAAATTACATGTCAATCCGCTTTGTTAGTGAGTTCTTTAGAACACCGATTAACGCTGGAAAATCCATGCACCTAGGTACTTATAATTTTAATTTTTCTCACAAATTTCCAGTTGTGACACTTTATATTGGAGGTGTATGACCATGAATCTCATGTTTGGGTGAACCAATTAAAGTGTACATGAACTTTTCTTTCAGAAACTTTTTCATCGTCAATGTTCATCAGTCAGAATCGAACTTCATACAAGAAAAAAGTGTCCCAAAAAGTTGTATGAAAAAATATTTTTCAAATGCGTCATGTTAATAGAAAAAACAAAAAAACATACGTAAACGTGTCGATGTAAATATGAACATTTTGGGGCACTTTATTTCATGTATGATGAGGTTTGAACGAACGATTCTGAGTAAGACGAAGCAAATAAAAATACAGTTTACTGAAACAAACAAAAGTGTACCTATTTTTTTCAGGTTCTTTTTGTGTAATTTTAGTCAGTATGTAATTTTATTTTGATCGCCCTTTTGCCTTTATTTAACATTCCACTTGGTAATAGTGATAGTCTTCCAAGTTATTTTATTGAATATTATTATTTATTATACATAATGTACACGGGGAGCATTTATTTTGTATTTCCATTGTGGAATGCGTTATTTCTTTTTTGCAAACCATGAGGTCAATGTAATTGTGCCATAAGGAATTTTCACACTAGTCATATAGAGAGATATATTTAAATATATAATTGAGAAATAGTTTAGGTTGATTATTAATGTTCCTCGTTTTTTATTTTATTTTTTTATGCACATATAGTATGTAAGCTTATTCAGTATAGATGATAATGAATGCACAATTATGAGATTAAATAAGTTAACGGCATTCTGACTTGCAAGTGGCATTTATTGTTTGCCACGCGGCAAAAAAATACATTTTTTATGTTAAGGGTAAAACATACAATTGCGTACCTCTGGCGGTGATTGTTCTTAGAATTGTATTATAGTCCTCGCCTCCGGCTCGTGCGGCAAGTACCTGAAGTTTTGCCATTATTTCTATAATTCACCGCCCAGGGTAAATAAAAACCAATTGAAAAGAAATTGAATTGTAAAAAAAAATGTACTTATTATTTTATTTTGTTGTTATTGTGACTTAGCACTTGCTATGTTTATATTTTATGAGATCCGTTTGTTAATGTTAATAATGCCTTATTAGAGTGAGCGTGATAGTGTAAAGATTAAGCTTCTTCGCCTCTCGGCACTCGGTTCCCCAGTACTTTTACCATGAGTAACGTGAACGTACTCGCTAGCGACAGCGTAAATGATTTGTATGGAGAATAGCACAACGCCCCTAGCGGATACTTTGCAGAACTACAATTCTCCATACAATTCGTTTCCGCAGTTACTAGCGAGTACGGTCACTGTAAACTCATGGTAAGGTTACGGGATGTTTGTACATTGGTTACGCAACGTGTACTTTAGCAATTTTATAATATGTAGGTAGGTACTGCTAAACGGATAAGTCCTGGGTTTTTTAAAACCTAAATTTATACCGGGTGTAACCTGTAACACGAGCAATAAATTAAAACATAGAATCTACTCTTCAATCTGAACATTTGTTTAGCAACGTTTAAAAATAACTTTTACAATATTGTTTATTGAAAGAATCAACGTTTGCGAAATATTTTATATTGTAGAGTGAATAGCTATAGCTAATGTTGGACGGGGCACATTAAAAATACAATCCCATTCCTTTGGAATAATGGAAATCTATCTAATCTATTAGACTACTGAATAAAAGTTCCTCTGATTGATTAGTAAAATGTACGTTTTAATTTTATTATTCCTGTCCTATGTCATACCCGGTATACATTTATGGAATAAAAACTGTAGAGCTTTTAATGCATACCTATTTGGATTTTACATGCAAAGGTTACGCTGCTTAGCCAATAAACATGTCTATTTCTTCTACGCACACAGTAATGTCTTATGTGTCTGTCTTTAGTGAGCGATGCATGATCTCAAGGAGTTAATATACTGCACTAGAGGCTAGGAAACCGACGATTCACTGACGTTTGTATTTTTCTAGTTCATTGATTTTTTGTGCTAAGTGTTGTAAAAACAAATAAACCGACGAGACAATGGCCTTTCTTCTTCGCCCCTTGTTCTTCGGTCCTCAGAAGTTACCTTTGAGTTATCGATAACCAAAAACGGTAAACGATATCTCGAATCTTTTCAGTTCAGGTACTTTACCGTACCGAAAATAATACTGACCCAGAATTTAAACTTCAATGACATAATCCTCTTTAAATTTGTATTAGATTAATTTGAAATGACATTCCAAAGATATAGTCTCTAGTGCACAAGGTATATTAAACTTCTTGATGTAGCTCAACACGATTGTATGTCTTTAACATTAGTTAAATTTTGTTACATAACTGACGTGTCTTTGTCTCCATTCTAATGTAAGTTTGAATTGTTATAAAAAAAATACAGAGACATCTTGATAATAAATATTTTTCTTCTAATTGAAACTACTACTACTACTATGAATACAGAAACGAATCAGATAAATCGAATTATACTGGGTGTGGTCTGTAACAGGAGCGGCAAATTAAAAAACAGCTTCTACTCTTTAAACTAAACGATATTTATTTAGCAACTTTTCTAAATAGGTTTCATTATTTTAATAACTTGTAAAATATTCTTCAAAGAGCAAAGTTTGTGTAATAATGATAAGTAATTAGTAGCGTACCAGCCAGTCTCCGTCAGCGTAATGTCGATGTTGGATAGCGTACATTAAAAATACTATTTAATTTTTTAGAAATAAAGAGCACCTGAAAACTGTTAATTTTTTTGTTTAAAGTTGGTGAAACGGACGTTTGTTCAATTTAAAGGGTAAAATCTATGTTTGAATTTATTGCTCCTGTTTCAGGGTACACCCGGTATATAGGTTTTAATTTCAAAGCTTACAGCTATTCGCATATAGCTTGCTCGTCTCGTTGCTTTACGTACCTAATATGTACGAGCCAAAGCGTTGTTTACGCATGTTTGAATATGATCGTTTGAAACGTAAGACCAATTATTAGTATTTTATGCATCTGTTACATAATGAGTGCTTAAAGCGCGAGTGCTTTGATATCTTATTATGTACAGTTGCATACAACACCTAATACTTCTCCTGTTGTCATAGTTTCCTAGTCCGCAGCTTAACTCTAGTTTTTATTTTAATTATATATTTTTATTAAAGTAGAAACTTCTAATAGCGAAATCCTAATGTTTATATTTTTCGTCTACTTATTCGCCATAATTGCTTATAAATTATTATGATCTTCAATATACACATTAATGAGAAAACTATATTGAAAATTATGCTCATTAAAATAAAAAGAAAAAATATATTATGAATTTATGATCAACGAAGTGTAAACACATTAGATTTGAACTTATAAGTTATTTCAGGAATAGAAAATTATGACTACAATAATTACTTACACATATGATTATTCAACCAAGTGTAAACTACGTTGTACACTGTAAACATTTTTAAAAAATTAGAAATACAGTTTAGAGACTTCTCAATATGAAATAGATTTGCGCAGTAGGTTGTTTTTTCCATGGACCAACGGCTAAAGATTTAAGTTGATATGTATTTATACAAAACTTATTTTTATATTCATTCCTTTACGCGGACTCTGCGGTCGCTAGCGGAAACTGTACATTCAGTCTGATTGGTGACACACACTGTCAATAAATACTGACGGTATTTTTGTTCTCAAAATTAAGTGAAACATCTTCATACTGCCACCAGTGGCGTCATGGCATGTGGATTCAAACGTTTAAGGTGAAGAATCATGATATAAATTGATGTCAATTTGGTGCCCATAATTACTATCTCTATAACCATTTCTATTATTAATTGTAAAGTACTTAGAGTGGGTTAGATTTTATTTATTTAATTTAATTATACAGGATAACAGATAACCAAGGCATTGTGAAATTAATAAATAAATAGATATTTTTATAATTATCATACTACTTTTCGTTTAATATGTCTTCGAATATCTAATGTTATAGCGGCGGACGATTCTACAAGTTAAACCAAATAGGGGTCGTCCACAAATTACGTAACGCAAATTGGAGGGAGGGGGGGGTCCGGCCAAGCGTTACGGTCCTGTTACATTGGGGGAGGGGGGGTGTCAAGGTTTGCGTTACGTCACGCACGATTTTATAATTGTATATATTAAAAAAAAATGTTTTTCACATCCCTAATTTGCGGGTACTGAGAAAAAAAACCGGCAACATTGTTGAATGAGCGCGCGACGCGACCACACTTTAATGTTATATAAAAAAATGCAGATTCTTGATTAAAAAGTATGTATACTACCACCTATCTTTCTTTTCTGAATATTAACCCTAAAGATTTTTACAAAGCACTTGTTACGTAACGGTATTGAGGGGGGGGTGGGGTCCCCAACTAAGCGGGGGGTGGGGTCCCCAACTAAGCGTGACGCACCTGTTACATGAGGGGAGGGGGGGGGTAAAAAAAATTAAGAATTTTGCGTTACGTAATTTGTGGACGACCCCATATATCCATGAATGGAGGTATGATTTAGGCAATAAAATAGTATTGATGGTATCACAGACCTATTTTGATGGTATCGACATACTTTATGTGAAACGTCACATCCGGCCAAAAATTGTATCAAATATTGAGCAATTTTCATTTCAATATGAATTGATGTTATTATTGACAGTGTGTGATCAGTTGATCACCATGTACTTGTAGTTGAACTAAGACTAGTTAGTTACCGTAAGGTTTTGGAAAATCTTAGAGGGTTTTGAATAAAATATCCTGCCGAAAAGTTTATTCGTTTTATTATTAAAAATACCTCAAATAAGCAACAAACAAATAACAATGTAAACCCGTGGTGTCTGCGGGAGAACCACGGGGGAGAGAGAGGGAATGCTTTGTGAGTAGTTCCCTTTTTAACCCCTGACGATAAAAGAGGGGTGTTATAAGTTTAACATACGTGTATCAGTGTGTCTGCCTGTGGCATCGTAGCTCCAAAACGGATGGACCAATATGAGAGCGTTTTTTTTAATCAAAAGACTTGTCCGTCGAGATGGTTCTAAGCTATGTTTGGTGGAAATAGGGCCAGTAGTTTCCAAGATATTCAGCTTTAATTGGGACAAGTGACAAGATCTCAGCCAATATTGAAGCTGGTCTCATGATGGCCAGCTACTTATGTCAAGGTGTATTAAATTTTTAATTTTGGTTATTGATTTATATGAATGTGTATTTGTTTAGGCTATGATATGACACTTGGTGCATGTATGAAGAACTTACGATATACAATATTTAAGTAACGTCAACAAAAAATGTGCATAATGCCCTTTTAAATATATACGAATTCTTATACCTAGGTATCTGGTCGAATTTTACTTTGAAAAGCGGTGAGTCGCTATCAGTGACGCGGCGTCAGAACTTAAGACAAGCCGTAGCAGGTTTAACTTAGCCTTTATTCTATATGAATATGTATAAAGGTGTTAAAATGCCTTTAAATGGGCAAGCCGGTAGGAATCGAGTTCTGTGAACGCCACGCCTCTGTTAACTATGAAAACAATTTAAGAAGCAATGAAAGATCTTATTTAAACAATTCTCCAAACAAAGCACACCCTCTCCCCCCAACTTCAATGTGCATTTCATAGTATAATAGGAAAATTCTATATCATTACTATAATACTAACTGCTACCCCCCTCTAGCGTATTTCATATACAATCTTTCACATCTCAATGATCTTAATACGCAGCACCATCAATAATAATAAGGTTATTATAAGGGACTATACGTTCACGATGAAGTTTAGAGAAGAATCCTGAGCGTAGCGACGGATCTGAGAAGATTTCATGATGGTAGTGTGGAATAAAAAAAAAGTGCTCAATTGCGAGTCGTACTCGCGCATATAGGGTTCCATGACAAAAAAAAAATTGTTGTTCTAGGGGTAATAGTAGTATGCATAATATGCTCTATACAAATTTTTAATATCTAGAATTTCAATCCAATTGTTAGGAAAAAAACCTAGTGAACCCTCAAAGAACACGTTTCTTGTACCCACCTTAATTTAAGTGATTGTTGTTAACTTGTTATTGAGCCTATAATTAATTAGTAGCGGTAATTAACTGCGGTTTTTAGGATATGGGCGCGCGAGTTCAAACGGGTGGACGAATTTCAATCGATTTTGGTACAGGGATAGGTGGACATCCAAAAACGAGTTATAAATGAAGCATTTGACCTCGATTGAACCTGATATTAACCCCTCGTATGCTTAGACACGGAAACGTGCGGGACATTTGAACCTTATGTTAACATATCAGTACATTTCAATTTAATTAGCAAATTTTTGACATCGCATACGAGGGGTTAAGTGACAATAAAGCCTAAGATAGAGCATGCTTGCCTAGAAAATGCCTATTCACTCTCGACTTGAAGAGATCCAAGTTATATTTTTCGAGGAAAATGTGCGCAGGAAGAGAGTTCCACTCTTTAAATTATTATAATTGATGGTGCTTGCTCTAGTTATGGCACTCGCACATTTTAATCAAGAGCCTTCGTAATACAAAATGCAGTACTAACGTGATATGAATCAGTCCATTGTCCCGTATTCCTCCATCTCAAACAAGTTACATTATACATTTGTGTATGGAGATGGAGAGATCGGCTCGTTCCTACAACTTTCAATTCGTTCCATGATGAACAGTCATCAACAAAAATAGCTTTCAATTTTATTTGACAGAAGCTAGTAGTAAAATTGCCAGGTACTTTTGATGCTAACCGTTACGTCAAATGAAAATGCTGAACATAATTTAGAACCTTGTCGTTTTGAAATAATATTGTTCTTGGGTTCCTTTCGTTGTGCTGTCTTTTATTTGCAATTTATTATGGCAAGGTACTAAATGTTCAACGTTATCACTGTACACAGCTTACAATATTCACATATTCATTCTCGAAATACAGATCCAACATTAAGTTATGACGAAAATAAGTCAATCGTTAATATTATTTTCTCTATACATAATTTGACGCTTTTCAATATTAAATAAGTCAAATTCTTGCACCATCTTACATATACCTCTTATGTCTTTATTTAACTTAACCGAAGTCGGAAGGATGGCAAAGGCAGTATTTAAAATACAAGCAAGGGTAATATAGATATAATCAGCAGGTTCATAAATAATTGTGTATGTAAAACTGGGCCTACATTGATTAGAATTATTTTTCGTAAAATGTTTCATTTCGTCGAAAACTATTTCGTAAAAAGCATTTTTCTTTGCAACCGTAAACTGAGATTGTCATAAAACAAACCTAACCTAATCAATAGAATAATATTTGCAAGAATTATGAAAATTGTACGACTACAGCGGAATAAAAAAATCTGCGAAATTATTTTGCGGTGGAATGTAACATTCGACGAAATAAGTTTCTTGGAGTCAAATCTCATGTAAAACCTGGCTATGTTGAGTTTGAAGCTTGTATGTATGTGAGGTTAAAGACCTTAGGTGCAAACTTAACATGACGGATAACATTTATTTGGATATAATTGCAATTTTCTAAGGTGTCCGTTTCCATAATAATTATAAAACCGGTTATTAGGGTCAGTTTCCAGTTGAGAGCTTATCTTGTAAACATTGCCTCACAATGACACTTTGTCTTCATCATGTAGAGAAGTTCAATTTAGAACCAATAGAAAGTAACAAGAAAACGCAAGCAACAATATATCGTCTTTTTAGGTCACGAGGTCGAAAATTCAATAGGTAATAGGTATCCTAACATTGGAATATAATACTTTGACACTGAAGCCGCAACGGTCACCGAAAATTTACCTGAGTTCCGATTCATGTATTAAAGTATCATATTCGAAAGAGATATGCTATTGTAATATCAACCTTGTGACTTAGTCTGTTAATTACTTCCATCTATTCCAATATAAGTAAGCTCTTCTACACGATCAAGAAAAATACATTACACGGGAATGTTTTTTTTTTATACTACGACGGTGGCAAACAAGCATGCAGCCCGCCTGATGTTAAGCAGTTACCGTCGCTCTCAAATGAAAACGGACAGTTTAGAACATTGCAACTATATCAGTTACATAATGTCTCTAAACCACGCTTACGTCGTCGGGTGTTGTAGACACAATATAAATGCCTATTCATATGGCATTGTTATTATTGATAACTAAGGCTACCAATCACGGGTTTTTGGTATGGGATACTGGGATTCCATACAAAAAATGCCGGAATTGGAAACCCTATTGATGACTCTCCATACCAACGTTGTACAGAGAATGTATAATTATTGTCAAGTATTATTATTTTGTCCCCAGTTGCAGCATACACCAATACAGTAAGAACTATAGAAATGAAATGCTTTTCATGAATATACTAAGCTATGAAAATGCGCTTGCAAAGCAGGCCATTTCTTGATAAAATCATAATATGTAGAGAAAAATAGGGTAATAGCCCACTTCTTATTTTGTTGTACACAACCTTTTTTTTATCTTGGATATTTTAGGTATTTTTTACTCAGAATCACGAGCTCTTTCGATCTTATTTGGAGAAAAAAAGTGTCCCAATATTTTATCGTTCCATTCTGTAACCATTTCCATACAACCTACTAATAGTAGGCTACTATAGCGCATTAACGCCGTCGAAGAGAAAAACAAAAAATATATGAACATGTTGGGACACTTTTTTTCTCCGAAAGAGCTCGTGATTATAATAGAAATTACCTTAAATTTCTAAATTTAAAAAAGTGCGGTGCGTAAGTAAATAAACGTAACGTAAGAGTTTGGGTGATTTGGGTCAGCTATTAACCAACATACCGTATTTCTCCATATTACATAGTAAGTGAAATGGCGGCAATGAATATGTATAGAAACAGCATGTTGAACAACCATAAAAAAAGAGCTGACAATTTTGGTATGCAATTTGACATATGCCAGTAGAAAAATTGACAGCAAATTTTGATGCTGATCGTACATCTAGGGCGATAAAATAAAGATCCTCATATAACATGTTTATGCCTCTCGCCTTGGGCTCGTGTCACAAAGACCAGCAGTTTGAGGACTTTATCACCGCCGAAGTGGGCATTTTAATATGAAGCGAGCAGTAAATTCCGCTTACGGCCCGGCTTAAAATAACTACTTTTAAATCACTATGACTAAACGTAGGAACTAACAGCGATAGAAAATCGCTCAGATTCGATTTGAAATCCTTAGCGGTTTTACATTTGAGCTATAAACAATAATTAATATATATCCATTATCCACCCATACAGTATGTACTCAGCGCTCAGCGTAAGGCTGTCTGTCCACAAAAGTGGAATGGAGAAAATTAACCAATCACGCGTCTTTGCGAAGCCCAAAAGTGCATTTTCTCAAACATGCAATGGAATGTCATCATAAAGTGCATTATAACTGGTTTCGAAGTATTACGTTTCGGGCGGAACAAATCGAGAGAACTGTAAAAGAATTTCATAAAAAATTTAAGGCCTAAGCCGGGAAGTATCCTTTTTTAAACATGGCGTCTGTATTCGTGAACAGGCTAAATAGCTGATTAGTGGTGTATTTTTTATTTCATTGCATATGTTTGAGGAAAGCACTCCCTACTCACGCGGCAAGGCCTTCATTCACGGCGTCTGCGGTAATATACTATTAAATTTGAGAAATGCGATTGGTCTATTTTACTCTGCTTCTGTGGACAGCCTTAATATATATTTGACACTGACACTTTCTACTTGTCATACAGCGCAGTTCCGTAATGCATTAAATGCCGTATAGATCCGTAGAGTTGATGTCATTGCGTCATTATACGATCTTGCGCTGATATCGTTAAATCGGCAAAGTTAGATTTGCACCTCATTTGTGTTGAACGTCATAGAAACCAGGTGCAAACTTAACTGAGCCGGGAAAAATATAGAACTTACAGACTAGACGCGCCGGGCGTTAAAGTAACGTGTGACATCACGATAGAGTGAGACAAAGTATGACTCGGTTCAGACGTCGCCTATATTTTAGGGATACTATTGTTATCAATAACTTTGTTATTATTCCGGTTGTCATAATGCATTTTTCTATTACTTTTCAATATTTTTGGTTATTTGCATTATGTTCAAGTTGTTGGGTCTATTAAGCGGTTTGACAAACGTAAATTAGAATATTATAATGGATGTATTCAATGTGCGCTTTTAAATGACAATATATCGTTTCGAATGAAACGTTTCATCTTAGCTGACCCTCGTTTATTTTTGCCAAATAAACACTTGTTCTTAAAGTGTTCCATATAATAGGTTTGGAAGTCACTCGTTTCGGATGCGGCGGGGAGGTCGACATGAAGCGAGCATGTAATGATATTTCAACCAACTTCTGGCGCCTCGCCGGGAAAGCTACATTCTACTCTTTTTGATTTGTGGCAACCGGTCACATTAGGGGAGCGACCATTATTGTCAATGTCTTGTTTACGAAGACGACACCAATTGACATTTTACTGACCGGTTTTAATCTTTAGTTCAAAATTTCATTTATCCATTTTTGACACACAGCCATAAGCTTATATTAGCTGTTTGGAAATAATATATATATTTGTTAGGGTATTTTTTTTTATCTGACCTGATCAGATCGGACATCATTGTTTAGTCTTTTGAAAACATATATTCGCATGTGCAAATGGAATATATTAAAAAGTTGTGACATTTAGTTGTCATTTTTCACGTTGTTTTGATTTCATTGTTCGATGTTTTTATTTCATTTTTATATCATTGTATATCTGAGAAAAGCATTATACACACCCCTCGTGAAAAAGTATTGGGTATGCTACAAGGCAAGTTAGGCAGGCATAGGCAACCTTCATTTTCTTGGCGTCAGTCGTATGTACTATTGGTAAAATGGAAATAGGTTTTAACGGATTATTTGAAAGATTACTAATAACAAAAAATGCGTTGTGACAACCGATTTTAACTATCTATCTATCTATCATTCATTATTGTCCGAAATCGATGCAAACCACTCAATCGACGATAGAAGTCTTCCAATTTATCAGAGTGAGTTCATCAAATCTGAACGTCGTCGTTTCAATGGGAGGACCATCACTAGGAGACAATCAGGGATCTACCATTCTGTAGCCGCAGGTTGCAGCGGGAGTGTTACATCTGTCGACGTCGACAAAAACGAGACGCGGTAAGAGTTACACGTTTACAATAATCATGCATTTACGGCTTCACGGCCCAGTCACGACTCTGGTCTTATTCATTTACATAGCGGTGAGCGGTAGAGGTACGTGTCTCGTTCACTCGTATCGCCGATGCGCTCAGATCTCTCGCTCGACCGCTCGCTTAATGCTGAAAGTCGTGGTATGTCCGTCGGAAAGTATATTATGTAATTCAACATTATGAAAAAAATGCGTTACGACGTCCGACTTCGCAAAACAGTAACGTATCAATCGACGATAGAAATCTGCGCGTATCCCACGAGGCCCTTCTCGTCGGGCGGCGCGTCGGTGGGCGGCGCGTCCAGCTTGAAGGTGGCGGTCCTTACCGGCGGCCCGTCCCCGGGCGTGAGCCAGGCGTCCACCAGCCGCTGCAGCTGCGCGGCCACGGCCGGGGCGTCGCGGCCCGCCACCAGCCCCGCGCCCACCAGCTCGGTGGCGATGCCGTCCGCCGAGTCCTTGCCCGCCGAGAACTCGAAGCGAATGTCGTTCAGCTCGTTGCGCGCGTTCCGCATGCGGAGCACTGCGAACGATAATACACCCGTATGTTAGCCGTGGTTAGTGTAGTGTAGTGTTAGGTGCATATAACTAAAAATAATGTGGATGAACGCGATCTCGCCAACAAACTGTCTTAGCAGTTTGGCGAGTTAATTACAATTGCATGCAGTTATGTACACCTTTTTTGGGAAAAAAAAAATAAAAAAAAAAAAATGTACTTGATGGTGCTGGCAACCCGGCACACTGTAAGATATTGCCGCGTAATTGCAGCGTAGCGTCACGGACTCTTTATACGATCGATAATTGCTTTTGTTTAATAATACATTTAATTCCTCATTCTACTGTTGTTTTTGTTATAGTTTATTTGTGACAGCAACGTAACCTAACTCTGCCAAACTGTTAAATGTTAAATGCTAACTAAGTCGATGCGTTAGCACAATAAATAGTAATATACTCCAAATACAGGAGAATAACAATCCTATTCATTCTCACCTTGAAGAAACCCAAATTATAAAGACCCAAAATGCGAGAATCAGTAGTCCAGCCTGGATGGGTCCAAGCCATTATCTAAAGAATCCACTTTAGTCGACATGCCCAAACTTAATAAATACTGGACTAAGTTATCTTCGCTTACATATAGCTAATCGATAGGTCACATACATAGATTCCGCATCAAGATCAGCTTGGAAATCCATGCAAGAGGCATATGTCCAGCAGTGAACGCATATATGCTGAGAAGAAGAAAATACCTAGATTGATCTGACAGGGCTCCTCACTACTGGTACCAAGGGATCCAATAGTGAACCCTACTTGTGGTAACAGGCTCCGAGTCACTATCACAAAGAATCCAGTGTCCCGAACAAAAAGTTTCGTTCTTCTTCCAGACACATAATACTGCGTGTTCATGGGCCGGTCTCTGGCCGCGCTGTCCTCGTCGTCCCTCTCTCTCACACACTGTGTGTACATACCTAGGTTTATCTGCGGCGGCTCGTCGCTACTAGCGCCGAGGGAGCCGATGGTGAAGCCGGCGCCGCCCGCGCTGGCAGGCTCGGAGTCGCTGTCCGAGGAGTCGGCCCTGTCCAGCGTGTTCATGGGCCGGTCTCTGGCCGCGCTGTCCTCGTCGTCACTCTCTCTCACACACTCTGTGTCACATACCTAGGTTTATCTGCGGCGGCTCGTCGCTACTAGCGCCGAGGGAGCCGATGGTGAAGCCGGCGCCGCCCGCGCTGGCAGGCTCGGAGTCGCTGTCCGAGGAGTCGGCCCTGGCCAGCGTGTTCATGGGCCGGTCTCTGGCCGCGCTGTCCTCGTCGTCACTCTCTCTCACACACTCTGTGTCACATACCTAGGTTTATCTGCGGCGGCTCGTCGCTACTAGCGCCGAGGGAGCCGATGGTGAAGCCGGCGCCGCCCGCGCTGGCAGGCTCGGAGTCGCTGTCCGAGGAGTCGGCCCTGGCCAGCGTGTTCATGGGCCGGTCTCTGGCCGCGCTGTCCTCGTCGTCACTCTCTCTCACACACTCTGTGTCACATACCTAGGTTTATCTGCGGCGGCTCGTCGCTACTAGCGCCGAGGGAGCCGATGGTGAAGCCGGCGCCGCCCGCGCTGGCAGGCTCGGAGTCGCTGTCCGAGGAGTCGGCCCTGGCCAGCGTGTTCATGGGCCGGTCTCTGGCCGCGCTGTCCTCGTCGTCACTCTCTCTCACACACTCTGTGTCACATACCTAGGTTTATCTGCGGCGGCTCGTCGCTACTAGCGCCGAGGGAGCCGATGGTGAAGCCGGCGCCGCCCGCGCTGGCAGGCTCGGAGTCGCTGTCCGAGGAGTCGGCCCTGGCCAGCGTGTTCATGGGCCGGTCTCTGGCCGCGCTGTCCTCGTCGTCACTCTCTCTCACACACTCTGTGTCACATACCTAGGTTTATCTGCGGCGGCTCGTCGCTACTAGCGCCGAGGGAGCCGATGGTGAAGCCGGCGCCGCCCGCGCTGGCAGGCTCGGAGTCGCTGTCCGAGGAGTCGGCCCTGGCCAGCGTGTTCATGGGCCGGTCTCTGGCCGCGCTGTCCTCGTCGTCACTCTCTCTCACACACTCTGTGTCACATACCTAGGTTTATCTGCGGCGGCTCGTCGCTACTAGCGCCGAGGGAGCCGATGGTGAAGCCGGCGCCGCCCGCGCTGGCAGGCTCGGAGTCGCTGTCCGAGGAGTCGGCCCTGGCCAGCGTGTTCATGGGCCGGTCTCTGGCCGCGCTGTCCTCGTCGTCACTCTCTCTCACACACTCTGTGTCACATACCTAGGTTTATCTGCGGCGGCTCGTCGCTACTAGCGCCGAGGGAGCCGATGGTGAAGCCGGCGCCGCCCGCGCTGGCAGGCTCGGAGTCGCTGTCCGAGGAGTCGGCCCTGGCCAGCGTGTTCATGGGCCGGTCTCTGGCCGCGCTGTCCTCGTCGTCACTCTCTCTCACACACTCTGTGTCACATACCTAGGTTTATCTGCGGCGGCTCGTCGCTACTAGCGCCGAGGGAGCCGATGGTGAAGCCGGCGCCGCCCGCGCTGGCAGGCTCGGAGTCGCTGTCCGAGGAGTCGGCCCTGGCCAGCGTGTTCATGGGCCGGTCTCTGGCCGCGCTGTCCTCGTCGTCACTCTCTCTCACACACTCTGTGTCACATACCTAGGTTTATCTGCGGCGGCTCGTCGCTACTAGCGCCGAGGGAGCCGATGGTGAAGCCGGCGCCGCCCGCGCTGGCAGGCTCGGAGTCGCTGTCCGAGGAGTCGGCCCTGTCCAGCGTGTTCATGGGCCGGTCTCTGGCCGCGCTGTCCTCGTCGTCACTCTCTCTCACACACTCTGTGTCACATACCTAGGTTTATCTGCGGCGGCTCGTCGCTACTAGCGCCGAGGGAGCCGATGGTGAAGCCGGCGCCGCCCGCGCTGGCAGGCTCGGAGTCGCTGTCCGAGGAGTCGGCCCTGGCCAGCGTGTTCATGGGCCGGTCTCTGGCCGCGCTGTCCTCGTCGTCACTCTCTCTCACACACTCTGTGTCACATACCTAGGTTTATCTGCGGCGGCTCGTCGCTACTAGCGCCGAGGGAGCCGATGGTGAAGCCGGCGCCGCCCGCGCTGGCAGGCTCGGAGTCGCTGTCCGAGGAGTCGGCCCTGGCCAGCGTGTTCATGGGCCGGTCTCTGGCCGCGCTGTCCTCGTCGTCACTCTCTCTCACACACTCTGTGTCACATACCTAGGTTTATCTGCGGCGGCTCGTCGCTACTAGCGCCGAGGGAGCCGATGGTGAAGCCGGCGCCGCCCGCGCTGGCAGGCTCGGAGTCGCTGTCCGAGGAGTCGGCCCTGGCCAGCGTGTTCATGGGCCGGTCTCTGGCCGCGCTGTCCTCGTCGTCACTCTCTCTCACACACTCTGTGTCACATACCTAGGTTTATCTGCGGCGGCTCGTCGCTACTAGCGCCGAGGGAGCCGATGGTGAAGCCGGCGCCGCCCGCGCTGGCAGGCTCGGAGTCGCTGTCCGAGGAGTCGGCCCTGGCCAGCGTGTTCATGGGCCGGTCTCTGGCCGCGCTGTCCTCGTCGTCACTCTCTCTCACACACTCTGTGTCACATACCTAGGTTTATCTGCGGCGGCTCGTCGCTACTAGCGCCGAGGGAGCCGATGGTGAAGCCGGCGCCGCCCGCGCTGGCAGGCTCGGAGTCGCTGTCCGAGGAGTCGGCCCTGGCCAGCGTGTTCATGGGCCGGTCTCTGGCCGCGCTGTCCTCGTCGTCACTCTCTCTCACACACTCTGTGTCACATACCTAGGTTTATCTGCGGCGGCTCGTCGCTACTAGCGCCGAGGGAGCCGATGGTGAAGCCGGCGCCGCCCGCGCTGGCAGGCTCGGAGTCGCTGTCCGAGGAGTCGGCCCTGGCCAGCGTGTTCATGGGCCGGTCTCTGGCCGCGCTGTCCTCGTCGTCACTCTCTCTCACACACTCTGTGTCACATACCTAGGTTTATCTGCGGCGGCTCGTCGCTACTAGCGCCGAGGGAGCCGATGGTGAAGCCGGCGCCGCCCGCGCTGGCAGGCTCGGAGTCGCTGTCCGAGGAGTCGGCCCTGGCCAGCGTGTTCATGGGCCGGTCTCTGGCCGCGCTGTCCTCGTCGTCACTCTCTCTCACACACTCTGTGTCACATACCTAGGTTTATCTGCGGCGGCTCGTCGCTACTAGCGCCGAGGGAGCCGATGGTGAAGCCGGCGCCGCCCGCGCTGGCAGGCTCGGAGTCGCTGTCCGAGGAGTCGGCCCTGGCCAGCGTGTTCATGGGCCGGTCTCTGGCCGCGCTGTCCTCGTCGTCACTCTCTCTCACACACTCTGTGTCACATACCTAGGTTTATCTGCGGCGG
This sequence comes from Apotomis turbidana, assembly GCA_905147355.2. Taxonomy (NCBI): domain Eukaryota; kingdom Metazoa; phylum Arthropoda; class Insecta; order Lepidoptera; family Tortricidae; genus Apotomis; species Apotomis turbidana. Next base: position 27,699,620 of record LR990283.1, on the reverse strand, counting down.
CTCGTCGCTACTAGCGCCGAGGGAGCCGATGGTGAAGCCGGCGCCGCCCGCGCTGGCAGGCTCGGAGTCGCTGTCCGAGGAGTCGGCCCTGGCCAGCGTGTTCATGGGCCGGTCTCTGGCCGCGCTGTCCTCGTCGTCACTCTCTCTCACACACTCTGTGTCACATACCTAGGTTTATCTGCGGCGGCTCGTCGCTACTAGCGCCGAGGGAGCCGATGGTGAAGCCGGCGCCGCCCGCGCTGGCAGGCTCGGAGTCGCTGTCCGAGGAGTCGGCCCTGGCCAGCGTGTTCATGGGCCGGTCTCTGGCCGCGCTGTCCTCGTCGTCACTCTCTCTCACACACTCTGTGTCACATACCTAGGTTTATCTGCGGCGGCTCGTCGCTACTAGCGCCGAGGGAGCCGATGGTGAAGCCGGCGCCGCCCGCGCTGGCAGGCTCGGAGTCGCTGTCCGAGGAGTCGGCCCTGGCCAGCGTGTTCATGGGCCGGTCTCTGGCCGCGCTGTCCTCGTCGTCACTCTCTCTCACACACTCTGTGTCACATACCTAGGTTTATCTGCGGCGGCTCGTCGCTACTAGCGCCGAGGGAGCCGATGGTGAAGCCGGCGCCGCCCGCGCTGGCAGGCTCGGAGTCGCTGTCCGAGGAGTCGGCCCTGGCCAGCGTGTTCATGGGCCGGTCTCTGGCCGCGCTGTCCTCGTCGTCACTCTCTCTCACACACTCTGTGTCACATACCTAGGTTTATCTGCGGCGGCTCGTCGCTACTAGCGCCGAGGGAGCCGATGGTGAAGCCGGCGCCGCCCGCGCTGGCAGGCTCGGAGTCGCTGTCCGAGGAGTCGGCCCTGGCCAGCGTGTTCATGGGCCGGTCTCTGGCCGCGCTGTCCTCGTCGTCACTCTCTCTCACACACTCTGTGTCACATACCTAGGTTTATCTGCGGCGGCTCGTCGCTACTAGCGCCGAGGGAGCCGATGGTGAAGCCGGCGCCGCCCGCGCTGGCAGGCTCGGAGTCGCTGTCCGAGGAGTCGGCCCTGGCCAGCGTGTTCATGGGCCGGTCTCTGGCCGCGCTGTCCTCGTCGTCACTCTCTCTCACACACTCTGTGTCACATACCTAGGTTTATCTGCGGCGGCTCGTCGCTACTAGCGCCGAGGGAGCCGATGGTGAAGCCGGCGCCGCCCGCGCTGGCAGGCTCGGAGTCGCTGTCCGAGGAGTCGGCCCTGGCCAGCGTGTTCATGGGCCGGTCTCTGGCCGCGCTGTCCTCGTCGTCACTCTCTCTCACACACTCTGTGTCACATACCTAGGTTTATCTGCGGCGGCTCGTCGCTACTAGCGCCGAGGGAGCCGATGGTGAAGCCGGCGCCGCCCGCGCTGGCAGGCTCGGAGTCGCTGTCCGAGGAGTCGGCCCTGGCCAGCGTGTTCATGGGCCGGTCTCTGGCCGCGCTGTCCTCGTCGTCGTCGTTCTCGTCGTCGCTCTCCCACACCCACTCGCCTGTTTCAAATGAGATATGGAATAAAAAAAACACGTATATTTAGGTTTCACCAACTGGTGCCATCGTGGCGTAAAACTAAGACTGCTCGAGATGCATGTCTAGGATATCAAGGCACTGTATATAATGTTTCGCTGATTAAGAGGCCTTATTCCTTTTAAAATTTATTTTTTTCATATTATGACGAATATATTGATAATTTCAACCAACTTTTTGAAGTGAATAATACTTTTTCCCGAGTTCTAGGTAGTAACGTAGCTATTTCATGCTTTCATTGCGTGCAGTCGAAAATAAGTTGAAAAAAAAAACGAATTATCCACGTCAATTTCGAGTAGTTTTTCGAACAAAAATTATCAATGAAAAATTCAAACTCTAGGTTCCAAATATATACCAATAAATCCCAATAGCCGTGTTCTAGGTAGTAACATCAATAATATGTTAAGAAACATGTTTGATCATCGAGAAAAATGCAGGATGAGCATGCAACATAAGGTAGTGTTACGACACGCACCTGTCTCCATACGATGCAGGCGGCCGGAGGCGCCGGGCTGGCGCCGGGACGCCTTGTGCGCGCGCGTCTCCATGCTGGGCCCGGTCGACACCAGCGTCTGCACCAGGTACCGCCGGTCCTTGGCCTTCTTGAAGAAAGCGTGCTTCAGCAGCTCGGTGGACGACGGCCGCTTGGTCGGATCCTTCTGCAGACACTCAGATATCATCTTCCGGAAAGTCTTTCCGTACGCTTTGTATTGGTCTTTCTCTTCCGCGCCCGTATCGAGGGTCGGAGGCTCGTTTTGTAGCGTCAGCATGAGGACCTTCATGGGCGGGTATTTGTGGTACGGAGCGGTCCCCGTCGCCATTTCTATAGCGGTGATCCCGAAGGACCAGATGTCGGCTTTGAAGTCGTAGCCGTGGTTCTGCTCCATGACCTCTGGGGCCATCCAGCACGGTGTACCGACAAAGGTGTGGCGGACTTTCTGGCGGGACAGGTCCCGACCTGTCGCGAGCCACGCGGACACTCCAAAGTCAGCAATTTGGACCACCCCGTCGTCGCCTAGGAGGATGTTGCCGGCTTTTATGTCGCGGTGGATCTGTCCGTTTTGGTGGAAGTATTCTAAGCCGCGAAGAACCTCTTTGAGGACTGTTGCGATTGTGGCTTCGTCGAAGACTCCGTGACGACAGTTCGCGACGCGGACTCTATGCTTTATGATATCGAGCAAGGAACCTCCTTCGAGCAGACGGAGCACCAGCCACAACTCCTCGCGGACCACGAAGGACGTGTAGTACGTGACCACGTTCTCATGGTTGCAGGAGGACATGGCTTGTATCTCCTTCAGCAGCTCGTCCATGGACGTGTTCCACTTGTCCAGGTTGATCCTCTTGATGGCACATTTTTCGTTCCTCGGTTTGCACAAAGCCGCGTGTACGACCGCGGTCGCACCGACACCGATCACTTCCAACAACTCATAGTCCTCTTGACTGTTAGGCCACGTTGTCCCACTCATTGTTCACACTTCACTATATTAACGTAACTAAAGAATATTATATCAGGATGATCCGATCTCCCATATCTATATGGTGGTCTAGTTTGCAGTTCCTTATGATGAACTGCGGCTCTGTGCCTTTCTCGAGGCGATGCAATACTTGGCAGCGTTCTCTGAGCTCTAGAATTGTCTCGTTCTTTTCTATGATCGTACCATCATAGTCTACATCTGATGGATAGAGCTCATCTCCTGAAATAACAATAAGAAGGATGTTTTACAAAAGGCAGTGGCAAGCGGAACATGGTTACAAAAAAAAGCTACTACTAGGTTCCTGAATTGCAGTTTCATCGTCGTAGTAGTCATTATTGTCTTTCGTTGAATCTGCGTGTATCTTATATTTCTAATAACTTTACTAAAACTTTCGTGAGACATATTTAATTATTGTATTAAGTGGTTTATACTCACGTGAAATTATCAATTGCCTGATGAAGAGCTCCATTCGTGTCCGAAACATGCGAGTGTAAACCGCTTAATAAAATATCTAATTCTGTTTGAAATTTAACATATTTTTGCTACATAACAGAATAGCCATATTTAAAAAAATTTAAGGTTGTTCATTTAGATAAATTAACAGAGATTCGTTTCCTCATCAATATGTTTTGCTCACCTGGCAGCAGATGTATCTCTCCATCCCTGGCCTTGAGGACCACAGGGTACAGCAGGGCGTTCCCCCCCTCACTGCGGCCGGCTGCGAACCGGACGAGCGACTCGCAATCTGGCCGGAGGCTGAGGCGGTGCAGCTCGTAGCTTTGCGGGGGAAACAGCAATACTTCTTTGTTGCGGTACTTCTCTAGGGTCTCTTCAGGGGTCGCCCACTAGAAATAAGTCATAATCATAAAAGTGTTGGTTTAATTCTGTACACAATAGTGTAGTCAATTCGGGTAACTTTGACCCTTCCGTTCCGTTTAAAACTGGCCCCACCACTTACTGCCAGCATTAATTGTTTTACTGCTACAGCGCTTAGAGATAATGTACAGCTAAATATATAATATGATATACAGAAGGGCCAATATTACCCCAATCGGCTGTAAACTTTATTGTAATTATTGACTTATGAATTTTAAATAATACATTAGATTACATTACTTTATTTCATGTGAAAATAACTGTATACACTTGCATTAGTCAAAGATAAGTATATAAGGTAAGTATATACATCATGATCGTCAAAATAAAAAATATAATGATAAAAATAACTGTAACAATGACCAATGTCAAGCACAAGGAATAATAACCATAATAATCTCCCAATAAGGATAATTTAAACTATATCGTTATATTTTTTTAAGAGAGCACTGTGCCAAGTTTTATGTACTTAATAAATATTTTCTAAATATTACATTTTAAAATCACTACAAATTAACCTATCAACCTGTCAGAGTAAAAGCAAAATGTCAACTGAAGATTTGTCAGCAAAATAATATAAATATTTGAAGAAACCAGCTGACGTAATATATTGTATAAATGACGTAGATCTTGGTGTTGGTTTTGGAGAAATGCCCACTGGGAATTTCACCGAATGACGAATCTAGAATTGCTAGAATTGAGTCAAGTGTTGATCTTGCGGGTCTGCCCACTCGACGTGTTTATAGGAGTCACCAAATTGACGTAAATTGCGGGGGAAAGACGTAAGCTGAATCAGTCAAGTCAACCGTATATCGGTGGGTGGCGACATTATACATTATAATAGGTTTACATTACATTAGAGCAAATATTAGCACTGACAACAAAATTCATACAGAAAGGTTTCCAGGTCAACGTCTAAACAGCGAAACAACCTGAATAATATTGAATTGAATATTTTGTATTCATGATTTATTTATAGTTATTTATAGCGTGTAAATACAATAATTATTTACTTGTACCTACCCTAGATGCTCCCTGTACAATAAGATTTCTGATTTGCACCAACTTCTAGTATTTCTGTTTGGCTCTATGGTTGACTGGCAGAGACTGCTGTTTGGAATTAAGTCCACCATTTTTACTAACTTTTGTTTTTGTGCAATAAAGTTTAAATAGATAATATCTTACAATTCAATTAAAATTACTTATTAGTGACTTTTGATGACTTGGAATCAAGAGAGACGATGGAGACTGAGTATGTTGCCCATTCTTTATAAAATCATCAATATCATATTCACACATCATTCTTTATTATATCATCTAGGTTTTAGGTTTATGTTATAATTATAACTCGTGTCTGTGGTAAGTATATTTATTTTGTGTGAGATAAGTCTTGATTAATATTTTTCTAGCTATAAAACAAGAAAATCAGTTCAACCGTTTGAAGAGCCTCAGGTTATTTCATTAATTAATACCCATGTACCACAACAAAATTAATTGCCTGCCTAATGAAGAGTTGAAAGTTTTCACAGTATCACAGTAGACTGAGACTGAGCTGTATTTAAATTGTAAAAAGGCATGTTTTTCCATAGAATTGTCGCTTGATTGTGACATCATAACTCCTTAGACATAGACACATCTCACTTTGACTCGTATTTCTGAAGTTCTTAGTGTCCTAACTACAGCATGGGACATTCTTCTTCTTTGTCGTTACATTCTTGGCAGAATGCTTGTGGCTGTTATTCCTTGTGTAGCAAGCCTAACAACACGGCGCCATTCTTCTCTCACAGCCGCGCGCCTTTTCTCTCGCAGAGGGCAGTTTGTGGCCGATTTGATTTGGCCAGTTCACCTCATGGGAGACCTATCGCGTGGTCTAGTACAGTCTACTTTGCATGAGACATATAATATGAAAATTATCCGATACAAGGTCCTTTGATGCAATTTCCCAATTCTTCAAGACACAGAATATATACCTGTACATGCACTACTTCGGTGTTTGATTTTAGATGTGGCTTGTGGTCAACTGCAGTGATGAAAAAGGCGGCATCAAACCGCTTGGGCAGCGATGCTGGAGTGAGCCAGTTGCTCCAGTAGTGGAGCGCCCAGATGTCCGGGTAGCAACCAAGCTCCTTGCACAGGGTTAGGAGTGCTTCTGGATTCTTGCTCACCTTAAAAATTGTTACACATTGGATTGAGCCTCAGAAATTAGGGCAAAAAGCATAATATGGACTAATATTACTGTTTTATTCTTGAATCTTTAAACATTTATATAAACATAACTTTATAATAGTAAGGTTTAAAATTGTAGTGTTGCCAATACCAAAAAAAAAGTCATGGACCTATCACTATCTCCTTTTGGTTCAATGAAAAACATACCAAATGATGATAAAGATACCATCAATTATGATTTGACAGCAGTATTAACTTACTACCTCTTAATGAGGTTGGTTTCAGATACAGAGTTATTTCCTTAAAACATTACTTAAGTACGTAGCTTAATATGGAACATATCGTAAATTCTAGAATAAAGTTGTATTTATAAAATATTAATAGTTAACAGATTTAACCCTAATCGATAATCATACCTTGCTCTGCCAATAATCGATGTCAAGATCCGACAAGGTGCTAGCTGTATAACCGCTCCTATGTTTCTGGTGCTCTCGGCTACACAGCAGGAGTCCCAGCTCTTCAAATGTCTCCCTTATTGCAGTTATCCGCAGGGAAATGTGTCTAAAATGTTAAAACTATTCTATCACACTAATATTATTAATGTAAGTAAGTAAGTAAACACAATATATAACATAATACACATAAATATAAATACATCGTAGATCCAATGTAAATTTGTGAGTGTGTTTGTTACTCCTTCACACCTATACAATTTGCTATGGAGGTACCTGACACCCTGGACTAATACATAGGCTACATTTCATACCAAATGCGGGTAACACTGCGGAGCATAACCAGTTTCATATAAGTGTTGAATTCGCTTAAGATTGGGAACTTGCAGTTTTATGCTTCTCAGGTATGGAATTGTAACCATTAAATGATATTTCTATAAGAATTATATGTCCCATACTGGCTAATAAGTTTCGGACACCAAAAACTTCAGAAACAGTAGTCAATGTGACATGTGTCTACTGAATGTTTAACAACTTTATTAAAACCATAGAAAAAGTTACTAAGTAATGACTTCAAACTTGTGCGCATGAGATACTAAGTGTATGGATAAATATGTATTTTACAATGGAGTTCTTAAAATACTGTTTAAGTATATAGCAGTCATGCATTTATGATCATGTTTCAAGAATTTGATATCAGTCCTTTTGCTGAAAATTATAAAAAAACTGGTCATATTCTTTAAGTAGAATTGAGTATTTATTATGAGTATATAGTTTTTGAGTTAATTTAGCATTTACAAATTGCTATAATCAAAAGAATTATGAATTCCAACTTCCTGCATATTCCCTATTTTTGGATTAAAGCAAATATAATAATGCCAAGTCATTATCTAACTTAAGTCAATGTTTTTTTAGAAAAAGAACACATAGTTGACAAGTTGTCTGTGAACGTAACTAATCAATATTAGCGTAACAACTTGCTATATAAGATTTCTGCTAGTTGTTCAATTTGTTCATTATTAGATAAATTTGGTTTTAATAGATAAAACCAAATTTATATAATAGACACTGCTTTTACAAATACAGATTATTGGATAGTTAAACAGATAGTAATTATTAGCCCTGTTATAAAGCTTAACTATTTCACACATCTTAACAGTTCATTAACACTAGATTATCATCTATTTGCTATGTGGGCATGCATACAGAACGGCTGTCTCGCCGGAAATAACGTTTACAGCAATGTTTACATTACCTCTTGACTGGGTTATCATGAAGTATCGGTGTGACGGGAGCACCGGGGCTGTGAAACGCGTCAAAGTGGCCCTGGCTGTAGCCGAAGGTCTTAAAGATCTTCAGCCACTCGTCACTCGCGTCCGAGGGCTCGCAGACACCCCCTGGAAACACTACGCTGTTCGCGAACGACACACTCGCTGTGCGGGTCTGAAACAAGATGTCGTAGTTGACGCCCTGACGTGTTATCGCTGGCTTCTTCTTACTGAGCACTATTAACGTCGCAGCGTCACGCCAACTGGTTCTAATGACATTTTTCATAATTTGCACCCGGAGTTGCTACGCCGAAAACTTGATAAATAAGAACACAGTCCACAAGGTCTCGTATCTATCTCTTACGTATCACGATTACGTTCGGTACTTACCTACACAAATCAAACGTCGGCCTATCTACAATCTTAATCATAAGTTTGTTTCTAAGATGGCATAGCGTAGAGACCATTACAAAAATAGCATACAATTGACATTCACTCACATTTTTATAATTACAGAAACTTTTTATTTGTTTTATTCTGCTTGCTAGAATCCTTATGAAATTCCGCATAGAAAGTAAATCACTGTATTGAAAAATGGCTTTTATGATAATTAAATACAGAATATATTGCATTGGCAAAAGTTCAGGCAAATTTGACCTAAAATTAACGTAAAGAGCGTCACTCCAATAACCCTTTTAGCAAAGGAATTTAATCATACAGCCATCACTAAAAAAGTAATGTAACTTCATGGTACAACTGAAAAAATCGAGAACTGAATGTTAATAGCAATGAGTATATTCAGTATACAATCCATCTTAAACAATATGTTTTGGGTATTTTTTTTAGAAAACTTGAATTTTGTTAATCGGAGATAGTGTTGAAATCTAAAATAGATGGCGCTGTGAATGTAACGCACAGCCACGGAACTGACGGAACAACGATATGATAATTTGTAGTTTTTGGATTAAATACAGATGGCACTGGTGGTAGCGCCCTCTATGTGCTGGCTTGAAAACAATAGGATTATGTATAATTTTAACCGACTTCAAAAAAGGAGGAGGTTCTCAATTCGAACTATTATTTTTTTGTATGTATGTTACTCGATATCTCCGAGAACCGTGAACCGATTTTCAATTTTTTTTTAATCGAAAGGGTATAAACTCCGAGTTGGTCCCGTTGGCACTAAGTCGGGATCTGATGATGGAATCTTGGAGAAATCGAGGGAACTCTTCAAATGTTATAGGGACATGTACGGCGCTTTCGGTAATTTATTGATAGAGTCAAGAATTTACATTCAGTAAATAGGATTTGGTGTAAGGAAACTGATGATGAACACACATACGAATCACTAAAAAGCAAAAAAAAAAAAAAATTAACAAAAAAAAGAACCGACTTCAGTAAAACTAAAAAGCCAACAATAACCCGTTCAAGTACAGATTACATTTGACTCACCCTTCGAAGTCGGTGCCAAACCTCGCGTAAACTATAATATATAAATATAAGAACTGAGTGGTTTGGGATCGACTTCGAAGGGTGAGTCAAATGTAATCTGTACTTGAACGGGTTATTGTTGGCTTTTTAGTTTTACTGAAGTCGGTTCTTTTTTTTGTTAATTTTTTTTTATCATTTCGTACATATCAAGTACATACAATACTTACACACAACACAGTGTTTACAAATACATGTAGATACACAATTTCAGGAGTTTAAAACAAGTTTCGTTTTTAAGATTAGATTACAACATTAGCTTTTATTGGGTACTTGAATATTATTTTGTGGTAATCGGATTTCGACCGTGTTGTAAAAAAAGTCCATGTTAGTACCTATATAATAAGTTTAACGATAGGTAATGAAGAAATTAGGTTACTTTAATCAATTAAGAAGTTTAAAGTTCAAACAATTGTTTCTGGGCGCGTTCATTTACGTTCTTACTAGTTCATTTATATATTCTTATTTATCGACTCCGTTCAACTCCGACTCCGACAATTAAGGAATATTCGTATATCATCCCAGTGCTAAGGTAGTATATGAGAAGTGAAAGTCACAACACAACATTGGATTCACGGATATAATACAGCTACATCATTTTGTCTCACCTGTTTCAATCTCGGGGTAGGCGGTGGTTTAAGGACAACCCAAACAGATGAATCTTGGAACTTTATTACTCAATTCATTAACCCTTGGCCTTTGTTTCGCAACCGAGTTCAATTAAGCTTAGGGTGGAGCAGATATACCATGCAACGCCGTTACTTCTATACAGACGAGATTAATCATGTTATATCGATTTAAACTTACACGATACTCACTTTCACTTACATTTTACATTTTCACTTTTATAAGTGAGAACGAGACCCCCCTGGTCCATTCGAGACTATGATATGAACGTAAAGTCACGTTGTAAATTTGGATTTTTTCAAAATGGAGGATATATCATATGTGACGTTGAAAACGTAAAAAAATAAAAATTACTAATTGGAAACAAACTCACGAGTTCACAGTGCAATAAGCTTATATGACTATTTAGGTCCAAAAGTGGTTGACCACTTCTGCCGTGTTACGGTAAAAGGTCGTATCTTTATACGGATGTCATAGTAAGATACGTCCTTTTACCGTAGCATGGCAGACTTACTGGGCTAACTGCACCTACCTAGGTACTTACGTATTACTCAATATTCTAAAGGTACCTGACCTACTTTTTCAAACATAGGTTTTAGTTTCATTTCGCAGTGTCATGTAAAAAGCGTATTTCTCTGAAACAGTAAACGATTTGGGATTATTATAAAACAAAAAAAAACCTAGAATAGAATCTTTATTGCGTTCATGAGTGTTACATTAGCGTCTCATTTTATGCTATTTGCAAGGATCAATAGGATGATATTTGCAAGAATTATGAACAATGCAAAACTGCAGAGGAATAAAAATTCTGCGAAGTGAAAATTTGGTGAAATGAAACAACGAAAAATAATTCCTCGAAAAGGCAGAACCATGCGCCAGCTCTTGCCACTTTTCTTTCAGGAAAAATAGAGGTTAATTTTCGCCAATTTTCGAAAAATTGAAGTTAAACAACATTAGTCGTATAATAGCTAATAAAATGTAAGTTTAAGTGTTAAGAAGCTCCCGTAAGGCCAATATGCAATAAATATCGCTCGCGAAGCTATTAACTAAATCGCTCTGATCGGTACACGCGGTGTAATGAAATAAGTAATGGACTTTATTCTGTAAGTAGGCCACAAGGACAGGTCTAAATCTACCGGTATTTCCCAAGAGGAGACCGCTGTTGAAAAGAACGCCGAAAGAAACTCAACAGTCAGTCATTTTCTTACAGAAGTCAACGTTTGTTTATTAAGTACAGTCGCCATCAGATATATCGCAGCATATAAGGCGTTCATAAATATCTGAACATGTGCTGTACCGCCCAGTCAATAAGAGTCGTGTTCAGACGGTAGTTTTCACTTTAGTGAAATGTGTTCAGCATTATATTCTAGTAGGGTTAGTCTTACGGGGTCAAATTACCAACTAACTCGTCTATAGAGCTGCTCGAATCATCTAAATCGCTGATCGTCTCGATTCAAAATGACAATAGGTTGTGAAATATGGCATGTAGGCGAGAACAGCCTCAAATTTGGACAACTGGACATTCAAACATCACAAATTCAACAACTTGTTGATTCGTTTTTTCTCGAGAGTTCTGTTTCACAAGTCACAACACTTAATATTCTGTACTAAGCTACCCAACCTTAGTCGAAAGAGAACCTTAACAAGTAACTAATGGGTGAATCTACAAGCGTTTCTTCCGCCGTCAGTCCGCTGTCAAAAATATTGAAAGTATGAGCCAAGCTGCAAACTTTCATACAAAGATATACAGTAACCGTACTTCTCACCATAATTGAAAACATTTCATATTTCTAACAAATAAAATTTAATAAGGAGAACGAGACAGCCTTGCGTCGTGTAACATATAGCTATATTAGCTGTTGCCCGCGACTTCGTCCGCGTGGAACCTTTATCTTGAAAATTTTACATCTTTATTATTTTCAGATCTATAAGTAATGTTGAAATTGCTTAGCGTGCTTTTTTTGCAGTTGTTTGCGAAATACATAGTAACGAACCCTTCGTACGCGAGTCCGAGTCGCTCTTGGTCTTTTTTTATTTTTTTTCATAAGTCATAGGCATAAGTCATAAGTATTTATTCATTTAACAATTTACATTGCGTTTGAAATCACACTTTCGGCTAATTAGCTCTAATTACGCGGTATCACTATAAAATCAGGTACATCTACGAACGAATAACTTTACTAAATTCGATGAGTTTAAAAAAAAAATCTTATCTTTTAATAAAATACCTTTTTACAAAGTTTCTAATTCCTAACTTAAAATACAACTTATACCCCATAGAACCTTTCATCCTCTTTTTAACCCTTTTAGGGGACGAATTTTTGAAAACGCTGAAATTTCTTTTCTTGTATTCTAATAGTGTATCTTTACCCAAAAATTCAAGTCCCGCGCTCAAAAAAATACTTAATTTCCATACAAAATTTTAACCCCTTTTTTACCACCTTAGGGAGTATATTTTCAAAAACGCTGAAATTAGTTTTCTTCCATTTTATTTTAATACCTTTTTACAAAGTTTCAAGTTCCTAGATTTAAAAAAAACTTGTACCCCATACAAACTTTGCACCTCTATTTAAACCTCTTAGGGGAGGTATTTCCAAAAATCCCTTCTTATCCCTAGCCCACGTTATAAAAGTAACCTACTGTGCAAAAATCAACTCTCTAACATTGGTAGTTTCGGCTGTGCGTTGATGAGTCAGTCAGGACTTCTTCTTATATATATATATATATATATATAGATTATATGTAACACACAGAATAACCTAAATCAACGACTTACTCTGCCTGGATAGAGTTGTCGTCTCCGACCTATCCGCAAAAAAAGCTGTCAACAGTGCCAACCAAAATGTCATTGTTTTATTTTTATTAATATTTTTATTTTAGAAGGGTCCATTGTGTCATAGTATTGGAGTTACTACATTTTAGAATGAGTACATTTTAATAACTGTTTATTCAAATAATTAGTAATCTCAGCAAAAATATAAGAACAGTGATTCTATCCTCTTTATAAGCAGAATACGGAAAAGTAATAAAATTGAAGTCTTAAAATATGAAATGTTGTCAATTGATCTAATTTAAGCATATTATGGCCCATTGCTTTAATATTTATTACAGCGGACTGATGGCGGTTGAATTAAAACTAGCTAGCTACATAATATTATTCATCTGTGGTTGAAAAGCCTGTAGAATCACCCATAACTTGGTGAACATGGGGCGACGGATCGTTGCGATTTTCTTAATAGCTTCTCGAGCGATATTTATTGCATATTGGCCCTGTGGGGTTTACTTTAAGCTACCGAAACCTATTTCTGTACTGGTTGCGATCTTAGGCGACGCAGTTACGCCTAAAATAACTATATAAAAATAAAAAAAATCGGAATATAGTAAATTTTGTCTTATTCCATTTTCATAGCCCTCAGGAGTCTTAGTGCAACAATTCGATAACATTTCATATCACGAATGAGATCGATTCCCGAGGATTTTATCTAATCTATTTTAAATATCAAAAGCTCACCAAGCTCAAATAGGTACTTATAATAGTTATAATACGGTATTTATAGACAGCTCAAATCAGCTACTTTTTATGAACTGTCAAAAACCATCTGTTAGTGTGAAGTTTCTGATGATACTGGCTTGTGACGTCATACAAATCGGTAGTCAAACACATCTTCTTTTTAGTTTGTGCCCAGTTAAAAATAGTATAATCATTAAAAGTTCGTGGTAATTTATTCGGTTCCGTGTATTTTTGAACGTGTGTTCAGTGTGTTTAGTGGTTTCAAATACCGTATTCTAATTCTTGCAGCCAATACTACGATAGCAATGCCAAATTAAAAAGACAGCCCGGTTTATAAGCTGTTTACAAACTTGACACAGCGCCAAATGTCATGGCTCACCCCTAAGGGTGTTATCACACTTGCAAGTTGCGTGTGAATTTTATATGTAATGTAGGCGATCACGTAGCGAGTTCGCCGCGACTGTACCCTTACCATGAGAACGTGACCGTACTCGCTAGCGACAGCGTCAACGATTTGTATGGATAATAGTACAGCCCCTAGCGGTTACTTTGTAGAACTACAATCCATACTAATATTATAAATGCGAAAGTGTGTCTGTCTGTCTGTCTGTCTGTCTGTCTGTTACCTCTTCACGCTTAAACCGCTGAACCGATTTAGATGAAATTTGGTATATAGATAGTTTCAGTCCCGGGGAAGGACATAGGATACTTTTCATCCCGAATAAATTTAGTGTTCCCGTGGGATGAGCGGGTAACACCGCGGGGCACAGCTAGTTCTCTATACAAATCGTTTACGCAGTCGCTAGCGAGTGGGTGATTTTATTACAGGCGTTTCAACCGCTGTCAGTCCGCTGTCATAAATGTAAAGCAGTGGGCCATAACGTAAAATGCTTTAAATTAGAACAATTACGGTATGAAGTACCTACGGTTATAGAATATCATATCACTGTATGAAAGTTTGCAGCTTGGTGTAGCTCATACTTTCAATATTTTTGACAGTGGACTGACGTTGGTTGAAACGCCTGTAGAATCACCCCGAGGGCCCGAGTACACTATAAACTCATGGTAAGGGTACTGATATTAGAGAAAACACGCTCGCAACGCGCAAGTGTGGTAAGGCCCTAAACGCTGACATTATATCGATGCTATAAAAGCACGCTATCTATATCTCCTGAAGGGGTCTGAAAAGGTCGTCACCGTATCTAAATTGACTCTACACTTAAGTATGGAATGTTGATACCAGCCGCATTTTATAGCGACGAGGGAGGCGTCATAGATGGATAATTTAAAAAAACCAGCCAAGTGCGAGTCTGACTCGCGCACCGAGGGTTCCGTACAAACTTTCACTTATCCCATCGATGATATTAATTGGCCTGGTTGAGTTAAGTTTGCAACTGAAATGTATGGCGCCGCATACAAACGAGGTGCAAACTTAACGCAACCGAGTTCTCCAAATATAATGTTTGAAAAGGACTATATTTTTTATGATTTTATTACAAATGTATAGTTTTCCGATTTTTATAAGTATTTGTAGTATGTGACGATATTACTTGCCAAATTTCATAGTTCTAGGTCATCGGGAAGTACCCTATCATTTTGATGCCCTTGAGAGTGTCGAAATGTACGTTTTATGCGACATAAACGGCCGTATCTTTTTTTCACGTTAGCGTAGAAGTTTGATTTATCACAGCTTCAAGAGACCGTAAACTTGAGTACCTATATATACTTTTCATTTTCATTTCAACTCGATACCTACCTTCCCGCGTCCTCGAGATAAAGGGTCTTGACAGACAGACAGACCGAAGAAACAACAAAGCGATCCTATGAGGGTTCCGTTTTTGCCGATTGAGGTACGCAATCCTAAAAATCACACACCTGCATAAAGTATCCATAATTTCCAATTAACTTTCATTCTATTCCGTGAATTGTAGTAATAGTAAAAAGGGTGATTTAATTGTATAATTTCCTTCTATTATTATTTTTAGGGTTCCGTAATGTGAAGGTTGTGCTTCACTCTCGGTGATGTTGGCCACCGACATAAAAATAAAGTCATTTTTATGTATTTGAATCAGCGAGTGACATCCGTCATAAAAATAAAATGTATAGTTAGTCTAAAACTGGCCTCCGGGCAATAAACATCTTAGACCTCTCTCTGCTCTTTTAATCAGCCCCATCTGACTGCACCCCCGTAGTCGTACAGTACCCAAAGGGTAAAAACGGGACCCTATTACTGAGACTTCGCTGTCCGTCCGTCCGTCTGTCACCAGGATCTCAAGAACGGTGATAGCTAGACAGTTGAAATTTTCACAGATGATGTATTTCTATTGCCGCTATAACAACAAATACTAAAAATAAAATAAAATAAATATTTAAGGGGGGCTCACATACAACAAACTTGTTATAGATTATGGTACGGAACCCTTCATGCGCGAGTCGGACTCGCACTTGCCCAATTTTTTATTTTTCTTTAAGATAGTTTTTCTTCAAAATACAATATAAGTGAACATATTTTGCTTTCAGCAGCGGTCAGTATTCCAGCTAGTAATCAATAATCATACTTAAAAAAAATGTGTGAAGAAATTTACAGGGCGTGCTTACGATCTAAATTTACAAAGGCTAACAAAGTCAATAGCTTCGCATGTTAGATTTTTTAATAGCGTATAAAAGTTTCAATGCTGAACAAAAGCATCAAAGTTAGTTTCCCGCTACTCCCTATAAGCCGCTACCTACGCCCAGTCTCAAATTGAAAGTAAAGAAAATCTTTAGGTACCTATTTTCCTTATATTTCTCACTGATAGCCTAAGTTCTGATATCAAGGCATATTATCTACAAATAACGTTATTCTTATGATATGAGATAAAAAGCACAACCTATTCTATAACTCTTCCCTCTAATTAAAACTCCAACTGCATTACGTTTTTGTTTGGGAAGGCTGGTGTTTGTCGCGCGCAACAAGTGTGGCGCAGCGGGGTGCGGGGGGCTCTCATTGATCAGCCTGTTGCTGCCCCAGGGCCCGGGGCCCGGGGGGCCCGGGAGGCCCCCACAACGGGCCTGTCACATACGTCGGTGACGTCCGCTCTGGCGCGCCATTGCAATGCGTTTTCCGACATGGCGCTCGTATCTCTTGGTACTTTGTCGCGGCGTTGTTGGTTGATTGTTAATCTTGTAACTGCGTCCGTGTGCACTGAAAAAAAAAGGTCCACTAGTTTAACTACTTGAGATATAGCCAAATTGTGCTTGGTAGTTAGTTACCAAAATTATTATGCTAATTTTACACAACTTATTTTGGTTACTAGTATCCCTCAGTTTGTCAGTCCTCCGATTTATTTTTATATTACATAGGTAATGTATTAGTTTGACGAGGCGTTGGGCTCGGTTTGTAGACACCTGCCTACTGAGCCGACGGTCCCGGGTTCGAATCCCGGCCAGGGCAAATATTTGTGTGATGAACTCGAATATTTGTGCATGGGTCATGGTTGTTCTATGTATTTAAGTATATATTTATCTACATAAGTACGTATTTATATCGTTATCTAGTACCCATAACAGATTCTTGAGCTGAATTTGGGACTTGATCGATTTGTGTGAGGTTGTCCGATATTTATTTATTTATTAGTATGACTAGGTATGACATGACTTGTAAAATGTATATATTTTATTAATAAAGATCTGAATCTGAATCTGAATATTTACTAGCAGCTAACATTACTGCCGCTGCTACTGTTGACATTTTTTTTGTGTGAAGAATAAGGTTCTAAATTTTGTAAAGTTGAAGATTTTTATTTATAACTTTCTAATACAGGATTAAAACTTATATAAGTTCAACTGCTTTCTGACTTTTCATGCGTTAGTCACTATCTCAGTGTCGTGGCGTCCATAGAAGTCGATTCCCACCGCCTTGGCCATTTTAGAGCTTATAGGAAAGGTAAGCAAATTATTTGCAACGAGATTTCTGACGGTACACCATTGCTATACCTACTATACTGATTCAAGAAGCGTTTAAGAGTATAAGCTAGAGAAAATATGCTTGAAAACGACAGTCTAACATTAATTATTAATTCTAAATTAGAAAAATAAGCATTCGACTCTCTTCCTCGGTTAGATATTATTAAGCACTCTCGTTTGATTATACAAGTACCTGTCTGAGGTCAGTAGCCTCGTTTTCCTTCCCTCCCAAGTGTTTGTTTACACTCGGTGACACAAATATTATGATAATTGGTACATTAAAATGCCTTATATTTTTATTTTATTTGTTAAAGTCAAATTATGTCAACCGTTTTAATTAGGTACTTGTTCCCAAATGATGAATGTAACTTAGTAATTAGTTAATAGTTGTATTTTATATTCGAAACTAAACCGTATTGTTTAGTTAGAGCATTCCCTACCTATGCTTATTCGTAAATAATGTAATTTACGTCAATCTAGGACGTAAGCGGGATTTTCTGACTGGGACTGGGAGAAAATCTGACTTCCTGGCCGAGTCAAGACGTAATACTCTAGACTAGACAAGCCACGGGCGGTAATTCGTAAAGCCTCACATCGCATATTTAGGCCGCTCACCTTCGGTTCGGGGCACAAACACCTGCGGTCTAGGACATTCACGAATTCACCGCCCTAGGTATGCAATATCTACAGTACAGTGTAATGTACTATTTTAAATTGAAGTTTGATTCATAAATTTTCCTAATCAAGTAAAACTAATATTCAAATGCATACTATTAGAGATCGCTCTTTAGCGATAAGACCGCCTGTTGTCTACCGTTATTAAAATGATTGTTTTTGTGTTTAATTTTTAAACTTCTTTTGGTGTGCAATAAAGCATTTTGTATTGTATTGTATTGTATTGTATTGTATTGTATTGTATTGTATTGTATTGTATTGTATTGTATTGTATTGTATTGTATTGTATTGTATAATATCAGGCTGCAACTTTTCTAACAAAACACACACTGAAGAGCGTTTATGACCGTCTACGGCCTCTTAATGTTTATGCTCGAACCCTCCTGATTTCGGGTTGACGGCTATTTCCGTCCCAGTTTACATTTATTCATATCCACTTCGGCGACACGCGGAGGCACTTTGGTGGGGCTTTCTTTTGACTTAAGGGATTATATAATCTAGACTTGAAGCTCTGGTAACGGATATGGTTAAAACTTGGTACTTTGTCCATGATCTATAGAATATTATGAAATTGTAAACTTGAAATCTTTGTCCTTTCTTCACGGCTAAACGGATAGACCAATTTCAAAAAATTTTGATACACGGGTAGCTGTCTTTTCCCAGATGGGTATAGCTTACTTTTTACCCGACTATATATATAGTCCTCCTTGTCGTATCCGACAACGGCGACTCTTACACTCTCCGTTCATGTTGCGCGGATGTGACTTGCAAAGCCAAACTTGGTCTTGAATGTCCGGTCACACTGTGCGCAATAAAGTTGCCCTTGTGTGTCAAAAGTGTAAGCGTAGGCAGGTTTGGGTCGAGTCTTCCGTAAGCGGCGCTTTTGCTCCAGATGCTCGATTCGAGCTTCTTCAAATGAAGCTACACCTTTATTGACGTTATTGCGCCACTCCGTCTCATCGACGCAAGGTCCTCCCAACGCTCAGATGGGATGTCGTAAGCTTTAAGATGGCGTTTCAGAACATCCTTGTAGCGCAGGAACTGCCCCCCGTGATTGCGTTTTCCACTAGCGAGCTCCGAGTAAAAAACGGTTTTTGGGAGTCTGCAGTCTTGCATGCGGCTAACGTGGCCACACCATCGTAGCTGGTGTCTGATCGATATGGCCTCCATGCCGGACATGCCAGCTCGTCGAAGTATGCGACGTAAACACCGCATATGGATTAAAGTATCAAGCCTTCTGATGTCTCCTTTGTAGCCTTTTACCCGACTACGGAGAGTGTTATAACTTTTTCTTCAACGCGGACGAAGTTCTCAAGCACCGTCTAGTAATCTTATAAATATTTTAATGGAAAATTATACTTTGTTTTGACTGCTGTGGTTAATAGGCGTTATAGTGCCTGTGATTTGCCTGTTCTTAAGGTATCTATAGTTTATATACTAACGGCGGTCACAATTATGTATACAGTAAGTAAATTTAGGCCCTATTTGTCATTTCGTTTCGTTTTTATTTAAGGATGTTTTCGCATCAATTTCACATGTCACATTCTCACTAGATTTTCTTTATTGGAGGCTGAAACTGAACAAAGGATTATAGGATATTTAAACTACGCAAACGACGTCATGGGCAAAGGCTTGTCTAGAATAAACAAGTTGGAAGTAGTGATGGACAATTCCGGAAACATTTGAAAGTTTTCTCAACGGAGAAATATTTCGGATCTTAGAAAATGTTAAATATGTCTTAAGTATGTATTTATTTTTGTATTTTCTGAATTACACAAAAATAAAAGTTAATTAAAGTATCATAAACTTTCTTAATGAAGTTTTCGTAAAACGGCTTTTTATTACGATCTTAATAAAAACAAATAGAGGTAGATTTAACTTATTACACTATTTTCACCCATTTTCAGCCATTACGCGAGTATTATAACGAAACCGGACTTAGGTAGTTGCGTTCAAAAATAAATTAACACTTTTTGAATGCGATTAGTTCCCGTTTTGTCATAATACATTAGAAGTACTTAGGTTATAAAATGAAATAATGGCAATCCAATTTGCTAGGTACTTACTTTATAATTATGTACCTAGATATTGATTTACTAGACTCTATGATCGGGTATATTGCGAGTATCGTTGTAGGTACGTGAGTTGTTTTTATTGTCTTACTCACTCAGAAACACAAACAAAAAAGGAAACAGATTTTCGATCCCTAATTGAAAGTTGGCAGCCTATGGATTGTAATTGATGCTCCTCCTGTAAGAGGATAAGTTTTTAGTGTTGTAACCACTACAAGCGTCATCGGTCTGCGAGTCATAGAAATTTAAATCAAGGTTTCATTACGGAAACTGCAGATTCCCATCCCTAGTTGAAAGTGGGCAGGCTCGAATTAATTGAATATTTCCAGGCAGTCCGACTGCCTGATAACGAGTTTGAAGGCACGTCCGATAGCAATCGAAAAAAGGCCTAAAATATCTCGACAGTTCCAACTTTTAGATGTCTCGGCCGGAGAAATTTAATTTTCCTTTTCATTTTTGTTCAATTAGTTGATTTGGAAGAGTGGAATTGTCTTAGAATTCATTAGGTACTAAGTCCTGCAAAAATCATCCTTTATGCTCTTTTTATATTTTTTGGATGTTTGTAAACGTGTCAGTACAAGCAGGATGCTACAAGCTTTCAAGCATTTTTTCGCTGAAATTAATACTTTTCACCCTACTATTAAAAGGACGAGGAAATTTCTCACAGATTAACTCTTTACCAAGCTGATAAACTCTTAAAATATATAACAAGTATTATATACGACCAAAACAGTCATCCCCGTCTCATTACTCTAACACCCGAGTCAGTTTCTTACATGATTCGGTTTATTTAATATCTCTGTGAACCCATCTAAACACTCAAAAACATTGACAAAAACACATTCTAGAATCCACTCTAAAAACACATAAAAATAGGATTGATTTTGAAACAGCAAGAAGACAGGATAAGCGGCGAAGTTTTTTGCGGCCGGAGCTGAAAAGACGTTAGTACCAATGTCAAAACCGACTCAACTGGTTGATACCTACTGTCTATACAAATGTTCAGCGGTAAGTGTCAACCAGTGTAGCGGGTTGTGTTGTTTTCTCGGACATGTCTTCAATTGATTAGGTGGCAGTCCGGCTGGCGCGGAAGATTAATCGTGGGACGATTAGAGTTGACTTGCCGGTGGGCGCAACGTTCCGACCCGGAAAATTTCCTTCCTAAGTACTCAGTTTGCAAAATTTCGTTACGATTGGTTAAGTTTGGAGTAACAAACAGCCGAGATTGGTGTGGTCACTAGGCATCGGATAATCGGATGCTTTTATACCTAAACTTTGGCGGTGGCTTTGTTGTTCAGTTGTAGGTATAGGTGTGTTTAAGGTATGAGTGAGATAACTATAGGATTTTGTCAACTTTAGGTAAATGTATACCTGAATTTCCGATCCCTAGTCGTAACTGAATCTTAATTCTTAATATGTGGGCTATTAGACGTTATTAGAAAACTGTAAGCTTTTACCTTAATTAATGCTGGAGCTAGTATTCTTTCATGAAGAAATGAACACGACTAATGGGTTTGGTTCGGGGAAAATTTACGCCCTGAAAATAGTAGTTAACGCTGTAAGGTCACGGGGCCAATGGGACTTTTGATGATATCATAGAATCGCAACACTTTATAACTACCACCGATCTCTTTTTAGGGTTCCGTAGTCAACTAGGCTTAGCTCCGTCATTATTAGTACTAGAAAGCTGAAATTTGGTATGAGTATGTATATGTATCACACCGACAAACTGTAAAAGAAAATTGGGAAAGTGCGAGTCCGACTCACGCATGCAGGGTTCCGTACCATAATCTATAACAAGTTTGTTGTATGGGAGCCCCCCTTAAATATTTATTTTATTTTATTTTTAGTATTTGTTGTTATAGCGGCAATAGAAATACATTATCTGTGGAAATTGCAACTGTCTAACTATCACCGTTCTAACAGCCTGGTGACGGACGGACGGACGGACGGACAGCGAAGTCTCAGTAATAGGGCCCCGATATTACCCTTTGGGTACGGAACACTAAAAACTAAAAAAAAAAATATCTCTACGTCTCTTAAAAATAATAGGGGTCTTTAAACATAACTTTTTGATAAAGTCAGCAGTTTTGTAAATATTCACTCCGGAAATCCAAAAAATAGCGTCCCCGCCCCTCTCTAACTTCCACTAACCACGGGTCGAAAAATTGTGGATAAATTCATGAAAATGAGGCCTTATTAAGTACTTTCAATGAAAACTATATTGAATAAAATCGGTTGAGCTGTTTTTGAGTTATCGCAGAATTTCATAATTTTCTTTAACGACGTTAGTGCAACGCGGTGTCCTTATGCTTCTAATGTTACATTAGTTAATTGCCATACTGCATTCCGCTCAATCTGGCGCGTATAATGGATAACTTCCAGGTAATAAGTAATTAAAGTTACTTTGGCGTTTACGCCCTTTTTATAGAGCTTGAAATCTTTCTCGTAATTTAAACGTTAAACCTTAAAACCGCGGTTTTAAGCCCGTCTAAATATTGTGAAGGATGCGCGTCTACGGAACCCTACACCGAGCGTAGCCCGACATGCTCTTGGCCGGTTTTTATCTGAGTAGCGCAAAACTTTAGGCAGTAAGTTTATGGGTGATCTTAAAATGTTGCGCGTCTGTGATGTGACATCATCAAATGTCGCATTTGCCTCTATAGTCGCAATAGCCTCAGATGAAATTAATGCTTTAAATGTAGGTATTATAGAGCCACGTTATCAAACTACTATGGGATTGGGATTGAAGACTTTTTTCTGTGTTTCACGAGTTATTGAGCTAATTTTATTTATATAACTACAGTAGGTATGTTATATAATTCAAGATCAGCCTAACAGTCCCATTGTGCAATTGTTATTTTGACCGATGCGCGGTCAGGCTGTGAACAAAGGTGCGTATATGGGGTGATCAATCCAAATGGGTCAGTAGGGAGAAAACGAAAACTATAAGAGACTAGCTTTTGCCCGCGACTACGTACGCGTGGAACTTGATAAAAGGGATTATTAAAAGCGCCTAAGCAAATGTAAGAGCAATTATGCTTTTGGTCTAATAATTACATTTTCTACAGGGTCACCGCACCCCAATAGAAATGTTCACTCACTTTTCAATCTTTTTAGGTATAATTTCCAGGATGAAAACTATCCTATGTCCTTCCTCGGATCTTAAACTGTCTCCATGCCAATGTCATCAAAATCGATTCAGCGGTTTAAGCGTGAAGAGGTAACAGATAGACAGACACACTTTCGCATTTATAATATTAGTATGGATTAGTATGGATAGGGAAATCTGGGTTCGATACCGGGTTATGCATGAGATGTACGAAAAAAAATTGAATGCAGTTTTTGATAAATCTAAAATCGCAGCCATTGTTCCTAAGAACAGATTTCCCTATCTCTTATAGTTTTCGTTTTCTCCCTACTGACCCATTTGGATTGATCACCTCCAATTTTCGCCGCAATAAAGTATTTATTTCCATGCTATATTCTTTGTGAAAATAATTTAATCAACCCGCGCATTCAATTTTAACTCCACTGCGAAAGACTCGCATTTCACAGGTTGTATGCGATTGGTCTATTTTTAAATATGGTTCGTATATTTCGCAGATATTTGTTTGAAATGAGAGATGTGCCTTCTCCGAAGCATTCCGGAAAATTCCTCATGTTGTATTGAGAAAAGAGAATAAAATCCGGTAATTTTCAGAAATGGCACTATATGTTATACTGTAATAATTCTGAGCCGTGTTTCTGGCAAATCAACACATTCAGTATATCGTCGTAAAATGGGTTTCTATTCACTGCCATTAAAATTGATAATAGGTGTAATGGCGTCATGCAGGACCATCATTTGTTTTGTATGGGCGCGCGGCGCCACGCCATGTCAATCTGGCGCCATCTCTTGGACATAAATTTCCATTGTCTCTCTCATCACATCACGCCGAAACGGCTGGAAAAATCTTAGTAATGCCTGATTTCCAAATCTAGTGCGTCATCCTAAGATATTGACTGTTATAACTTTTTAACAAAAAATAACCGACGTCAACGACGAAAATAAGTTTGGGTCATTGTCAGTTAAAAAAACAAAATTTGTCCCTTCGGTGGTCAAAAGTTAAGAACTTGTATGAATCTAGGTTATGTTGCTATTACATCGGATTATAGCAGAGGGAACGTTCTTTATTCTCACAGGCATTTAATCAGAAAATTAGGCCCTGGAATCCTTAATTTCGTAAATGTCCACCGGAAAGACGCGCACCTAAATCTGACAATGACCCGTTTATGTTATAATGTAACCTTTGAGCATTGTCATAACTAGTAAGTATACTTTCTAGTTTCTTTCCAAGAATAAAAGAATTTCCCAATCGGTTCAGCCGTTTTCGAGTAATCGGGAAACATACATAAATAACCCAGCCAAGTGCGAGTCTGACTCGTGCACCGATGGTTCCGTACAAACTTTCACTTATCCCATCTTAATTGGCCTGGTTGAGTTAAGTTTGCACCTGAAATGTATGGCGCCGCATACAAACGAGAAGCAAACTTAACGCAACCGAGTTCTCCAAATATGATGTTTGAAAAGGACTATATTTTTATGATTTTATTACGAATGTATAGTTTCAGATTTTTATAAGTAATTGTAGTATGTGATGATATTACTTGAAAAAATTCATAGTTCTAGGTCATCGGGAAGTATCTTATCATTTTGATTTCCTTGAGATGGCGAAACGTACCTACTAATAAATAAATAAATAAAATTTACGTTTTTTGCGACATAAACAGCCGTATATTTTTTTCACGTTAGCGTAGAAGTTTGATTTTTCCACAGCTTCAAGGGACAATAGACCTGGGGGGGTATTCGACCAATTTTAGAGATATAATGGAGATCTCTCCTTTTCATCGCCATCCGTCACTTTTGACGTGTGCCTACTTGACAAGTGGCGATATCCCTAGAACATCGCAACTTCGTCAATTCGGACTCGCAAAATTTTCGCTTTCTTTGTATGTGCCGGCATAAATAACAGGCGCATACTGTAAATTGACCGCTTAGACCGTGAAATTAGTCCGTTACGTTTCGTTCAAAACAGAAATTTATATACATGAATAACATTTTTGACAATCATTATCGCCTTCGTATTTCCAAAATTGAGATGAGATATGTCACTTTTAAGCTCATCGCATTTAAATGACAGTTCAATGGCGATATAACTGTTATCTAATGGAGATTTGACGTTTGGCGATATCTCCAACGGCATTCTCGAAT
This sequence comes from Apotomis turbidana, assembly GCA_905147355.2. NCBI lineage: Eukaryota > Metazoa > Arthropoda > Insecta > Lepidoptera > Tortricidae > Apotomis > Apotomis turbidana. The sequence goes on along the minus strand of LR990283.1, from coordinate 27,674,295 downwards.
TGGGCCCCTGAGTATATATATGGTGTTAATTTAAACTCTATATCTCCACGCGTTCTTGAGAGATAAAGGGTCTTGACAGCCAGACAGACGGGCGGACGGACAACAAAGTGATCCTATAAGGGTTCCGTTTTTTTCCGACTGAGGGTCGGAACCCTAAAAAATACAAAAGAAACCCGACCAACTGAGAACCTGCTCCGTTTTTCGTAATCGGATAAAAACAGCTGACATTGCACACGAATATCTTAGATCCTACGAGCATCGATTGATAATACAGAAACAGGAAAGTCAAAATGAAGTCTATGTGTTCTCTAGGTAAGTAATTGTAAAGGTGCAGAAAATCCTTATTATAAAATCACTACGTCCGTTTGTCCGTCTGTCTTTTACTCTTTATCTCATGTTTTGTAAACCCGAGCCCGTGATGATCGCAATTCGAGCGCCGTATAGTGCTTTCTCCTTCACCCAAATATAGTTTGTCAGGAGATCAAGAGGGACGGCACTATATGACTCGAATATTGAACAGCCTGGTTCTGGCAAATCATCACGCGCCGACCGCGTATCGCGCCGTAAACAAACTTGAACGTGTTCCCAGGGGCTTCATTTGAATAAATCGTGTTTCATGGGATTACCTTCTTCTATACTATTTTAAATATTATTTTTTTTGTGAAAATCCATTCCATAGGACAAATTTTATCTATATTTATATACTAGCAGGTGCCCGCAACTTCGTACGCGTATTTTTTTTCTTTACCATAGTCAGGCAAAAAGTATCCTATAACCTTCAAATCTTTGGATGTCCAGCTGTACAGTAAACGGCGATAAAGTTTGCACATCGATCTTTGGAAAGAGGCAATCGGCTAATTTCGACTTCGTATAGCGATATCTGTGTCGCACACACCATGACGTTTGTTTTGTCAGTCGTGGTTCAAATGCGAGAGAGTGCAGTCGCATATCCAAGTCAAAAATTAAATTTGTACTATACTTTGCCAGTCACGCGAAATTATCTACAATGTTTATAAATATTTTGTAACTGAAGCCGACCAATTTAAAAAACATGATAATGTTAATGTTATTACACTTTTTGTCGATCTTTAAACCCACATTTAAGTATCCTAGTAGTATAACATAAGTTGCTAATGCTCAGTCAACTCCTTTTAGGAATGTGGGCCTGAATATATATGTATATTATTTTTCCCCAACAAGAACATTATAGCAATAACTATAATATTATTACATCGAGTTTTACAGCTCTATATATTCCACATGAAATCAAAACAAAACAACAATAAATGGTCTTTCACTAAATTTTACCAAATGTGAAATATTTTTACCCGAACACCTTTCTCCTGAAAAGAAGATTGAAATTCTCACGAACTTTCATGCAGTTGTTCCAAATATTTCAGTTCATACAAAATCATCTCTGACACTTTTAGGTTCACCAATTTTCGACGACGCAATCAGTCCCATTATCAACTGCAAATTAGGCCTTTTCAAAAGTATTTCTGACCTCCTTTTCGAAATTAACCCCCACATGGCTCTCTTTGTCATCCGTTTTTGTCTTTTCACACCGAAATTTATGTATTTGCTCCGTAGCAGTCCTGTTTGGAAATTACCGCCCATTTTGTCATCTATAGACGACTGTCTACAAACAACACTTTCAAAAATTTTAAATATTAATTTTGACAGCAGATCATGGGATCAAGCGGTTCTCCCCATAAGACTCGGTGGTCTGGGTGTTCGCTCCTCGTCTAGCTTGGCACTGCCGGCGTTTCTTTCCTCTGCCTATAGCTCGTTATCTCTCGTCAGTGTAATTCTTAACTCCCCTCAGCTACCTGACGTTGAGATGGCGTTTTTGGTGGAGGCCAGGGACGCTTGGTGTGCCTCGTGCCCTGGTGCGGACATCCCGATTACAAGAGCTGCCCAAAAGGCATGGGACAACCCTAGGCTTAAGGCAACCCACGCTTCCCTATTAGAAAATAGTCCGAACGATTTGGAGCGTGCTCGTGTCTTGGCCGTTTCCGCGAGCGAGTCTGGCCACTGGCTGCACGCCCTTCCCTCGCGTAATATCGGCACTGTTCTAGATCCCAATTGCTTAAGGATAGCAACTTGTTTAAGACTTGGAGCTAGAATATGTGTCGATCATACGTGCGCCTGTGGTAAGAGCGTAGATCAACTGGGACGTCATGGGCTTTCTTGCGCAAGAAGTGCCGGCCGCTTGTACCGCCATGGCACATTAAACGATCTGTTCCGCCGTTCACTTGCCACTGCCTCTGTGCCTGCCATCCTAGAACCCATTGGGATGGCGAGAGACGACGGCAAGCGTCCGGATGGAGCAACGTTGGTGCCATGGAAGACACATCCAGGTAACTCGCACACAGGCTGGTGCGGCGGCTGACCAGGCCCAGATCCTAAAGCGCCGAAAATATTCATGCCTTTTAAAGGATCATGTGTTTGCGGCGCTGGCAGTAGAGACTTTAGGACCTTGGTCAGCCGACATGAAAAGCTTCTTGAAGGCCCTGTCGTCGCGGTTGGTCGACGCCACGGGGGATCCAAAAGCTGGCGCTTACCTCTCGCAAAGGATCAGCCTTGCAGTTCAGAGAGGTAACGCCGCCAGTGTAATGGGGACCATGCCACAGGCAGAGCTGCTGGAGGGGGTGTTCTTTTTATAATACTATTATTTTTAATTTAGCATTAGTAGTTTATTTAGTATATATCTTTAGCACTTATCATTTGTATATTGTAAATATGTTTTTTTTTATTTGTTTATTTGAAAATAAACTGTTAAACACAATAAAGTACTTAGTTCTAAATTCAAATTCTGATGAACGATTAATCTAATAATTGATGTACATGGAAATCAGCATTCGTTTGTATTCGGAAATGCGATGATTGCCGATGTGCATTCTTTATCGCCGTTTACTGTACCTGTGCCAAAATTGGTTAAAATCCGTCCAGCCGTCTCGGCGTAATGCGAGGGCAAAGGAAATTATGACCAACAGATGGCGCAAGACTGGCATGGCGACGGACGGCGACGCCCATACAAAACAAATGACGATCCTGCATCACGCTATTACGATTTTTCCTGAAATCATGACCCCTATAGAAAACTGTTTTTCAATAAAAATCTAGAATTTTATAATAGATAATAGATTATGTACATCGTCTAAGTACTCATATCATTTGTTGTAGAATAAAAAAAGCTTACAACTGTCATTCTTAGAAAAGGTTACGGGCAAAAACTAGTAAGTAAATAAAGTAAATGTCGGACCCTTAAATAAAAAAAAGATCCTTTTGTTTAGACGGGCGTAGCCCAAAGAGTATATTGCATTAAGTAATTCGATGACCGTCCGGCTCGGTAAATGGCTGAATTACTGCAAACGGATTACTTTGAAGGTTTCTAGAAGTTCTTAGAGTAGGGGATTATATTGAGAGAAATGTAATGATACAGTTTCTTTTTATTTATTTAAGATAGCCAAGCATTTGGATATTGTATCTGATGTTAAGTGAAAATAACGCATTGCCGATAACGCCTTAGATGGAGCATACTTGTCTAAAAGTGCCTATTCACTTTTGACTTCAAAAGAGCAAAAGTTTAGTTTTCACGGTATACTTAGTATATTCCGATATATCGAAAACTCAAATAAATTAATATAAATACGCCATGTAATCATACGCCATGTAATCCTGTTGTTTACTAATTGCAATTTCTTGCGTTGTATTTCTCCTGCATGTTTTCTTAGGTGTGCAATAAAGAGTACGTCTTGTAATGTATTGTAATCCGTTAGAATTAAATTATTTGAATATAGGTATAAAACTTGAAAAATTTTTACTCCTTTAATAATTCAGACTGTGTGGTTAATTTAACTCCTGTGGTGTTGCGGGGAATGTTTTCCTTACAAGTGTACAATAGTTCAGTAAAATGTTATGTTTATCCTTTGATAATTTAAGAGTCTTCGATTTTTGTTGAGTATGGACATAATGCCGATTGAGTCATATCAAAAAGTTAGAACATTTAGTTTTACGCTCCCTTCTCCTACTGTCTGGTGGGACGACATAAGTCCATACAAATATCGGCACTCAACACAGAATTGACGTCGCGTCTCTGTCAGTCAATTTTTAGAGCAGTCTAAGTATAATTTGCAAGCGTTGCCGGAGTAGCGCTCTCCCAACTGAGGTGTCACATCTTAAAAACATACATTCCAATCTGACGTTGTGATGTGATGGGCTAGACCACACCATATATCCCGCGACGACCTAGACAAGTCTAGACCGCAGAGGGTTTCCTAGCTAGCTTTCAGGGTGGAACTTTCGAACAGAGGGCTTTAGTTAGAGGTGAGTTAGTAATACAAACGGAGTACCTTAATAAATAGTATTTATTTACAATTAAAACCTAAACCTAATGATCACTCGCGGCTGGCTATAGGCTCGCGGGCCTTTTAAATATACTAACGGCGGTTCCCGTAGGATTCGCGGTAACGGTAGCGGGTGAGCTTTAGTAACTGGCGCGATACAGAGTCGTACCGCCTCCGAGATACTAGAACCCTGGATTCAAGTCAGTGCGATGCTGAACGCACCGCGCCTAGACTTGACCTAAGGTGCCCGTCCGGTGCTGTTATGATACAGGCTCGTACCGCACTCAGACGTGGCCCGGAGTCCTGAGGAGTGCAAGATGCTGAAACAGCGCACCGCTCCTACCTCAGGGACATTCAGAGATCAGAGTCTTGCTATTCGGAAACCCCTTAGAGCTCCGTACGGCACCGACGCTAACCTCCGAATGCCGGCCGGTTTTTTTTGGTTTCCATGGTTGCTTGCGGGTCCGAAGGACCCTTTGCACTGCTGGTGCCAGGCGTGCTACTCCGCTTGGAGAAGCACCGGAGTTTAACTAACCTAACTAAGAACTAAACTAATCTACTAGATCTCTGGCTAAAAGAGTGGTTAATACTAATGAGAAAAAACCATGGAAAATTGACAATTAACTAGAAACTTTATTTAATTGTGTGTAGTTCTAGTTTGCTCCCAATAGGGGCGCCTACTGAAATATACTGCCCTGGTTGCTAATACCGAGGGGTGCTTATATACTGCCCTGGTTGCTAGGGCCGGCCGGTCTGGCGAGTCGCGGCTTTTATTCCGTCGGTGCGCGGGCGGCGATGACGCGCTCCGGCGGCTGGCTGCACCCCGCGCGCGCCGCGCCCGTTGACGCCCAGCGGTGCAAGATGCCGGTCAGGTCGCTGCGCGCCGCTACGGGTGTCACAACGTCACTCGAACGTCACCTCGAACGGCCTCGTCGAAGGGCCCTCTGCGTTATCTAAGCGACGCAGAGGGCGCTCTAGTACCGTAGAATTATATAATCAAAGATTTGGTGTGATTGACGTAACGATGAGCTCAGGTGAGAGAGCACTACAGCGTAAACGTAGGGTCACATGTCCGAGTCTAAGGAAAAATGTTATGTGATGCACTCCAATATGCTTATATTTCATAATTTACCTTAGTGTCAATATTTTTAAAAATAAAATGTGGCGTTTACACATTAAAAACAGAATCGATAATTATATCGATGATAATAATAATAATATATAGTACACCTGCGCCACGCTGAGCGACACGCGAGTGCAGTACAACAACGCGTGGCGCGCAATATTCCGGCTGCCGCGCTGGTGCAGCGCCAGCGCCATGTTCGCCGAGGGGCGCGCGCCGGGCTGGGCCGCGCTGCTACGCACGAGGAGTGCGAACGCCAGAAAGGCCATCTACGCCTCCTCCAACACCCTACTCGCGGCGGCGAGAGAGTGGGATGCCAGTCCGCTCCACGAGCGCTGGAGAGGCTACCATAAGCCTGTGGTCACGGGGCCGGGGTAACCTGTGGCTAATTATGTGTATGTGTAATATGTCAATGTGTATTTGTAAATTGTATTTTGTGTTTCTCTCGCAAAGGATCAGCCTTGCAGTTCAGAGAGGTAACGCCGCCAGTGTAATGGGGACCATGCCACAGGCAGAGCTGCTGGAGGGGGTGTTCTTTTTATAATACTATTATTTTTAATTTAGCATTAGTAGTTTATTTAGTATATATCAACTCTTTTAGCACTTATCATTTGTATATTGTAAATATGTTTTTTTTAATTTGTTTATTTGAAAATAAACTGTTAAACACATTTTGTGTTTTAATTTTATATAATTGTAGTTATTATGGAATCTCGAATTCTGAATGAATGAATGAATGAATGAATGTTTATTTGCAAGAACATAGTAGGTACAATAAATTATTTTCATTTCATTTCATTTCAATATTCTATTGAGTCTTCGCTCCATTCACTCTAATTTGACGGGACTAAAAGTCGGATCTTTCAGAGAGGCCATTTGTTACGTCCCAAATTAGCACGTTGTTTCTTTTGTTACAAACGTGAGAGAGGACTCGATGTCTATTTTATGTTTATATACAAGTTCGTGTTTATTTCACTGACGGTATTTCTAGTCTCGTAACTATTATCTTTTCAGACGCTACATAAATACAGGTAAAGTAACACTGAATACGACAGTTTGGTGGCAAATTATATACGGCAATGAAACTTTGTTTATACGTATAACTTTGTCTTGGCGCTAGAAATGAGGATCTGCCGAGTTCGGCCAAAATTGATTGAGAAACTGTCCTTTAAAGTACTGAAATGTGACTAATCCATATAACTTCATATCTCGCAAAATATTGATCATTAAAGTATGTTAGTAATAGTCTCATTCGATTCGGCGCAAACAATCACATAGAATAGAAACTGATACTTCACTCACTGGTTTGTAAATTTATAAGCAAAGTTTCATTGATGTACATATTTTGCCTCTAAAATATGCTATTTGATCTGTATTAATAATGCAGCTACACAAACTACTATTTCTTTACAACCGACTTGAAAAGAGAAGAGGTTCTCCTATTTTTTTACGTTTTTTAGAATAGAATAGAATAGAATAGAATAGAATAGAATAGAATAGAATAGAATAGAATAGAATAGAATAGAATAGAATAGAATAGAATAGAATAGAATAGAATAGAATAGAATAGAATAGAATAGAATAGAATAGAATAGAATAGAATAGAATAGAATAGAATAGAATAGAATAGAATAGAATAGAATAGAATAGAATAGAATAGAATAGAATAGAATAGAATAGAATAGAATAGAATAGAATAGAATAGAATAGAATAGAATAGAATAGAATAGAATAGAATAGAATAGAATAGAATAGAATAGAATAGAATAGAATAGAATAGAATAGAATAGAATAGAATAGAATAGAATAGAATAGAATAGAATAGAATAGAATAGAATAGAATAGAATAGAATAGAATAGAATAGAATAGAATAGAATAGAATAGAATAGAATAGAATAGAATAGAATAGAATAGAATAGAATAGAATAGAATAGAATAGAATAGAATAGAATAGAATAGAATAGAATAGAATAGAATAGAATAGAATAGAATAGAATAGAATAGAATAGAATAGAATAGAATAGAATAGAATAGAATAGAATAGAATAGAATAGAATAGAATAGAATAGAATAGAATAGAATAGAATAGAATAGAATAGAATAGAATAGAATAGAATAGAATAGAATAGAATAGAATAGAATAGAATAGAATAGAATAGAATAGAATAGAATAGAATAGAATAGAATAGAATAGAATAGAATAGAATAGAATAGAATAGAATAGAATAGAATAGAATAGAATAGAATAGAATAGAATAGAATAGAATAGAATGATTTATTGTCAGAAAGTGAGTGGTTACAATAAGGTGTTACATTAAAAGTCTATGTCAGTCACAATCAGCCAGAGTTGGCGTACAATATTTTACTTCAGCAATTGCTAAAATAACTCCAAATAATAAATTACAATAAGCGAAAGACACGAATTTCAATGTCATGCTGACTAATAGTAATAAAATGTCAGAATATAATTATTATCAATAAATTACTTCAGAACTCCGGCATTTATAGGTAAAAACCGATTTCTAATATTTTCTTTCGAGAACATACAATTTCTGGGAAAATTTAATTAAGAAATTCACGAGGAATCCTCAGATATAGCCAAATATCTCTTTTTTTTTATTATTGACTTGATATCTATCGATTTCGGTGATTTTATAATTCGTTCAGTTGTTGTCAGAAATATAACTTCTTCTCATTGAAGTCAGTTATTTTTGGGAAAAATTGATTATTTCTTAAAACTGAGCATGGCGTTTTGTAGGGTAGGCCGGGGAAAAAAGGGCCATTAACTGCTAACTAATATTATTATTATTATTTGTTTCTCGACTCATAGTCTCGGGCTTATACGTCCCGGTCTTTTGAAAGGCTTGCGTGGGGATATGGATCCAACACGTAGAGGCCCCTTGGAGAAATTTGCTGTGGCTGTAGCCCTGCTGGGACCCGTTCCTGATCATATCAATAGGATGATACATCCATGAACAGGTCCCAGCAGGTGATTGAACTATTGCATTGATATGGAAAAGAAAAAACCGGGCTATTAAAATGGAGTATGGGTGGATTCTTTATTTGGGCTATTGCAATAGTAAAATGTCACCCGCCGTAACCATCAGTACGACTGTTACCTCTGGCGGGTGGTGACTCGCCCCTCACTAGGTGGGCCCCGTAATGCCGTCGTAAAGACGGCCGGAAGCAACACGAGCGTGAGGGCTCAGGGGTGTCGAGAGGTGTGCTGCGCTTTCTCCGAAGTTACTCGCGGCGTGATGCCTTTAACACTTCCACCCCTGGAGCATATAGCTCTAACGCTCCTCTCTGGACGGCCAATGATATTATTATTATTATTATTATTATTTGTTTCTCGACTCATAGTCTCGGGCTCATACGTCCCGGTCTTTTGAAAGGCTTGCGTGGGGATATGGATCCAACACGTAGAGGCCCCTTGGAGAAATTTGCTGTTATTATTATTAAGAGCCTATATTGTCCCACTGCTGGGCAAAGGCCTCCCTCTCATTCTTCCATGCGTCCCTGTCCCGAGCAATCTCCCACCAGTCTCGGTGAAAGGCGTCAAGTTCGTCTCGCCATCTCCTTCGAGGTCTACCACGACGCCGGATGCTGTTTTGTGGGACCCACTCGGTGGTAATTTAGCCCACAGGTCGTCCGGCATGCGAGATACGTGTCCGGCCCAGTCCCATTTAAGCTTTGCGGCCGCTTGGGCTACATCAGCTACCAACGTTTTGGAACGCAGTATTGTGTTCTTGATTCTGTCAGTTAGTTTTACGCCCAGAATACTGCGTTCCGTGGCTCTTTGACAAACCTTGAGGGTGGACTTCTGAACTTTTGTCAAAGACCAAGTCTGTGCTCCGTAGGTCAGGAACTAATATTGTTTACGAAAAAGATTTCAATAGCAATGGATAGCTTAGTTCTTCGTCTATTAGTGACAATATTTAAAAATAACCAATTTTCAACTCCAAGCCAGATATTAACAATATAGAAAGTCGGGTCAATCGGACCTTTTTGGCCCGACTGTGAGGCATAAAGGACCACTAATGACATTGTGTAGTTATTTCAAACAGCTATATAAAAGAAAGGCATGTTAAATCAACTCAATTATATTTTTAGATATTTTCTACCAAACATAACTATGGCACAATTTTTAGATTGTGACATTAAGTCTTTTGTGATTCACTTTTTGGTCTCATATAACCTATGGTATAGAATACCTACCCTTTGAAAATGAACTTCTTTTAAAACATAAAATCATAACGAAACATAACAAAAATAGTCACTCAACTTGAGTTATTTCTAATATCTTGGGTTATTTAAAATGTATGGACCTTTATGCCCCGTAGTGACTTAGTTTCATTTCAAGGTTATAACGCAGATTTTTTTTTTGCATTAGATTTACACCATCTTAACTGGAAACCATATATAAAACACTCTAACGGACAAAAAGGAAATGAGGTGCAATATTTTAATTACGTGATTTTTTTTCGACGCAGACATGTAACCTTTTTACCCGCGGACCTTTAAGCCCCGCTCTACCCTACCAGTTATGAACGGTACCGTACTGTATTCATTTTCGTAAGTGTTACTTTAGTTTATAGACACATTTTTTTTTAAAGTTTACACCTACTATTAAACTTAAAGCGAAGGTATTTTGTAAACAAGTTCGAAAAAAACAGTCTATTTTAAATCGACGGCAATTTCAAGATGGCTTCTTTATGTAGCCCCTCGTAATTGCTTTTTCGATGGTTTCCGAGCGTCGGGATAATAGGGAGAAAAAACGTTTTCCTGAAATAAAGCTGTCACTTCTATTGCCCCAAATGGCATGGTTAACACTTTTTAAGGACTACTAATTATTAGAATTATTCTGACAAGAGCGAAACGAAGAAGAAGAAGAAGAATTATTAGAATAGAAAGGAGCATTTTCTCGACTTTTATAGGAGGTCCTTTCTGGAGTAAATCTGTCACTGGCTTACAAAACTCTTTGACGACGCGGTAGGCGCAGTTTGTAGTACCTGCTTACTGAGCCGGCGGCCCTGGGTTCGAATAACGGCCAGGGCAAATAATTGTGCGATGAACTCGAATTGTGAATTTATATATTACTAGCTTTTGCCCGCGACTACGTCCGCGTGGAACTTGGAAGTATGGAAGCAAAGTCGTACAACACGATAGATATCCACCTAATTAATAAAAGGGATTATTAAAAGCGCCTAAGCAAATGTTTATGGTTTTGGTCTAATCATTACATTTCCTACAGGGTCATCAATGTCATCATGAATTATTTACTCACTTTTCAATCTTTTTAGGGATAATTTCCAGGATGAAACTATCCTATGTCCTTTCTCCATGCCAAATTTCATCAAAATCTATTCAGCGGTTTAAGCGTGAAGAGGTAACAGACAGACAGACAGACACACTTTCGCATTTATAATACTAGCTTTTGCCCGCGACTATGTACGCGTGGAACTTGATAAAAGGGATTATTGAAAGCGCCTAAGCAAATGTAAGAGCAATTGTGCTTTTGGTCTAATAATTACATTTCCTACAGGGTCACCGCACCCCAACAGAAATGTTCACTCACTTTCAATCTTTTTAGGTATGATTTCCAGGATGAAAACTATCCTATGTCCTTCCTCGGATCTTAAACTATCTCTATGCCAAATTTCATCAAAATCGATTCAGCGGTTTAAGCGTGAAGAGGTAACAGACAGACAGACAGACAGACTTTCGCATTTATAATACTTATTAAGTATGGATGGATTAGTATGGATAGTATGGATTAGTATGGATGGATAGTATGGATATGGGCTAGGTCACCCTAGTAAAAGAAAAAAAAGAATAGTTTTGTATGTATGTAAAAAAGTTTATAGCTTTTCCCTACCCAAAAAGTCGGATGGTATAGATTTATCTGTGAGAGTTAATCAATTTATTTTTTACGTGATATGTGTGAGCGAAAGTGTTTTGGTTATTTGTTTGTCGTTTTTCATTTCAATGGAGGAAATATGGGCCGGAAAGTGATATACATAAGCTTTTCATTTCAGAAAATGCATGAATCTCGAATCAAAACTTAAATAGTTAGATTCCTTACATTCGCGAGAAGTCATAGTTAAAGATATTTCTAATAAAAAATGTTTGGTATCTTTTTACTAAGTAACAGGTCGTATCCTCCACTTATATTGCACGAAACTTTAGTAAAGAGTACATTGTTTCAACGTTCCACCTGGCAGGTTATGAGCGCAGCAAAATAAAATAAACAATGTAGTGAACCGAATAAAAGTTATTTCCTTTAAACAGATTGTTAGTAACTTCAGTGTGCAATATTGTCTCTGAATTGAACGTTATTATCCAACAGCGCGACAGCAAAGGCGGGTATATTGTGCTTAGGTTGTACATTTTCCGTTTCCAGCAATAGTAAAGACCGTTTAGTCATCCCGCCCAGCCGGGGACTAGTGGGGTTTGATGGACTAACCGAGACTTCGGACTGCCGTCTCGTATTGCAACAACTAGTTGGTACTTTAGTTGTATTACAACCACACCACACAACGGTAGTGGTGGTGATGGTGGTGGCTGGTGGTGGTGGCGGTGGCGGTGGTGATGGTCGTGGTAGTGGTGGTGATGATGGTGGTGATAGTAATAGCTGGTGCTGCGTCTGAGGCTGAGGCTGCGTGTAAGATGCACAGAGCCTCAGACGCAGCAAATTGACATTGACATTCAAGATTCAGTTTTTAGTAGGCAGTGTTCGCCCTGTGGTTATAGTTTAACATATGTTCATCTCGATATTTCGTTTTGGTAGATGCACTAGTCCCGACTCATGATGCCCCGCTCACGCAGTAGTCCCGACTGACCTGAAATAAAATAAAAGAATAAGTACACAGTGAGCGATTCCAAATTTCCCAATCAAATAACAATCACATCAACAGGTGGGATAAAAGAGCGAAAATATCGGCGCTCGAAGCCCGATCCAACTCGCTAAATGGATCTACTCCGCAATTAAGGAGAGCTTAGTGCCTGGCTTCCTTAAGCTGCTTTAAGAATAAAGATTAAAGGCTTCTCCCTCACTTTGATGTCCTGGCAGCGCCAGCTACGGACTCGTACAAAAATGTGATAGTCAAGTGTCGCTATATGTGTGTAACTTTTAATAGTCCGGCGGCCCACTGCATGAAACCCTACCTTATAAAAAACAGAAAATACCTACTCTGTAGGGGTAGCTGACTTTTAGTAGCTTCAACTGCTCTTGGTCGGCCGCGGCTTATCTTGGCAAATTTTGCGCAAGTGACAAAGAAGTGGTGCAAAAATTCATCAAAAAAAACCTCATCGAAAAATAGAATGAAACTTGTATTGATAGGATAGAGACCTTTTGAGCACAGTAAAAAAATGCCAAATGCTGTGTTGGCAGGTTCTTGTGTCCAACCGAATTTGTGGTAAGTGGTGGCAGCTACATTTTACCTCATCGAAAAATGGAATGAAAAAAACGGATTATAATAGCAAAATTAAACCTGTTGACGAATGTCTTGGTCGGTCTTACAGCCTTAAGGCCGATAACGCACTTGCATTGGCGTATTTAGGGGGTGGCCGGGTGGGCCGTGCCCACCCCAGTATGGTCTAGTGCCCACCCCAGGATTTTGGGCTACCCATAGAAATTCATGACTTCAACGCATAGGCCATGACCAGGCCCCAACCCAGGCCCCACCTTAGATACGCCAATGCGCACTTGTGACTCCTCTGGTGTTGCAGGTGTCTATGGGCGACGGTAATCGCTTTCCGTCAGGCGATCCGTTTTCTCCTTTGCCTCCTATGCCATAAAAACAATCTTCCACCTCTGGGCGACCAACTGCCCTAATAGCTAGCTCGACTCAACCTTTCGTTTATGTCCGGGCAAAGCGAAGCGCGTTCCTTCTTAACCTTCTGTACTGTTTAATTCTGTGCTACAGGAATTACCTATTACCGCACATTATGACCACCATAAAAATAGTCTGTTTTGTTAGAACAAATTTCTTATTTGTAAAAATGTTATTATTGCTAAATAATAACATCAATTTCGATAATATTATTTATTTAAATTTCGAACATCTCTGAAAGAGAAAGAAATTTGATTTGACCTCTATTCCAATAAATAATAAATAAATAATAATAAATATTAAGGGACAATCATACACAAATCGACCTAGTCCCAAACTAAGCAAAGCTTGTACTATGGGTACTAGACGACGATATACATAATATATAAATACATATATAGATAACATCCATGACCCAAGAACAAATATTTTGCACAAATATTTGCCCCGGCCGGGATTCGAACCCGGGACCGCCGACTCAGTAGGCAGGTGTCTACCAACCGAGCCAAACGCGTCGTCAAATATCAGTCAAGATGACGTTTAGTTCAAAATGAATTGTCAATTTGCTATCAAATTTGACAAATGTCGTACGTAAGTAAGATATCGAACGATATGATAGTTGGGGCCGACCACGGGTTATATGGAGATGGCATTCAGCTCAGTTTGTTCTAGCACCGCTGTAGCCGACTTTTACACGCACACAATTATATTCGTATAAAAATAAGGTTTTACAACAAACAGAAGTGAGTTGACATTGGCTGAGCTAATGTGTGCGTATTACGTAGTCATACACTACTACGATCAATGTATCGAGAATTTTAGTCCTTATATGCATATCAGACAATGTCTTTATTTTTATTATAACTTAAATAGAAATAAAATAAAAGACAAATGAGACTTTATGATTCAGTACGACAAAGCCTCGAATTGACAAGAAATTGATTTCTACTTCCGTCAATTCAGTAGTGTCACTTTTGATATTAACGCTGGCTAAATATCGCAAGGTTTTATGTTACAATTTTAAAACATTTAAAATTGAACCGTATCCTTGTAGCACGGGGTCTAATTTTAACGACCCGAAAATGTTATATGTAAGCTCTGCCAGCGGTATGCATCTAATGATTCTAAAGGTTAAGGGCGTGATCAAATCAAAATAGTCGATATCGATAAAATAATAATATGTATAGGCTTATAATATGTATAATGCATGTTGAAAATATTTATTTTGTATGGTCGTAAACGTCGTAAATTAAATTATCAGACCTTTTAATTTCTGGCGACGAAATCAAATGGAAGCGTCCATCTCAATCTTCCTATCGTGCAGAATGTTTACTTTACATGTAGTGATATATATGAATAATAAAAACATCACCTTACAACATTTGGAACAGGTAGTAGGTAAATTATAAACGGAGTAGATTTATTTATTTCATCATATAAAATGTAAATAAAATAATTAAGGGACAATCGTACACAACTCGACCTGGCCTTATACTAACCAATAGTAGACGACGATATAAACAATATATACCTATAGATAACATCCATGACCCAGGAACAAATATTCGAGTTCATCACACAAATATTTGCCCTTGCCGAAATTCGAACCCAGGACCGCCGGCTCAGTAGGCAGGTGCATTAAAACTGCGCCAACCTCGTCGTCAACTGACTAGCACGTATTACATTGTGGATTAGCGAAACAATAATACCTACTGTTTTAATCTAATGATTTTGTCACCCACTGCTATTGATTTCGCTGTAATAAAATTACTTGTCTGAATTAAAAAAAACCGGCCAGGTGCGATTCTGACTCGCGCACCGAGGGTTCTGTACACGCTTTCACTTATCCCATCTTAATTGGCCTGGTTGAGTTAAGTTTGTATCTGAAATGTATGGCGCCGCATACAAACGAGGTGCAAATACTTATAAAAAATATGTAATAATTAATGTAATTTAATCTGCAAATTCTGAGTTTTAGTAATTATTTTTGACATAAGTAACAAATTGAAATATGTAACAATAAAGTATTTGAATATTGTTTTATTTTGTTTGCATGCCTATTTGTTAGAACATAAGCAACACTGTATATACCTGTACCACCTAATTTATTACTATGTTCTTGCAATAAACGAATTTGAATTTGAATCAAACTTAACGCAACCAGGTTCTCCAAATATGATTTACCTATTTATTTATTTAATTAATCTTTATTGCACAAAAGAAAACGTATTGTACAAAAGGTGGACTTGATGTTTGAAAAGGACTATATTTTTTAAGATTTTTATTAGTATTTGTAGCAAGTATGTGGCGATTTCAGATTTTTATAAGTATTTGTAGTACTTGCCAAATTTCATAGTTCAAGGTCATCGGGAAGTACTCTATCACTTTGATTCCCTTGAGTGACGAAATGTGCGTTTTTGGCGACATAAACGGCTGTATTTTTTTTTCACGTTAACGTAGAAGTTTGAGGGACCCTAGACCTGAGTATATATACATATAGTGTTAATTTCAACTCGATACCTCCACGCGTTCTCGAGATAAAGGGTCTTGACAGACAGATAGACAGACGGACGGACGGAAAACAAAGTGATCCCATAAGATTTCCGTTTTTTCCAATAGAGGTATGGAACCCTAAAAAACAAGGTGATAAAGTGTAAATTATATAATTAAAATGGACAAATTAGTATGAAACACGAGCGGCTCACATTAAAACCTCCATACAGAATATCGACCATTTATGGTTTAGACTTGTTCCCCCGCACTAAATTGTCAGACGGACGTATACATTGCGTGCTCCTAAAGATGTTGCGTGAATAGTTGCCATGTCAAGCTAGTAATGTATAATTGTCATAATGCACTGCAATATTTTACGAAATATTACAAAATACCGAATTTTATTACTTTCCAGTGAAATTAAACGGTATCAGGTATCTTTTTGAGTATGCAGATCTCGCCTGTGACGATTATAATGGCACAATTCGGCATATTTCTAATTTTTTAGCACATAATTACTCAAGCACGTTCGTACGGTAACTAAGTGACTGTTGACATCACGTTGACATATCTTTGGGTATTTGGGCTAAATCTCGGTTATGCGTGCCCCGCCCAATACCCAGTCTATAGTATTCTTATGGTCTGTGGGGCCGACTCTAGTTTGTCTCTGAATTAAAATTTTGTGCGACTCCTGAATGCATCATAGAGGCTTATGATATGTGGCTAGATAAAGTAGTGTATGTAACTGTACATAATTAGGCATTAAAACACTCGTGTGATGTTATTATGAAACTTGCCTTTGGCTCGTTTCCTAAACCCACACTCGTTTTTAATACCCTTCATTATGTACAGTCACATAAACTACTATAATTAAATAAATATTAAGGGACAATCTTACACAGATCAACCTAGTTCCAAACTAAGCAAAACTTGTACTATGGGTACTAGACAAACATTCGAGTTTATTACACAAATATTTGCCCCAGCCGGGGTTAGAACCCGGGACCGCCGGCTCAGTAGGCAGCTGCATTACAAACTGCGCCACCCGCCTCGTCAATTAGCCAGGAATATGTCGGATGTGGAATGTTTGTCTATTTGAACATAGTTAGTGTTCGTTATCCGCTTCAGTGACTGCATGTAATAATGAAACAACGTAAATAATACTGCCAGCTTGTTTACTAAAGGACATATCTAAATTGACTGTAGTCGCTAAAGCACACATAAGCTCATGAAATATAAGCCTTAAGTATTTATAAGGTATATAAAAACGGAGAACGAGGGGATTGGTTTTATTACTGACATTCGGATGCAGCCATATAAGGCTTCCGGCTTCACAAGTAGGAAAAAAAAAAAAAAAAAAAAGATTGGTTTTCTTTAGTTTCTGCTTTGTACCTACGATTATTCGCACCAGCATAATATTGAACTGGTTAGCTAAATGCAATATGTTTATACATACATGATCTTTTCCATTCTCCCAATATGTTTGTTGTGTTATTGTTCCGGCATTTTTTAGGGTTCCGTACCCAAAGGGTAAAAAACTGGACCCTATTACTAAGACTCCGCTGTCCGTCCGTCTGTCTGTCTGTCTGTCCGTCTGTCACCAGGCTGTATCTCATGAACCGTGATAGACAGTTGAAATTGTCACAGAGCATGTATTTCTGTTTCTACTATAACAAAAAATACAGAAAACAAAAAAGTTAAGAATTATTTAGTTGTATGGAACCCTCGGGCCTCGCTGAGCGAGTCCGACTCGCACTAGGCCGGTTTTTTTACCACGGCGTGCTCTTCAATCTATTATTGCTCTTCGAACATACGCAGCCGATATTTCAACAATATGAAGGAAACACGAAAAGTCGAAAACCAGCTATTTATCTATCTACTTGATTTAACTTGCAATGTAGGTATGCACATAGAGCTATGTTTGTTCGGGTAGAATCTTACAACTCAATTTGAAACACATAACTTCAACCAATGACAATACAATAATATAACATCATGGGGCTGGTTTGATGATGGAGCCGGAAAGTGGGCCTAGGAACTCTGTAGATCAAAGCAAATTTTGGGCTCTTTAGGATGTTCAAAGAAAAGCACAGTCGGCTATAAAAGCTTTTCACAAATACCAAAATTTTAACAGAAACATATTACCTTCCATTTCATATCCACCTTCGATATGAACTTGAATTAAAACTTTTCCATTTCAAATTCAGAAACGGTTTAAATCACGTCACGTCACATCATACGCAAATTCGTTCGCGACTTTTAGATAACTCGTACTCGAACTTTTTTCAGTGTCCCGCGTGTTCACCGACAAAAGTGACATTGAAAAACGTTACGAGAAAGTTCCACGAGAAAAATAATTACACACGGGAATGTCGGTGATTTCCCGATGGAATTTTGATTAGTTCGTGCCGGTGGGAGTGAGCCGTCGCGGCGACAAAGTTGTTTGATCGGAGAAAACTGACACCGCTTCAAAGCTAATAAGTATAGATTTTTTCTGCTTCTGTACTTTTTTCTGTTACTTATACTGTTACCAACTCACACAGAAAAGTGTATTGTCCAGAAAAATCACAGGTAAGCGATGTTTATAATATCCCCAAAAAATTACTTATCGACAAAAATACTAATTGTCTGACCTATTTTGGAGAGTTTGAGAGTCGTTCTTTATTGCTCTTGGAGAAGAAATAAGTAAATTTAGCACTGTCCTTGGTATAGTAGGAATCCTTTTTTAAGGCCAAGTTCACTTCGCTTTTTAAAAACAATGGGACCGAATGGGTATTCTGTTACTTTGAAAGGAAAGGTTTCATAAGTGCAGTTTATGGCCGCAGTTCATAATCATTATACACACAATTTGTTGTGTTAGAATATAACAAAGTGAAGTGAATTCGGCCTTAAAAAATGATTCTATTTCTGGATGATAAAGATGCCTGTTTTACTATTTAGGGTCCCGTAACTTAGTTGGCAAAAAGGAATATAGGATAATTTTTTCACAGCAAAGTTAAATTTATGGTAAGACATTTATTTATATTTCTCATAAGGAGAGAAAGTCTCTCAGTGCTGTTTAATTTTTCTTTAGAGCAATAATATATTCATTGCTTCAATAGTTTGTACGGAATGCTCATCATCTAGGTACCCTAGAAAGGGAATAAAATATAGATTCCTACTTGGAAAGGTGTTTCACAGTAGGAATCCTTATTTTGTTCTCTTTGTTCTAAAACAGAATGGGCACCAATGGGTATTGTGTGCATTGTGATTATGAACTGCGGCCACAAACTGCGACTTTGAAATGAAAGGCAATACCCAACGGTCCCATTGTTTGTTGGAACAAAGCGAAGTGAATTCGGCCTCAAAAACGTAGTGTAATTTTATATTTAACCGCGTCGCTGTACAAGTTTGGGAGGTTAACTGCTTATCTAGCACAACTACGCTTCGCGACTCTTGTCGCGCGACATAGCATCGCCCGTCACTCTCTCACAGTACAGCGAAGAAAGAGGTAGGTAATATTCCTCGCTCAAGAAAGAGTCGCGAAGCTTAGTTGTGTTAGACGGGCTGAAAGGCCTGGGGCGCTGAAGACACGATTTGCCGGATCTCTTACCTTTTTACTGCCGACACGAAGTAATAAAAAGGGATAATTTCCTAAAGCCTACGTGTAAGCAAAATAAACCTTAATACGATATCTTGGAGTCGTATCATACAGGCTGTCGTTTTTACTGGAAAATTCGCGTTATCATCGAAAATATCAATAGCCACCGTCAACGCTGTTATAACGTAGGGAATGATGACATAATACGTGGCACGCAATTCGGATACATTAAAAAAAAAAGCTTTAATTTTTATTATATCCATACTTAATTTTAAAAATGCGAAAGTGTGTCTGCCTGTCGGTTACCTCGTCACGCTAAAACCGCTGAACCGATTTAGATGAAAGATAGTTTGAGTCCCGCAGAAGGACATAGGATACTTTCATCCCGAATAAATGTAGTGTTCCCATGGGATGCGCAGGCAATACCGCGGGGCACAACTAGTATTTAAATAAAACAATTTACGCATATTAATTTCGGGTATGTTCATTATTAGAGCATTGATGATTACCGTTGTCAAAGGTTGACTGAGAATAACACAATTGTTCTCCTCTGTCAAACTCTGTCGGTATATTTAATTTAAATATGTGACTATCACAGAAACCGAATATTATTCTGTAATAATAGTGAACTTTACATTATCATACATATTGTCATCGCATCGACGAGAACGTTTATGTCCAACTGTGTAAACGTTTACATAACGACGGTTGCTGTCTCCTTTCATCTTGGTAATTTAGAAAGAGGGAGGTGATGTCCGTATAGGTGGTTTAAACAATTCAACGTTAAAGATTAACGCATGTAGAAAATTATAGGAGTCTTCGCAGCTGTCCAAACAAACTAGAACAATTCGACCTTATTTGTATTGTTTAACTTTCGGTTAGCCACACGAAGAGGAAAGAGGGTCTTTCCAAATACAGGGTCATCAAAAAATCACGAAATTAGTGTGACGTACATACTTTATTGTCACACCAATTTCGTGATTTTTGACCCCTCCCCCGTCCTTGTTCTCATTTGTTTTTGTTTTTCTCGTTTGTCACATTTGTGAGACCCCATAGTGTGACGTCACACATGTTGCAATTTTACATCTAGAAAGTTCTGAAATTTAATAATTTATTCAGACATATGACATCCCGAAACTTAAGACCCCTCCCACCCCTTCTCACACAATATCACAATTCGTCGACCCCCTCTCCTCTTAACATACTTTATGGATGACCCAACGTATGCTTATATTATTGCTAGCAATTGTTCAAAAGTAAACCAGCAGTGATTAGAACTTTAACGGTGTGTGACTAAAGTAATTGACAGCGTTTCAAATATTCAAATACTGTCGCCGTCTCTGTTTGGGGATTAAGACTGTTAACTGAGTCTTACAGACGGTGAAAACAATTGCCCAAGTTCTATATATATATTTCGTCATGAATCCATTATTGCAACATGTTACTCTCACCTTATATTATGCCACCGTGCTGTGTCCACTGTAGAAGCAGTGCTGTCACTGCTCTCAATTCTCTATCTTACTACTGCTTCGCCATCTGTAAACGTTTATA
This sequence comes from Apotomis turbidana, assembly GCA_905147355.2. Taxonomy (NCBI): domain Eukaryota; kingdom Metazoa; phylum Arthropoda; class Insecta; order Lepidoptera; family Tortricidae; genus Apotomis; species Apotomis turbidana. The sequence goes on along the minus strand of LR990283.1, from coordinate 27,653,363 downwards.
TAACTATGATTCCAACCGCAGGAATTGGTAAGTGCCTAAAGTTCATACATACCTACTTATATCAAACACTATCAATGTGTTATATTATCACTTTACTATTCTTTCTTATAATCTTGACCCCATTACTTTATTTCTAGTGATCGTTTGTCTTGTTTTAGGCCATAGTGTCCGGACTCACTAAGGCCAAAGGGCTTAAACTTTATGTCCACAATATTGCACCCGCAGGTCAATACCGCTCCCGCGGTACTCCGTGAGAAGCACCGTCTGAGGTCGCCCTAACTACCGGTAGTAGTCCAAGTTGGACGTTTATCCACTCCTGTACGGAGGGAAGTTTTGACATGATCACTTGCTCACATGGCCTGCGGCCTCTTGGTCCGATTCCATGATAAGAGGAACCGAACCACCACTGGTTTGTACTTGAGCAGAGTACAGTCTACGGGTCTTAGCAAACACATATTATTACACTTTAAATAAACCTGAGGCACTTAGCTCATTATCATCGGCGTGGATGTTACTGCTCGTTGACAATTGTCCAGCACTTGTCACTGACTTTAATATCAACCACAATACTAATTGAGATAGGAGTATGTAAACTTTAAACTAGAGGAAAGAATTTAACAGCGTCGCGCCCATATTTAAAATTTTAAAATAAGTAGACACTTGAAAGTGCCACGAGAAACCATAGACATACTCACCAGAGTATCAGTGTTGCATAATATTTACATCCGCGGAAGTGTCGCGACAAATACTGTTACTTAAGTTAAACTAATTTCATTACTTTATTATCACAGAACCCAAAACTATTATTTATATTTCATTATACGGATTTTATTTCGAAAAAAAAACGTGAAAGCGGCGTCATCTAAGAATTAGCACTCAAAAGAACAGTGGTACAATTTTCATACTAAATCCGTCTTAGTAATAAATAGCCCAACTGTATGATTTACTGCGCTGTCTACGCTCTTTTAGAATGAGGATCTTTTCAAATGAATATTTTTAATCATACATTGGGATATATTTAAAATGACCTTTATTTGGTTATATCGGAAAAAGGTTAGGTACTTAAAAATAAAATATTGTCAATTCCGATCTTCATCTTCATCATGAGGTCGGAAAAAATGTAGTGTCATAGAATTATTTCAAAATGGCAGAATGGGATGTCATGGAGAGTCATGCATATAAAAAAAAAATCAAATAAGAGTTTAAATTTAGAGCCGTCCGTGATCAAAACCTTTACGGACATGCTACGACTTTCGGCGGCGAGCGGCGCAGCGGGCGGTTGAGCGAGGGATCCGAGCACGGCCGTATGAGTGAGTGAACCACATGCAATTTTTTTATACTAAGCTCATCCACTTAAGAACTCAATACCATTGAGTGGTTAACCACAAATTAAGATAACGAGCTCGTAGTAAAAGCAGATTGTAACCCCCTTGGAAGGTTAATATAGATTATCGACTCTATTTCCTTAGACATTAGACTACAAAATACACTAACAGAATAATGGTGATCATAACTTTTTTGGACTTTTACAACCACCCGACTCTCAACAAGAACGTATTCTCTAGAAAAAGGACTATGAACTCTCATCATCAACGATTTTAAACCTATTCAACAAGGAATAAGGTTGAAAATTCAATTCTTTTTTTTCAAGTAACTGGTTGGCGGTTACGAGAAGAAAACCAGATAGGATTGTATTAGACACAATGCCTTGTGAATGCAGGTAAGTGGATGAGCTTAGTTGAGATAATTTCTACTATATCGCGCACCGCTAAGGCTGAAGTTGTGGCCGGGCCGTTAAATTGCATTAGCTAAAGTTTGCAGGGGTGCGGAGTGTCCATTGATCCCATATATCTTTTTTTTTTCAAGAAAGAAAGAAAATTTATTTATTGCCACAACTAACATAAACTTGGTATTTACCTTGTAAAACTAACACGAAGAAATAACATAGGTCAGCTTAAAAACTAAAAGTGTGGCAAACGGTTGCGTTGGGGTGTCAGCGTAATGCTGATCGTATCGTCTGACGAGCTAGTTCTTTAGCATTAGCACCTCCACATAATACTCAGTATATTATTATTATCAAGTACTTGCATTGCGAAACTATGACGTCATATAGAGGCGTGTCTATAGAGCCCGCAACTCGCAAACAAGACCTAGTAGAAGTTCAGTATGTCCCACGAAATTAAAGAAGTCTCGTTTACTTTATTCCAATACATCTGCATCCCAAAAGAGCCTAAGTACATTAGGTTTCCCAAGAAAAATCATCTTTTTACGAATACAGTACAACTGGAGAGCGGAAGCCTTTTTAAAAGCTTTCCCGGAGTTGATTCAGCTCTTTACTGTACAGGGTGTCGGCCGAAATGTCTGCAAACTGTTGCCTAATACTGCCTGTTGGAACTTGTTCGGCTTTTGGACATTTAACCACTGAAAGGTACAGTGAAAAAAACAAACTTTAACTCCTATTGACAGTGCAACTTTTAATTACATTATTAAATAAAACAATTTACGCATATTATATCGCGTATATTTAATATTTGAGCTTTCCTGACGCTTTAGAAACTATTATAATTACTGTTTGTCAAAGAACACAATTATTTTCCCCTGTCAAACTCTGTCGGCATATGCTATGCTATGAGAGCGGAAGCCTTTTTAAAAGCTTTCCCAATGCTCACGGAGTTGATTAAGCTCTTTCTTTACTGCTCAGAGTGTCGGCCGAAATGTCTGCAAACTGGTGTCTAATACTGCCTGTTGGAACTTGTTTGGCTTTTGAATATTTAACCTTTTCAACATTCACACATGTAAAAATAACAATGAAAGGTACACTGAACAAGAAAGTAACTCATATTAACATTGCAACTTTTACATTTTTATATAAAACTATTTACGCATATTATAATCGCGTATATTTATTATTTGAGCTTTCCTGACGCTTCAGAAACTGTTATAATTACTGTTTGTCAAAGGTTGACTGAGAAAAACACAATTTTTCTCCTCTGTCAACGTCTGTCGGTATATGCTATGCTATGAGAGCGGAAGCCTTTTTAAAAGCTTTCCCAATGCTCACGGAGTTGATTAAGCTCTTTACTATACAAAGTGTCAGCCGAAATGTTTCCAAACTGGTGCCTAATACTGCCTATTGGAACTTGTTTGGCTTTTGGACATTTAACTACTGAAAGGTACAGTGAAAAAAAAAAAACTTTTATTTTTATTGACAGTGCAACTTTTACATTTTTAAATAAAAAAAATTACGCATATTATAACCGCCTATGTTAGTTATTTGAGGTTTCCCGACGCTTCAGAAACTATTATAATTACTGTTTGTCAAAGGTTGACTGCGAAAAACACAATTTTTCTCCTCTGTCAAACTCTGTCGGTATATGCTATGCTATGAGAGCGGAAGCCTTTTAAAAGCTTTCCCAATTGGCCGGGTGCATGACGTTAGCGCCACCTAGCGTTCACAACTTTGGAGGGGGTCTGTCAAAAGTGTTAAATAATGGACGCAATAAAATTAAGGTAAAAAATTGAAAATATTGATTGTAGAGCACCTAACAAGTGCAAAATCTGTTTGTTTTTAATGTGAAACACATTTGGTTCTTAGCTTTACTGAAGAAAGTGATTATTATATATGTGTTTAAAATTGTTATGTCAATTTATTTCTTTATTGTTTCCTTACAAATTAAAGGAAAAAAATAATGTTTTATTATGTTTATTTTCAGATAATTGAAGAATTACTACTATTTTCAAAACTGGCTTCCAAAGCATCGGTCAGAACATAAGGTTTCAGCCTCAAACCGAGAGTAAAGGGAAGCTGTTAGTTTTGGCACATTAATAAACAAACAATAAGTAACATTTACAAATTATAAGTAATTTTACATTTCATATTTTTGAAACATTGTAATAATTCTATCATAATAATATTATTGCACTAAATAGATAAAAATATGTTCAGTTTAATACACTTACTTTTTTATTTTTCTAGCAACAGCGATCCAATTCATTTTCTGATCTTGTTTCCAACTCGGTGTAGGAAAGCATAACATTTGCAATTGCTATTTCGTCCTGTATTATTGCAGTTTACCACACAATTACACCTATCGTGACCCATTTTACTTATTTCAGTTTCTTATTTTATAGTACAAAACGTAAGCATTATAACTGAAAAGTATGACGTTTGACAGAAACAGAGAGGCCAAAGTTACCACTTTTGGCCACATCAAGCGCTGCGATCATTTTCGCTTTCCCTACGCGATCTCTGCACTCGGCCATGAGTTGATTCAGCTCTTTACTGTACAGTGTCGGCCGAAATGTCTGCAGACTGGTGCCTAATACTGCCTTTTGGAGCTTGTTCGACTTTTGGACATTTAACCTTTTCAATGCTATGTCATATGGTTACCTATCTGAAATAAAAAAAATTGTTTCCTCTGTAACGTTTCGCTAAATTTTTATTTGACTGAAAGCAAGGACCATATATAAAAAAAAAATAGTTCGAATCACATTTGGTAAGCGAATCCCATTAGCTTTGTACCCGATGAACAATACCATTATCTGTATTGTTAGCTGCGGCCACAACTGCCACTTCAAAATGTAAGGCGTTATAAGTGCAAATTACTTTTACACTAAATTAGTCTTTAAGTCAAACGAAATAAGGTTTACTCTTAAACAAAGAGAACACAGATGTTGGTCACTTCGTAAGTGAAAGAGCAGTGAAGCTCGTTTCGATGCTTATAAAACAATGAAGTGACCAACATCTCTGTTCTCTCACAACACACACACACACACACACGCACGCACGCACGCACGCACGCACGCACGCACGCACGCACGCACGCACGCACGCACCTGGGGTGGTTGCTAGCTTTCTTTTGTTTTAATTTAAGTTTATATGTACCTTACCTCATTTTATACCGATTAAAATCTTATATCGTTACCTTTTCAAGGCCTCGTTAACTGCATATCTGTGGACATCTGTTATTGGCTTTATGTTCTAGCTATAAGCATTGTTATATATGTTCTGTAATGCTGTTGATGTTCCAAATAAATAATTAAAATAAAATAATATAAAATAAAGGCAATTTATTTTTCAAAACCGTTCATTTTTCAGAATAATTATAAAACAAACCTAACCTAACCTGTTTAAAACGATGTTTATAAAATCCTGAAAATATTACAGAACTCAAGAAAAAATACATATTGGAAACAATGTTTCGCCGAAAATAATTTGGGGGAATGGTCATATATAATAGGACATTACATTAATACGTCTTGCTTCGGCCAGTATGTCAGACTTCCTCCCCCCGTAGCGGGCAGAACATCCCACTTACGGTTACGGCCTAGGGTGCGGTGATGGTAATCTATAGTATATGTATTACATACACAGGGTGGTGACTTAGTGTCCTAGACCGCAGGTGTTTGTAGCCCGAACCGAAGGTGAGGGCCATAAATATGCGATTTGGGGCTTTACGAGTTACCGCCCGTGGTTTGTCTAATGTTTCACGTCTTGCCCTGGCCAGGTAGCAAGATATATATTCTCCCCGCGTCGGGCAGTAAATCCCACTTACAGCCTAGGGTGACGTAAAATATGTTTCTCACACGTTATAAAGGTGCATTTAGTTGTTGCGCTTATCATCTGACCGTCGTGTACGTTGTGTTGGACCATATGATTTTGTATAGACAAATCCATATAGCAGCTTTGATTTCCCTCTGTTCATCAATAGGGACTGGATTATTTTTCAAAAAGCTTGATTTTTTATAGATAGGAATAATCCCCCCCATTCTTATTCACAAAAAGCGTCACAGATTTATGTTTACTTCGTTTAAATTTTTTTGTCAAGTTCTATCTTTTAAAAAGGCGATTAAAACTAGCATGGTTTGCCCTATAGGTAGGTACCTACTCGTAAATAGATTGCGGTATTTCCCTGTAAATGTCGGCGGTGGACATCAGTTTCCTTCCGGCGTTTTGTTGTGCTCTCTCGTTTCCGACCATGAAAGGATATTCAATTACATTCTGCGATGGAGTAGGTACCTAAACGTATAAGTAGGTACCTAATAAAAAGGTTTTGGTGCATCTCGGACAGTTGAGTCGTTGTATTTTGGAGTTATTTATTTAAACTTGATTGCACAAAGTACAAAAGTAAGAGTACAAATGGCGGACTTAATGCCATAAAGCATAGTTGTACATAGTTAAAAGCTTAGTTCACAAAAAATCACGATCACTTCCTTTGTGTGAAGAAAGTTAGTCATACAAAATGTATCGGGTAACTTTCGTCACACAAAGGTATCAATTAAGTTTTGTTTTAATTAAAGCCCTTAACTATGTACAATTTTTGCAATCGACCCATTCTCTACCAGTCGGCACGTGAAACCGTGTCAAAACGTCAGGCATTGAAGTTGAAGTTCAGTTATGTTTTAATTATCAAAACAATAAGGTTTTATTTTAAGGTTCCTTGTTATGTAGGAAGTTTTTGTCACAAAACGGAACTTTTCCAATCGCTTTTCCACGTTTTGTATGGCTAACTACGCCTATTTTCGTCTAGCTTTTTTGCTCTTTACTCACGAATAGATACGTATAGAATAAGTACCTAAATTGATTACATTATTATGTATTGTGCAGAGATGAAGTGACTGATTGGTGTTTACGTATTCATGGTCGCGACACGTCGGTCAATAATCTATTAGTGATAATTATATGCCTATTTAATGACTAATTGTTTGCGTATGGAGTTTAGGTAAATACTCGTTAATATAGTAAACACAGGGAGGTGGGAAAAGCGTTACATTTGAACCTCCGTGTCTATTGCTTTAGTTCAAAAAATGTTTTATCAATTTATATTTTAGTTGTTTATTAGGTATTTAGTTTAAGTAATAAGTAAGTTTTTTTTTTCTTTAATAAGTACTTGTGTTGTTTTGTGTTTTGAAATAATAAAGTGCGTTTATCAAAAATCTATGTGGACAAACTTTTATTAATTTCTTATTTCTAATGGCTTTATTTTTCTAGTACACATACGTGTACCTACAATTCAAACATTTGTTGATCAACGCTACCTAAAGGTTGTCTGGACGAGATCGCTATGTAGCGATAGGAACGCCTGTTGTTTACCTCTGTTTATTATTTTACTGTATATTTATCATGTTTTGTGTCCCTGTGTATTCGAGGAGTGTAATAAAGCGGATACATATTTGTAGGAACTGCCTGTAAAAGGTATATGTTTGTATATAGCACTGGCTCGCTCGCCGCACGCACACATAGCAATGTCACACGTCCACTCTCACCCTCGGCTCGCATGTAACTAAACGCAGCATCCCACGTGACGTGCGTCCGAGACAGTGTATATCATCACTACATAGTAGAAAACAAAGTCGCTTCCATCTGTCTGATCCTATGTATGCTTAGATCTTTAAAACTACGCAACGGATTTTGATTGAATGATAGTGATTCAAAAGGAAGGTTTTTATGTATAATACATGCATAATTTATCAGCATTGTACCCGTGCAAAGTCGGGGCTGGTCGCTAGTCTATTTATGTATAAATACTACCACAGTAAATACTGCCACAGTACCTAGTGATTGTGGTACTACCACAGTAGTATTGGATTGTACACATAGCGACCTCTTCACCGACGCGCACCGACGTACGAAATGTTTGTACACCTAAAGGAGTAGGTACCTACATATATAGTTTTGGTTCATCAGAACGGTTTGCTACGAGTGTTTAGAAATGCTTGGGACGAAGGAATGGGACACATTCCTTGATCCTGCCCTGGGATCGTTGACTAAAATGCAGGTTTATCTTGAGCTCTATTCAACATGTGTGTTGTGGATTATATCCTACGTAGGTATAGGTACCTATATATCCCAATGCTTATTGAAGTTATTTATCAAGCGAGCGAAGCTTCTTTGTTTTAGCTTGGCCTAAAATTCATTCGTATGCCGATTCTCATGAAATTTCGTGTCATTAATCATAATATACTTACATCTTTGTAAATAGATATTACCAAGGATAAATAAGAAGCCATTGCACGCAATCCACTGAAGTCCAAGTGTGACTCGAACACGTTTTTTCTTCGTGTTTCTTATTATTCCTTTTTTTGAAGACATGACTTGAACTGTATCAGGGCTGGTTAGCCCTCACTACCAGTAATCGGACTTAGTGTGGGAGTATAACCCGCTAATGGATTATCTCCGCGCCACAGGGGTAATTTGGGTTGGGGTGACGCGGGCGCACTGGGCGCATGGACTGCGTCGTGAATAGACTGAACCGAATCAGAGTTCGTGTGTTATGTTCCATACTTACATCGTGTGTTTCGCTCACTTGTAAGGCCGTCGCCCTCGGGTCTCTCGCTCAACCGCTCGCCGCGCCGCTGGTCGCGCAAAGTCGTGGCATCTCCGTTAAACAACCTACGCACCAGCCCGTCCAGCACTATGCTTCGTTACTTGTCACTCTCTCACAGTACTGCACAGAAAGATTTAGATTTAGATTTATTTATTTCATAATATAAAATGACAATATAAATTACACTAAGTTAATTTACATGCACTTATACTATGATCGTCACATATATTAAAACTAACAGATAAAATATGATGACATCGATAATAATAACAGCGGAATCAATAATAAGACATATTAAATAATTACATATGTTAAAATTTTAAACAAACAGATAAAAATGTCAAAGAAGCTCACAAATGGATTGTCAAAATACAAGAATTAACACGGTAAAAATAACACTGAAAATTAAAAAGTCAAATAAGGCAATAATTAGAAATAAGGTCAAAAGTAACAGGTAATTGTCACTATATAATGTAGTTAATGTTATATAATGTCATAATTAACAAAACTGGAGTAGAAATAAAAACAATGTCAATTACAATATAAATATAAATTACATTTCCATATACTCATTTACTGAGTATAATGGATTAGAAAGAGATGAGTATATCTCGTGCGAGAAAGAGTTGCGTATCACAGTTGCGCTAGACTCGCTAGAGGTGCAGGGCCTGCACCGCCTGCACTGCAGGCAAGGTGCCCGGTTCCATTTCTACAAAGTCGCCATTTCGCTTCGTAGCCATTCCTAGATTGGTTTTGAGATGTTTCAATATTATAATGTGGAAACCCCTCAATTTTGTGTTGAACCATTAATTGAAGAAACATTTTAATATGTAACCTGGCGGAAGAGAAATCAGAAGGAAAAATTAGAATGGTATTCTGGCGTTAGGGTGGTGGAGTGGTTGACCCGTTAAACCAGTAATCGAGGGGTACCGCCTTTTAACCTGAGCTTACTTGAAACTATTATTCCAATTTCTACGAAAGCTCTCGCATTGTCCAGACGGCAGACATATACCTAATAAATCTCACTAAGCTCAAGTATTCAACTTTAAATATGCAGTTTTAACATTCTTCGTTCATATTTTATCTCGGTAGAATCGTTGTTTTATTTGAATTTGAAACCAGCTGAATAAACATGATGCTACATTGCACTTCGCTTCGTATTGTATTATTTTCTTGAATATGCAAATAGACTCTCTTATGTGTCATTTTAATGGCAGCATTTCTATTAAGTGAAGCATATTTTTATACGTCGACAAAAAAAAAATAGAGCCGTTAAAAATACAAATGTAAATGTAAAATACGTATTTTTAAATTCAAGTTTAAACACAGGACTAAATCTGTCTACCCAACGGTGCGCACTATATATTCCAGTAAAAATAGAGTGAAATAGAAAGTCAGCCTTTGGCCATTCTAAAAGTTTCAATTTTGGTGTCTTGATAAATGATGACATTGGAAAGTTATTTATTATTTCTGAAAAATCTATGCTTCTGCATTTCGTTCAATCAAAAAAATTGTTTTAATGAAACAAACATGTTATGTAATTTTATATATTAATAATTGGGTACATAAAACTATTCAAATATGATTAATAGCAATTTCGAATTTTCAGATATGTGAAAAAACTCATAAATTATAATCGTAACGCAGTTAATGCAATGCCTGTTGCTTATATTTTTTTACAAAAGAAACGCTACGACGGATATGAAACGGAAACTGCTGCCTACCATTTTGCCAGGCGGTAAGGGTAAAAAAGTAAAAAAGGATACGAGTACATATTGTAACTTTTTAAATTTAGTGCACTTATACACTAAAAAACAAAGACTTTAAAATGAGCAAAAGCGTTATTTTTACTGGATTAGTAATCCGCGACCTTCCAATTTTTGTGCTTCTCAGACGGTATTTGCGAATATCGAAAAGGGAGAAGTTTTTGTTGTGTTTTATTCTGTACTTTGAGTTAAAAAAATACTCATTATTATAAAAAAAACATTTTAGTACCAAAATACTACGTAAGTTTGCGTAAAATTAACTTTAGAATATGACTAGAATGCAGAACAAATTGCTTGCTAGCTGTATAACTTACTTCAAAGATTATTTATTATTTGGTTAGCCATTGTGTAAAGAAATTACAGCCGACCAACAAAATGACAAATGGCCTCCGTTACCTCGTAATCTTTTGTAAATGAAATTATTTCGGGATTTGTTTACGCCAAGGATACCGCGATGAAAGCGACTATACCCTTGCCTAATAAGAAATATATAATCAAAGCCATAGAGGCAGTTTTCGGTACTTACAATTTAAATTTACTGAAGTATTAATAATAAGTAATACAAACCTAACCTAACCTAATCGATTCTCCACGACTACCTATCTATTAAAGGTTCCTGAAAAAAAAAAAGCTTTAATACCTTATGGCTTTCGGTCTAAAGAAAATTTGACTTACGTTACAGACGGACGGAAAGAGGATAATGTTTCGGAGTTGGAGTGACAGGAGAGATTATAGATAAATAAATAAATATTAAGGGATAATCTGGGACAACTCGGCCTAATCCCAAACTAAGCAGCTTATACTATGGGTACTAGACAACGATATAATACATAATGTAGATAACATTCATGGCCATAACCCAGGAATAAATATTCAATACGCATCAAAATCATAATTTGGTGCAGTCGAGTAGTAATTTTCGAATTTCGGACGTACGATGTCCGTTGTCGAGATTTCCAGCTGGTCCGCCTACAGCATTTCTCAACCGTGAAATTTTGTGAGCAGGTACGATAATTGAGGATATTGATTTGTTTGTCGATTTACTTAGTCATATTTTAGCCATTTTGAAACTGACTGGCGAGGTCTACTGTACCTTTACCATAAATTTACAGTAACGGTACTCGCTAGCGACAGCGTGAACAATTTGTATGGAAAATACTGAATAGTACATCGCTCCTAGCGGTTACTTTGTCGAACTACAAATCTCCATACAAATCTTTCCTCCCGCCGTAAGTCAGATTGATTGGGTTCAGTCCATTCACGATGCAGTCCATGCACCCAGTGCGCTCGCGTCCCCCCCCAAATTACTCCTCTGGCGCGGAGATAATCCCATTAGCGGGTTATACTCCCACACAAAGTTCGACTACTGGTAGTCAGCTCGCGAGGGCTAAACAGCCAGCCCTGACACAGTTCAAGTCACTTCTTAAGAAAAAAAAGTCGCTAAAAAGGGTACACTTACATGAGTTTACAGCGAAACTACTCGCTAGCGGCTGCGTAAGGATTTGTATGGAGAATTGAGTTCTACAAGTTGTACTATTTTCCAATGTATGGAAAATGGTGAGCACAGCGACTACTGTCACTGTAAACTCACGGTAAGGGCACAGGTCACGGAGCGAATAGGTTAGTATTGCGATGCCGTGCAACACAGACTTGTTGATTATTGGCACAAGACAATGCGATCTACCAAGTGCAATGACGCGGTAATGGAGGGAATCCTGGAAAATTGAAGAGTTCGGGACAATGCGGGCACTTTCGCGCAAATAAAAGGCATTGTTAGACCCTCTCGAGTCTCCTACGTCTGTTCTGATAGCAATCAGCTCCATTATTTATTTAGAAAACAGGCTAAGGACATATATGCCATCGTAAAGTAAGTACACTGAAAAAAAATGTCAACAGTAGCCCAAATGTTAGCTGCTAGTTACATATTTACATCGGAGGACTGACAAACTGAGGGCTACTAGTAACCAAAATAAGTTGTGTAAAATTAGCAGTATTATGGTTACGAACTACTAAGCACAATTCGGTAATTCCTCTATAAACTAGTTGAACTATAAAAAAAATTGTATCATATATTTTCTGAAATTGAGCTACATATGTACGTTATGTACGTATACGTATATTCGGAATCAGTAAAAAAGTGAGCCGGAGGTGCACTGCGAAATGCGCCAATCACATCGTCAATTTTAAGCACGTTTGATATTGTTCTTGAACCTAGCTATGATAACCTCTATCGATACGGGAAAGTCTAAGCCAGTACATAAACATCGTCCGGTTCGATACCCGGTTATGCAGCAATAACAAGCTGTAGCAGCACTGATAGCTTAGCCCTTAAGGCTAGACACTGGAGAACCAATATTACTACTGGCACTATCTATAATCAGGGCACTAACCCTGCCTCACCGCGGCCTGAGCCCTGCTCACAGCGACGTGCCAGCTGTCGTATCCAAACACATTTTTTATTTATTTATTTATTTTTATTTATTTATTTATTTACACACACAACTGTCCTTACAGGCTTACCTAATTCGACAGCATGGAATATTTACAAAATAGACACAAATACAGGCATAGTACACAAACACAACACTACACGTCAACTATTTATACTATTTACTATACAGCATAACATAAAACATAGAGTGTGGCCCTTGTGAATTCGCTCAAAGAACAAAAGAAAAGATCAGATACGTTTGCTACTCGATTGAGAGTGCGAAGCGCTCTGGTAAAGGGTGCTTGGCGCAGCAATTGCGTTCTGGCTTGAGGCTCCGCGAGCAGGCTGGGCCGCCGCCGTCGCCACACGTATTGCTGCGGCACGTACAAACTAATCTCCGCTAGGACTCCTGGGTTGAATACCTTGCCCCGCAATAACTTAAAAATATATATTGCTAACCCTAATTCCCTTCGGACTTCTAGTCGATTGTATCCAACCATGCCTAGTAAAAATAACGTAGGATACATTAGCGGGTAAAAAGGATACACCCCGTACATCTTTAAATATAAAAATCTAATAAATTTGTTCTGTATGCGCTCCAACATAAGCCTATATTTAGACTCATGCGGGCTCCAGATGACTGCATTACATTCTAGGTGACTCCTAACTATCGCCTCGTATAATGCTCGTATCGCATTCATATTAACATAACATTATATAATATTAACATAACATTGAAATGTATGAAAGCTAACAGTGAGACAGGGCTCTCGGTTCCTGCGGCTACGGACAGTTGCGAGTAGATTATCACAACTATAACGGAACATATCGTGCTAACATACTCTTTTGCATGCGGCCCGCCTGGTGTTAAAGGCCAAGCCACACCGGATGCGTGCGCAGCTCTCTGCAGCTCGCGTATGCGTGCGCGTGCGCAGCACCCCTGCCACACCGACTACACGCAGGTGCTGCGCACGCAACGGAGCACGCGAGCCGCAGAGAGCTGCGCACGCATCGATGCCGCACGCTGCAGCACCATAGCGTGACTAGCCGCCATTTTGTTTGGCATACTATTTTTCTTTTCGACAAAAACACCATGTTTGATAGCAGTTCGTCGTATGAAGAAGAGGCGCTGCTTCTACTATTATGTAATAGAACTCCTGCGACGCCTAAAAGACTATGGGTGCATGATATAAACCGAAAAAGAGAATTTTGCAGTGAATATCAAAGTGGTTCAAATCTTGCTTGCAAGATTTTATTACAGACACCGGGACAGATGAAAGTAAATAAAAACTTAAATCATCAATTAAATGTTTATTGCTACCAGTAAGCACTTTGCACACTATCAATGGATAAATTAAATGTTTTTTTTTATCCATCGTTAAAATTCAACTATATTAGGCAATACACTTAAGAGAAACCCCATTCCCAACTTTCCCATAGAGCAGCGAGTCTCAAACTTTCCTATACAACATCGGTTTTCAAACTGTCCTATAAATCAGCGGTCCTCAAACCCAACTCAACTTTCTTATATAGCTTTATATTAGTGGCTCTCAAAATTTTCTATAGAGCATCGTTTTTTCTTTACTAATATTATTATAAGAGCTGTCAGGTTAATGTTATTTTGGCCACTCCTATTCATCTGGTTATAGAGCCTTTGGGATTCATGGACCAAAATTTGAGAACCGCTGGTGTAATAACTACCGGAAAAACATACCTAGATGACGTTTTTGAGGCCCCTAATTATGGAGTGCCTAGGACCCTGGCATGCTTTACGACGGCCTTGCCGGCTGTTTTCACCTACAGGTCGCATTTCTCAATCGATTCTCACGATGTGAGTAGGTTCGACAAGTATATAGATTTAAATGCAAAAACAGAGATTTTTCTGGTGCAAGCATGATCAGCATTGCCGACTAATCGGCAATTTTTTTACCGATTAGTCGGCTAGTCGGCAAAATCTATAGTCAGACAATCTCTTCTAATTTATCTTGACAAAACTTTAGAAAAAAGGGGTTTGTCCGTTTCAAAACTTATGAATATATATAATGACCTCAAATAACTGTAGTCGGACATTACTGTTAATATATACTAAGTAATTCACTACACAAAATACTGAAGTGAATATTTTTCTTCACAAATCACAAAGCATACCGGCAAAAGTTGTAAATAAATACAACAGAGCTGTGCGTGTACACGCGCGTGCACATGCGCGTGCGTGTCCGAACCTGTCGGTTTGTCAACGAACGCCATTAAATACAACGTCATGACTGCACGCAACGAAGCGACGTTGCCGCTCCGCTTGGAGCTGGCGTGCACGCTGCACGCAGCCTGTTTGTCTCAAGAGAGCCGCAACGCGTGCGGCACGCGTTACGCGCACGCACACGCGTACGGCACGCAAGCGGTGTGACGTCTACTATGAGGTTTCATACTATACAACGCGCAAGTCACGCACACGCACACGCGCACGTGCTGCACACGCAGCCGGTGTGGCTTGGCCTTAAGCAGTTACCACCGCCTATGGACGCTTGCGATGCCTGGAGAAACACACGCGTGTTGCAGACCCTTTAAGAACCTATTTACTTCCCTCTCGAAGAACCGCATGCTGTAGCCCCCGGGAGACACCTCGGCAGGGAGCTCATTCCACACGCACACCACACACATTATTCCACATACTATTTAATTAAAGTTACGTACCATTATAATTTAATTTGAAATGAGGTGTTGGAGGAGGATGGAAAAAAATCAATTGTACGGATTAGAAAAGTAAGCAAGTCTTAAATAAAGTTAACAAAAAAAGAATTTTGTTGAACATGACCTTAAATAGGAGAGGAATAGAAGAAAAAGTAGAAGGGAAGAGGAAAAGAGGAAGACCAAGACCTTCATCATAAAAAGAAGTAAAAGAAAAAGCGGAATGTGGCTGAAAATGACTCCACCGATAAAAACTCTCAAATATATCATGATGTGTAGCGTTAAAAATCGCTACATGTTTATTCTAAACTGTTGTAGCTAGCCGCTATTGCTTAAACCGTCATCTGGCCAATTTTGTCGGTATTAACTTGTGCAAGTGTTGACGTCTTTTCAGGTCTAGATAATGTTTTTGGTACGAGCTAATATCACGCTTGGTAGTTTCGGCTACGATGTGCAGGTGGTGTTGTTATTAACCCTCATGGCTTGCTGTTACGTGAGCTGATGGTATGCAAGGAGTTTTTTTATATCCTTTTTGTTCAGCGGTTTTCTTTTTATTATTTAAAATTCATATTGAGAACGTGTTTTATTTTGGATCGATAATTTTGACGACGTCAATTCTGTTTCTGGATTCATGGTGAAATGGTGTGTTTACTCCTGAAGAGCCAAATATCAGTGTTTCTGGACTGTGTAGTGGTCTGTTTACTAATTCTGTGGTTGCGCTGATGAGCGTCTGTTGTTTGTGCGAGGAATATGAACGTGTAATTTGGGATATCCACCCGGAGATGCTATATCTTGTGATGGTGTGTTCAGGTTCCAACTATTCTCTAAAAAGGGGGTTTTCGGATCGTTAAAGCCAGTTCACTCTCCTGGACTGGCTTCCGGTTACGGGCTGATCATCTCAGGCCCTGCGCTCTATTTCGGCGAGCAACTACGAATGCGGTGTTCGGCTGACCTGGAGGCTGTTGTCAGCGGCTCTATTACCGCGCGCAACTCTCGGCTTGGTTGAAGACAGATACCGACGGCTGCGACCAACCATCGGGACATTCGTGGGTCACAACCATGGATTATTTACGCGTGGAACGCCATACGTAACGTTTATAGCATTTAAGGCTAGGAGCATAATAGTGTATAGTTTACTTTCTGAGTTAAGTTCTTAAGTTATTAACGTGCAGGTTTGACTTTTATTGTTGGAAATTTCCTCCAAATTCCAAAGCTACCTCTATGTCGGGTGAATTATCTTTTTAAACGTTCATTTTTCGGCTAAGCTCACCCATTTTCATCTCATTTCACCACGCCTCACCACCTTTTAGTGACCTATGCCGATCATATGAAGGTGTAGATAAGTACGGAGTTTCCACTTGGATCTGGAACCACTTAAAATCTTTCTTTTCAACAATAATCACGTCTATGCAAACTGCGTCCTACAGATCTGACTATACCGGTTACAATATATTTTAGCCTGTGCGAATAAACTGTTTTTTTTTTTTTTTTTTTTTTTTTTATATTTTGACCTGCCCTTAGCAGGTCCGTGCTTTAACTTGTTATTATCGGTGTTAGTTATTTTTTTGTCATCTAATTTAAACAAATTCGGCCCTTTATGAAAATAATTAAATACGGTATGAATCCCAGGTATTATCCTTGCCTCGCGACTAATATAGTTAGAGATATTGACGGATTGCTGGAAGTATCCAGGAACTTTGAAGCTTTCCAGGGCTCACGTCCGGCGCGGTTGGCAGTAGCACCAGTAAATACCGTCGAGTCGAACAGTTCTAGGGCCCTCGTTTGCATGAAGTGTGAGGCGACCGGCCACAATTATCGTAACTGTCCGAACATTAGCCAGGCGGTATGTTTTAAATGTAGGCGCGTAGGAACGATCACCCGTGATTGTCCATACTGTAACCCTTCCACGTCAAAAAACGTATCGATGGCGCACTGAGGGGTCCGTCAGTGTCGCCTGTTGTTGTTAATAGGATGCGTGACAACAGATTATTTATTGAAGTTACTATTGCCTATCACCCTGTTAAGGCTTTGCTTGATTCTGGTGCTCAAATTTCACTTATCGATGTCGACCTTTTGTCGGAATTCGGTTTAACTCATCACAACAACGTTCGACCAAATGTTGTATCTGCCGACAACTCACCTATCGACATTTTGGGTGGTTTGGACATCCCTATTGCCTTTAACGGTGCTCGTTTTTTACACTCGTGCCTAGTAAGCAGCAAACTGCCGACACCAATCATTTTAGGAATCGAATTTTGGAATTCTTTTGGGCTTACGGACATCTTGAAGGATGCGTTCTCTGGTGGTGTGACAGGGAGGCTTTTTGTCCCGTCACCTGGCCATTCTGGATTGGACCGTCCAGTGGTGAGCGAGGTGCGTTATATCCACCCACGCACAGTGCTTTCGTCGGATCAAGAGGCTAGTCTCCAAGCGGTTATTGGGGAATTCGAGGAAATCTCTTCCGAAAAGGCCGGACTTGGTTGTACTACATGGCTTTCTCATAAAATTGAGACGTTTGGCTCTCCTATTCGCCAACGCTATTATCCGTTATCGCCGGTCAAGTTGAAGGTTCTCAACGAGGAGATTGACAAGATGTTAGAGTTAGGGGTTATCCGCCCGTCGCGATCGCCTTGGGCTTCTCCTGTAGTCATGGTCACCAAGAAGGACGGTAGTGTGAGATTCTGCGTCGACAGTAGGAAGCTGAACAGCGTCACCATTCGGGATTCTTATCCTCTCCCACGCGTCCAGGACATCTTAGACAACTTACGCGGTGCCAAATATTTGACTTCGCTCGATTTTAGAAGCGCTTTCTGGCAGATCCCGTTGGCTGATAAGGCAAGCTGCGAGAAGACTGCTTTCATCGTTCCGCAGCGGGGTCTCTTCGAATTTGTACGCCTTCCTTTTGGACTTACAAATGCGGCGTCCGAGATGCAGAGGCTCACTGACATGATCGTTAACTTTGAATATACTCCAGAGTCTGATGACTTCATTTTTGGTTACGTTGATGATCTCATCTTAGTTTCACGCGATTTTGACAGCCATCTTCGCCTCATCCGTCAGGTTCGTGACAGGTTAAAAGAAGCTGGGCTCACTGTCAATTTAAAAAAGTGTGAGTTCTGTAAGTCAGAGTTGAAGTATCTTGGCTACATCGTCAATGAGCAGGGACTCCAGACTGATCCGAAGAAACTCGAGGCGATCAGAGATTACCCGACTCCTTCGAGTGCTAAGGCTCTCCGCGCTTTTATCGGCATGTGTTCTTACTATCGTAGGTTTGTGGATGGCTTCTCGTCGATAATAGCTCCTCTTACGGCGTTGATTGGAAAAAGGAAGGGTCGTGATCCCATTGACTGGAATACTAGCGCTGCTGCGGCTTTCGTGAAATTAAAAGATGCTTTGATGAACGCACCGTTAATGGCTTGCCCCGATTTCTCGAAGCCTTTCATCCTGCAGTGTGACGCTAGTCAGGTTGGCCTAGGTTCAGTTCTAGCACAGGAATTTGACGGGGTTGAACACCCAATTTCTTATTATTCCCGTTTGTTTACTAAGGCTGAACGTGGTTACGGTACTACTGAGCACTAGCTTCTCGCGGTCATCGATTCTATCAAGCATTTCCGCGGTTATCTCGATGGGATGAAATTTAAGATCATTACCAATCATATCGCTCTCAAGTGGCTAATTACCCTCGATAACCCTGGACGATTAGCTCGTTGGGCTACCTTGATTTCCCAGTATAATTTCGAGGTTGAGCATAAGAAGGGCGTCTTGAATGTCGTTCCTGATGCCTTGTCACGGGCTCAGGTTGGGCTTGTTTCCTATACGCGCGGTGCTGATCCTTCTGGAGATCCATGGTACGAGCGCATCCATCAGGGCGTGAGAGAGACACCTCAACTGTTCACCGCCTATTCTCTGCGTGATGTTGTCTTAATGCGTAGGGTCGTGGTGGACAATCCTTTAGCTCCCAACCCATGGCGGATTGTTCTACCCTCGACAAGAACTAGGGAGGCCGTTGCTGAAATCCATAACGGATTCCCTAACGTGCATCCTGGCGTTATAAAGACGTACCTGGAAGCCCGTGATCTATATTATTGGCCGTATATGTACCGTGATGTTGCTAGGTTTCTTAGGGAGTGCGACGTTTGTAAGGCGTTTAAGATCGCTAACTCGCAACCACGCGGGGAACGACTATATCCTCGTCCTGTCACCGCTCCAATGGATCTCCTGTCGATTGATTTAATTGGACCTATGGCTGACGGTCGCAACGGCTACCGGTATATTTTAACAATGGTCGACGTTTTTACTAAATTTGTATGGTTAGCGCCACTAAAAAGTGTGAGTGCGGCGTCTATTACTACGGCGCTCGAGAATGAGGTCTTTTTACGTTATGGCATTCCGGCGAATATTTTGTGTGATAATGCGTCTGTTTTCCATAGTGTGCAGTTCCTTGGATTCTTAACGGGTTATGGCATACCACACCCTTGCTATACTCCGTATTATTCACCTCAAGCAAACGTTGTCGAAAGATACAATCAGGTTGTTATCACTACCCTTAGTATTTTGGTTGAAGGCGATCAGCACAGTTGGCCGAATCATTTACATAGGGTGGCTCTGTATCTGAATTCGTGTATCAATTTGGCTACATCGTATACTCCTAATTTCCTAATGTACGGTCGCGAGTTACCGATGGTTCGGGAACGTGTCGATGGTCAGGCTTTGGACCAAGAAGTGGGACCTAGCCGGGCTGAACGCGCAGCGAATCTTCAAACACTCCGCGAATTATATGAAAGGGTTTCGGATTCTATGGTGTTGGCTTTCCACCGTAACGCTAGGAAATTCAATTCGAATCGTAGGTCCGTTAGGCTCAATGTCGGACAGTTGGTTTGGCGCAGGAACTTTCAGAGAGGGACACCAGATCCACTCAGAGGAGGCAAGTTTGCACCGCGTTTTACGCAGTGTAGAGTAGTGAGGCGCGTTTCCCCACAGGTGTATGTGTTGGCCGACATTGATACAGAACACGTGGGCACGTACCACATTAAGGACATTTTGAAGTAGTTTATTCATTATAACTCACTTCCTAGGGGGGTTTAACCCGGTTGTTTTCTTACAAATTCTAAGAAGCGCGTTCGTCCGCTCTCCTCTTTTGGATATTTATCACGTATTTTTTTGTCATAATGTTGTTTTTAATCTTCCAAATTCTAAGAAGCGCGTTCGTCCGCTGACACCTTTTCATTGGTTCTTTAATTCGATTTCTTTAAGCATTATTGATGTTTCCTTACAAGTGGAAGTGGTTTGACTGGCTTCCCGCTTGAGGAACATTTCCTCAAATTGCTGTTTGCCAACCTGTGTCTTCTTTTCGGTCGAAGTAGGCTTCCTTTTGTCAAGGGTCCCCTGAGACAGACGTTGTTTATAGGTTAAGTTTCTAGTAGTATAGTTTATTATTAGCGTAATTTAAGTCGTTAGTTTTAGGTCATGGGCCTTGTACCCGTTTAATTTTCCGGACTTGGCTATTTCTCCGCCTATTGGCGTTCGGTTTGGTCTACCGATGTTTATCGGTTTCCTTGAGCGCGTGTATGAGGGGTTTCGATTTTGCGCTCACGCGAATCGAGCCTCATCTCGAATGTTCGGTTAGTACCGCGTTTCAAGTTCTTACTCGGATTGTTCTCTTGGATTCGATTCCTAGTTTAAACTTAGGCGTTTGTCTTGACAGCGCCGCATTGGTTGTGACACTTTTGAAGGTATGGTTTAAGGGGTGTTGTCCCGACGCTTGTCGTTGGACAAGCTCTATCCCGTTTAGTGCGTGTGGACCACGTAATATACGGTTGGAACCAGTTCCCTGATTCATGTTTCTCTCGTAGGTTACATTACTGGTTAGCGTTAATGTAGGGTAATTTAATATAATTTTACGTAGGTTAATTGTTAGCTAAGTTCGTATAACGCGCTTACCAGTTAGGATACCGGCCGGGTCCAGTTGTCTGGTATTCGTGTTTATACGTGTATTCGTACATAATCGTAGGTGCAATACATTGGTATTTAAGATGTTAGGCTAGGTATTAGTTGTGTAGGGTTGTGCTCTGGCTGTGGGTAAAGGTCTGATTTAGTTGTCCGGGTCCGAATACCGGGTGTTCGTGTTTCATGCTTGATCGTACCTGGCGGTTTAAGTCACGCTTTCGCGGTGTAATTTTAGGGTTTTAGGTTAGTTGGATAGTTTTATGCTTTATTTGCCAACTCGTATCTGACGTTAGTTGTTATGGTCTGTGCGATAGGATTATTGTTTGGTCGTCATATTGCGCTGACGGTTTGGGAATTCAACGGATTGCATTTTCTTTAATCGCCTCGGCTTTTTCCAATTCCTCGTTTCTTGAGTTGTTAGGGTTCTCCGGTCTGCATCTTCTTCGAGACCATGGCGATGCCCCTACTCTTTCTACTGTAAGGCTTTAAGCTCCGAGGTTTAGGGTTTCATCTTTTGCAGATTCTTTTCTGTTTCTGGTTTTGCTTATTTATTATTTATTTATTTATTTCATAAGTAAGTACAAACAAAATTACATTTTATTATAACGGCATCGTTAAACCAATTTGGTTTGTCTCGATGCTACATTCCGCAATAAATAGTAATACATTATAAACTAATTTCTTAAACACATCTTATTGTACCTAAACAGAATTGCACTGAGCGTTATCAGCCAGCGCGCTGCAATAACCGGTCCGCGCGCCCACTGTACAGGATGCTCCATAAGCGATGCAATAATATTATAAAGATTGACTAACAAATTGTTCTAACATTTGTTTTTTGAGAACGTTGGCTATATTTGTTGGTGTTATTTTGTCCTTGCATTCAGTTGGGAGTTTGTTTATTAAATCTGGTATTATGTACTCTGATGTTCTACGTCCGTAATAGTTATGAAATTTAGGTTTCTGTAGTACGTGGTTAATTACTCGCCGTGTAATTTTTGGGTGTGATGTTAAATGCTGAATTTCGGTTCTGAAGTATTGTTCTTTGCTTGGTTTTGGTTTGTTGGGTAGTGTTAAGATTTGTACCTGTGCCGGTTGTTTTTTCCGTTCTACCTGTTGCTGGTTTCTCCGTCGGTATTTTAGGAGTTATTCTGTGGACGTTACCGCGTGTTATGTCTGTCAGCTTTTACGACTCTAACTTCCTGAATCGCTGTCTCTTCTTGGAAAAGGTTATCCGGGTTCCGGTCTTCTTTTAGCTTTATGGTACTATCGTTGAATCCTGATTATCCACCTTTGTTTGTTTTTTCTTTGTGTGTTTGGGAGATGCTGTAGCGTTAAAAATCGCTACATGTTTATTCTAAACTGTTGTAGCTAGCCGCTATTGCTTAAACCGTCATCTGGCCAATTTTGTCGGTATTAACTTGTGCAAGTGTTGACGTCTTTTCAGGTCTAGATAATGTTTTTGGTACGAGCTAATATCACGCTTGGTAGTTTCGGCTACGATGTGCAGGTGGTGTTGTTATTAACCCTCATGGCTTGCTGTTACGTGAGCTGATGGTATGCAAGGAGTTTTTTTATATCCTTTTTGTTCAGCGGTTTTCTTTTTATTATTTAAAATTCATATTGAGAACGTGTTTTATTTTGGATCGATAATTTTGACGACGTCAATTCTGTTTCTGGATTCATGGTGAAATGGTGTGTTTACTCCTGAAGAGCTAAATATCAGTGTTTCTGGACTGTGTAGTGGTCTGTTTACTAATTCTGTGGTTGCGCTGATGAGCGTCTGTTGTTTGTGCGAGGAATATGAACGTGTAATTTGGGATATCCACCCGGAGATGCTATATCTTGTGATGGTGTGTTCAGGTTCCAACTATTCTCTAAAAAGGGGGTTTTCGGATCGTTGAAGCCAGTTCACTCTCCTGGACTGGCTTCCGGTTACGGGCTGATCATCTCAGGCCCTGCGCTCTATTTCGGCGAGCAACTACGAATGCGGTGTTCGGCTGACCTGGAGGCTGTTGTCAGCGGCTCTATTACCGCGCGCAACTCTCGGCTTGGTTGAAGACAGATACCGACGGCTGCGACCAACCATCGGGACATTCGTGGGTCACAACCATGGATTATTTACGCGTGGAACGCCATACGTAACGTTTATAGCATTTAAGGCTAGGAGCATAATAGTGTATAGTTTACTTTCTGAGTTAAGTTCTTAAGTTATTAACGTGCAGGTTTGACTTTTATTGTTGGAAATTTCCTCCAAATTCCAAAGCTACCTCTATGTCGGGTGAATTATCTTTTTAAACGTTCATTTTTCGGCTAAGCTCACCCATTTTCATCTCATTTCACCACGCCTCACCACCTTTTAGTGACCTATGCCGATCATATGAAGGTGTAGATAAGTACGGAGTTTCCACTTGGATCTGGAACCACTTAAAATCTTTCTTTTCAACAATAATCACGTCTATGCAAACTGCGTCCTACAGATCTGACTATACCGGTTACAATATATTTTAGCCTGTGCGAATAAACTGTTTTTTTTTTTTTATATTTTGACCTGCCCTTAGCAGGTCCGTGCTTTGTCGTTGTGAACTTGTTATTATCGGTGTTAGTTATTTTTTTGTCATCTAATTTAAACAAATTCGGCCCTTTATGAAAATAAAATTTTAACGTGAATGCTACGCCTTATTTATTTAACAAATTAAGTGATATGTAGTAGTTAGTAGATGATGACATTGAAGATCATTAAAAGTACCGTTTTTTTATGAATTGATACGGAGGTTAAAAATAAATACAAAATTTTAGGAAAGTTTCCTTTGATTTTCCCATCAGTTTCCCAGCAGTGAAACTTTTTGGTATTGTTTGTTTATGTACAATGTGACACAACTGGTCTTGGCAATGCGACTTAAAGTGTTCGCAGCGCTGACTGGATAGGAAAGCCGTACAAAAGGGGAAGGTGGAGCTATGGTGCCTTAGTGCTGGTGCGTAAGCGTGACTCGTGGCGCGTATGACTATTGCAGGTATTACAGAAGAAGTCTAAACCGGCGTGAAATGTTCTTTTTCATATGATCAAAACCCCGTTTTCATTCTCTATTATAAACGCATGACGGGCGATTCTTTCATAGTTTGGAATTAAAATAGCCCCCATTCCGCTCGGACAGTCGCAGAAGCCTGATTATCCCGCGGCGGCGCTGAATCGTTCCTCGCGAGCTTTCCATTACAAAGCGGCTTTGTTCGAGATGAAAACGTCTTCACGACAATTTGTTCAAAGACGTTTGAGTAAGACTGTCATTGAAACGTAGTCTTGTCATGATCACGTCTTCACAGAATTAATAAATACAGAAGGTTTCCTTCTTTGATCTTCGCAGATACCCATAGATAATAGATTTTTATGGGTTCCCTTTATCTTGCATAATATCAATTGTCCGAAAATACACTTTGCATAGCAGCTATCAGTATCACAGAAACATTTATAATAATAATACTTAGGTATATGATTATGCTAAAGTATCATAAATATTTCTGGGATACTGATAGCTGCTATGCGAAGTGTAGGTATTTCGGACAATTGATATTAGCAGTTATTGCTTAGATACATAACTGCTAGTTCGCATAATACTAGTTTGTCAGAATTTTAAATAGCAGAACCGATTTTAATTTGCATAATTTTATATAGTAGAACTTTACTCGTAGTGTCGCCGAATTTAATGTGACATAATATCATAGTTTACGGAATGAACGGATGCCGTAACGTAGGTTAGGTTAGATTAGAACTGTGATCACAACAGCGTGCGATAAGAGCGGGCGAAGCGAGCAGGTCCCGTCATCGACTGGAAAAGCGCCAGAGTCGAACTGTCATCAGTAAAGGAGGTTAGGTTAGGTTAGAACTGCGATCTCAACAGCGCGCGAGCCGAGCAACTGAAACGAGCATGGCGCGGTAGCAGCTGGCAAATTTATCATATTAGTGAACCGATTTTTATTGATCGTTTGTGTAAGATTTTCGTAGGGTGCGCCGACGCGACCGATCGAAGCGTCCACACCGCCGACTGGTTACTAATGCGTGCCGATTTGGAACGAACAACGGCAGATTCGGTGCCGGCATCTAGATGTGCCCTGGGGCGGGTATTGTACCCGAACTAAATAGGTAATATATTTATATTTACGTATATTTTTCTTCTCAAGATCTACGTTCCATCATAATCGTGATACCACAAACTCTTGTGTCCAGGACGAACTTACTGAAACGTGTTAAACGTATTAAACGGTTAGATTATTGTACCGTTACCGTTTAATACAATAATCAAATATGTCTCACGAAATTTTTAATAAGATTATCGTGTTAAACGTGTTTGAACGGGAGCCCTTTGACTCCGAGAAACTATTTCGTCGAATGTTTCATTTCGCCGAAAAATCATTTCACAGAATATTTATTCCTCTGTAGTCATAAACGTTTTCATAATTCTTTCTAATGTCATCCTATTGATTAGGTTAGGTTTGGTTAGGTTTGTTTTACATCAACCTCAAAAACAGTTTCAAAGAAAAATATTTCTTTCTGTTAAATGATTTTTCTGCAAAATGAATCACTCGACGAAATTTTATTTTAGGAGTCAATACAGACCCTGCGTGAACAAATTGTCGACAAGACGTCTTTATCTCGACCAAATACGCTTTGTAAAGAAAACTCTCGAAGAACGATTCTGCCCCGCCGCGGGATAATCAGGCTTCCCGCGCCACGACCAATTGCATTGCATTTTACACAAACAGTACAGTTCTCAGGCAATGTTAACGAAACTTAAAAAATAACGTACTTTAGTATTTTATTCTTCGACGCAGGCGAAGCAGCGGGGTGAATAAATAGCGTTCGTAAGGCGTTTTTTCGTCATTCCCATTTCTGCAAATAAATATTGTTAAAATAGATGATTGTTGAAAGTCGATTTTTCATGTAGGTACCCCGAAGCCACTCCCGAGTGCGATCCTAGTTAAATCGTAATTAAAACCACTGGTGAAGAACCACCGTTGTGGTAATAATCGTGACACAGGAATGACGCCAGAACCGCGCGGTTCGAACGCTAGTGGATTTACCCAGCAGGCCAATGCTATACTAAGATTGAGAGATACATCACAATAGATAAGGTGTCTATAGTCCGGGTGACATGTCGAATATCGAAGATACGTCCACCTCTGGAATATGTTATCAAGTGCGGATGAAATCCGTGAGTATCTGCAAGCTTTGTGTCCGGAAAAGACCGTTACTGTCGAGGAGCTCAAGACTAAAGGCGATTATAGGTCATACAAGATTGGCGTTCCCCAGGAAATGTTCGAGAGGTGTGTATCTGCCAAGATGTGGCCTGTAAACGCTCGGGTAAAGCCCTGGTTATTTAGAAGACCCCGTGGTGATGGCACAAAATCGACGAGTCTCGATCGTCCAAACAAGTCCAACCCTGAACATAGTGTATCAGAATGTGAGGGGTCTCAACACGACACTGTAGTTATTTCAGACAAAATCTTTTGTCTCTCGAATGCGACGTTGTGGCTGTGACCGAGTTCTTCCTTTCTGATGCCGTTGATGATGCTGAGCTTCGTTCTGGTGGAGTGTGCTACGTCAAAACCGCGCCACAGGTGCACGAGGGGGCGGCGTTTTGCTCGGCGCTCGGCCGGGACTTGTGCTGCATCGTCGACGTGACTTGGAGACCCTGACTGGCGAGGACTTATGGGCGTCATTCACAGTGAATTCCACCAAGTGCTACTTTTGTGTGGTCTCCATTCCCCCTAGTGCCACTGACGAAACCTACATGCGTTGGTCTCAAACAGTGGAATCTGTAATTGACTCTCTTAAAGGCCTGGTCAGTAAAGGCGTAACTACAGGCTGTTAATTTTTGCGTGTCGGGTTCTGCGTGGGCAGATGGACTGTCCGGATCTGGTCGGACAACTTGTGAGACTGTTCGTCCCGGACATCCCTCGGGTAACCCTGCGGCCGCGGCGCCGCGACCTGCTGGCGGTGCCGGCAGCGCGCACCGTGTCGCGCAGAAACTCGCCGCTAGTGCGCGCTCTTGTAGCGCTCAATGTGCTTCTGGCATCAGCACCGGAATGCGATCTGTTTGCATGGAGTTGGGCGGCTGTGTGCTGTGAATGTTTGTGATTTTGCGAAGTGATGGACGTTAGGCAATCGAGGGTTTGTACGTGATTCATGTTGTTTTAAATTATGTTTTAGTTAATTTAGTTTCATAGCGCATTGGTGTAACTGTAATGCTATGTAAATATTATTTGAATAAATAAATAAATAAATGTCCCTATACAATAACGGAGATGCTATTCTGTAATTTGGTAATTACAGTGATTAGCACTGATCGCAGCGCTTTTTGTCGTAGCCCCAAAATAGTTTCTGTGTTCTCGAAAATGCAGGAAACTACGAGATAAAGGCATACTCGTGGCTCTGTGAGGAGTTGATATAAACCATTGATACAAAGATCAAAGTTTAAAGAAAAATTGAAAAAGGAGTTACCTGGTGGAAGAGACCGGGAATGGAACCTGGTTCCTCTGGATTATCGGTTCTTTTTTTTTTTTCTTTTTTATTCAAAATAGCCATGCATTTAACCTCGATTGCACCTGATGTTAAGTGACAATAAGGCCTAAGATGGAGCATGCTTGGCTAGAAGATGCCTATTCACCACTCTCGACTTGAAGAGATCCAAGTTATATTTTTCAGGAAACAGGTACCCTAACTCCAAGCAACCTGTCGAATAAAACGGAAATCTAGACATCTGTACAACAGGACATCAGGCGTACAAAAGCACTTTTGCCCACGCTAAAACAGGGAAGCTTCGCTCGCTCGGTTCATTATACGTTAAAATAGATAAGGTACCTACTGTCTAGCAGGGCTAGCATAAATATCTTGCCACGACTTCACTTGTCGGGTGATTCAGCGTCCCCTGTCATACTCGCAAGGTATTGAAAGGAAAGTGTCATAGTTATGCTAGAAGTGCAGTACCCTTACCATGAGTTTACAATGACCGTACTTGCTAGCGACTGCGTAATCGATTTGTATGGAGAATTGTAGTTCCACAAAGTAACCGCTCAGGGCACTGTAGCTACTGTTCTCCATACAAATGGTTTACGCTGTACATATATCGCTAGCGAATATGGTCACGTTAACTCATGGTATGGGTCCCGATGACACGTCCTACTCCCAGGGCCGGCTAGGCACTTGGCATTTGGGGCCCTCTCTCCTAAGAGAACATAAGTATGGTGTAAGTCTTGCAACTGGACTGGGGCCCCTAGGCTGGCTGGGCACCTAGGCCCGGGCCTTGTGGGTCTAGGGGTAAATACGGCCCTGCCTTATACCTGTTACACCAACGGAGTTGTTGTTCTCTAATTTGGCAATTAGAGTCATTAGTGCTGATTGGCTCGCGTTGTCAGTGTAATTGAGCACTTAAAATGTTGAATGTTTGTTATTCGTCTGGTTTACATTTAGGTTCTTAAAGATTGGATAAATATTGCTTTTGCAGCGTTGGTATTCAAAATTGCTGCTGCGTTTATATTTAAAATTAATTTTGCATTGAATTAATTATAGGTAGGAGTGTTGAATAGAGGTATAATATGTATTATTCAACCACCTGTTTTAAACGTGGTTTAACGATTTAATGTTAGGCACCTTACGAGTAATTACAAAAATATACCTACATACACCCTGTTTTTGGTCTCTACTGTAAAAAATATTATTTTGATTGAAGATACTATGTAGGTAAGTAATAGGACAGTATCAAGCAAAGTTTGTATCAAAAGAGATTTTGATAAGAACTTGGTTTAAGCTATCGTGTTCTCTGTACATTACATTTGTTGTTGTTGATGTGTTGATTTATTTGTGTACATAAAAAGTACATTTGTATTATGAACGTACATAATTTACTGCATTAAAATAAAATGGACGCGATTGAACAGCTGTGTCGACTTTGTATTACTTAAAATCGTCATCATTCCCTCGCCCTTATCTCATTTATTTGGGATTAGCGGAGCATGTTTTCTCCTCCATTATTCCCTATTATACTGGTCATCTCGTCATTTACTTCTTTCTTATTCATATCATCTTTCACACAATCCATCTTTATTTTCTTACATCTTCTTCTTCTTCTATGTCCGTCCAAATTCATGCTTAACCCTTTTCTAATATACAATGGCTTTCCTCTCTTCGCATCATGACGCCCATACCCCGATAATCGGCTAGCTTTTATAGCTTCTCCCTAATTGGTGCTACTTTCAGACTTCCTCTTGCTCATTTCTGATTCTGTCCATACTCGTCACCTGTCGTAACAGTCTCTCTCCAAAATTACAATGCGAAATATACAATTTACGCACAGCTTTTCATTACAGCGGGCTCGGCCTGTATCCGGTAGTCAGCTGCCAATACGCGTGACGTTAACTGAAAGAGCGAAATGACAATCTAGTACAATTCTCCAAAATTCCACCTCAAGCTAAATGGTGGTTACGCTGTTTATTTAATCTGTGTACAAATAGGTAGCCAAGCTACGGTAGAAGGTGGTAACTTTATATGGCTTTCATAGTAAGATACGACTTTTTACCGCAGCACGGCGTATGCGTGGGAAAGGGCGTAAGTGCTAAAAGATGTAGAATGCGTTTTATGTTTCGTGTGAAAAATGGAGGTAAACGAAATAAGGCTATAGTTGTGCTCTCGGATGAAACAAAGGCCCGGTGTAACAACTTTGTTTATGTTGTCTTTAGAAAATTAAACGGTTATTTGCTATTTAAACGCTGGTAACTTTTTAAATGTAACAATTTGGTCTGCCTCTTGGAAACAAAGGGAATTAACAAAAATATAATAGAATTGACCGTGCGAGAGAAATGTCTTCGTTTCAGCTTGGCTCATAATTTTTTCGTACGGTAATGTGTGGATGTCTAGACGCTTTCTGGCTGTTCTCGCTTATAGGTCATATTTCTCAACTCATTCTAGAGGAATTTTGTTAGTAGGTTCGATAACTAGGTAGGAATATATACCATTTTTCGTTTTTTTTAATGGCGTAAATGGGGTTAGAACTTAAAAAAACATATTTTGCCAATTCCGAAACAAACTCGCGAGGTCTACAGCTCACAGAGCCAAAAGGCGAAAGTTTATGAGTGTGTTCATGTGTAAGTATGTTTGTTACTTCTTCACGCTCAAACGACTGGACCAATTTTCATAGATTTTGGTATGAAGGTAGCTGACACCCTGGATTAACACATAGGCTACTTTTTAACCCGAAAACATTTAGTGTTCCCCTAGGATGAGTGGATAACCCCGCGCGGCGCAGCTAGTTAAGTGCCTATAAAATGCTGCAGCTGAAGAAACGGAGGAACCTAGATGAAAATGATATCGACTCGTTCGATTAAAGTTTGGTTTAGTCTCATGGCTGCATTTTATTATCTAGTTGTCCGCTTTTTTTCTTCTACATAATCACTGCATAGTATAAAACAGAGTCACTTTCTCTGTCCCTATGTCCCTTTGTATGCTTAAATCTTTAAAACTACGCAACGGATTTTGATGCGGTTTTTTTAATAGATTCAAGAGGAAGGTTTATATGTATAATACATGCATAATTTATCAGCATTGCACCCGTGCGAAGCCGGGGCGGGTCGCTAGTTTGATAATATAACTAAGCTTTAGTTGTATAAATTCAGTCAAATTGAGAAGCTTTTGTCAGTTACAAACTGTAGACAAATCGAGGGATCTTATCCACAGAGAGAATAATCAAGTATCCGATCGGCTCGGTGACCGCAAGTCGACGCCGCTTCGAATTGACGGAGCTACAATAGACTAAGGGGTTCCTGGAATTAATTTATTGATTGGATAGTAGACTGTGGATAACTTGACTGGTCATTCCCATTAGGACAGGCTAAGATAATTGATACAATTATTTTTTTAATCAGGCTTTTTATTGATATTATCAAATGAAGGATAATAATTAATAAGGGTCTTTATCAGATTTAGTTTCGGTGGACACGTACAAAGTTAAGGACTTTTAGGCCTAATTTTCCGATAAAAAATATTTTAGCATAAACGGCGTTTCCCTTTCTATGGGCTTGCGTGTTAAAAACATAACTTCTATGCACATACGCTGTTAACTATTGGCCACCGAAGAGACAACTTTTGTTTTTTGAACTGACAATGACCCATAAATGAAATATTACAACATTTTAATATTTTCGAAAATATCCCAATTTGTGATTGAAAAATTCATTTGAAAAGCTGTAAATTTTAAAACAGCGTAGGCGACCATTAGAGGGCCGATACTTAGATGACGCTGCTTTCACATTTTAAAAACTAGTCGATATACCTAATCGTGTGCGTGTGGATTGAGTGAGCACCCTTCAAAAATGAGAAAAAATGTGCTGATCATTTAGTAAAAGTTCTAAAACAATCGTAAAACTAATTGATTAATTTGTAAAACGATAAATAAAAATAATACATTCATTAATGTGTGCTCACTCAGTTCTCACAAACTACCAACAGTACTTTACAGATTTCATACATTAAACCTTGCGTGCGTTTAGTACGAGACTCGCTCGATAGATGTAGCTAAATTTAATATTTGAATTAGTGTTATTAAAATGAAGTCTGTTTTTATGTTATTATTTTATCCATAAATAAACATATAATAAAAACATAGTTATAAGTTATTGTGAAAGATTATGAAGCATTATTTTAATTTATCATTACAGGCAACATTACGGCTTAAGATTAGATCCCCGTTCCATTCCACTCATTTATTTTTTAGATTTCACCTATTATATTTTAAGCAGTTATATGATGTTTGTCACAATTTTTTTTATTGGGTTCTGTGATTATAAAGAAATTAGTTAGAACAGCACTATTTTACATAGAAAACGAACGTGAGTCTCAGACATATTAAAATACTTAAACGGGCTACTCACGTCGTAGAAGTCGAATAACGCTCGACATGTTTCGAATCGGTACGCGTTTCATCATCAGGAGAGGCGGCGGCGGCCAACCGAACACTGCGGGCACGCGCCCTGTCCGCGCGGCTACTCAACGCGGGTGTCACCGGCGGCGGAGGCGAAAAACTACCCTCATCATCACGCACAATGTCAATTGTCGGGTTGCACACAACACTCACTACGTCATTTACTAAGGTCTCGTCCACACTAACCACCGATGTAGTATCCAAAGCCGTCTTCCAGCTGGGGGCACTGAGCATCCACAATCTCGGTTAAAATTCGGATGACGACTAATTTCAATAGCCTCCCGTACTTTCCGCGGAATGAAAAACTTTTCTCTCGCCAGCACAGCGACCTTATCAAACCGAATATAGTGAGACGTATCCGAATTCAGTGAATGTTCCGTCACTGCAGAAACCTCGGGTTTTTCAGAATTCTTGCAAATACCATCCTGTTAATAAGGTTAGGTTTGTTTATACCAATCTCAAATAGTTTATGCTTTCTACGAAAAGATATTTCGGCGAAATGAAACATTCAACGAAAAATAATTCTACGAATCGATAAAGCCCCATATTTAATACTCAAAAGGCGGCGCGGACTTAATCCCGAGACATATTGATGTTCCTTTATATCTTCCAGTATCACAGGACACATTATCCGTAATCACCAGAAAACTCATGTAATTTGAAGGCACGCCTCGTTACCGCTCAAACGCGGATGATAAAGACCGCTAAAAGGTGTGCAACAAAAAAATAAACGAAGGACGCAAAGAGGAAAGTTATAAAATTACGGACATATTGAAGTTCCTCTATATCTCCCATTATCACCGGAAACATTATCAGGGGTCGGTAATCACTTGAAAACTCATGTCATTTGGAGGCTTTCAGGCATGCCCCATGCCTGAAATGTGTGCAACAAAAAAAAAACAAATGAAGGACGCAAAGAGAAACTTTACAAAATTACAGTGCCATATTGAAGTTCCTCTTTATCATCCGGGTTCATTGGACACATTATTACGGGTCGGCAATCACCAGAAAACTCACGTCATTTGAAGGCATGCCTCGTTACTCCTCAATCCCAGGATATAAAGACAGCTAAAATGTGTGCTATAAAAGAAAAAGAAAAACAAATGAAGAGCGCAAAGAGGAATGTTACAAAATTATAGACATATTGAATTACCTTACCAATTTTTACCTTTATATATCACAGTTTCATTAGACACATTATAAGGGGTCGGTAATCACCAGAAAACTCATGACATTTGCAGGTATGAGGCATCCCTCGTTACCTCTCAATGACGGATGATAAAGACAGCTAAAATGGTGTAACAAAAAAAAAAAAAAAGGAAGGACGCAAGGAGGAAGGTTACAAAATTACAGAGACATTTTGAAGTTCCTCTAAATCTCCCAAACACATTATTAGGGGTCGGTAATCACCAGAATACTGATGTTATTTGTCCCATCCCATCCCTCGTTACCGCTCAATCGCGGATGATAAAGACAACTAAATTGTTTGTCCCGGCCCATTTCGCCACGAGGCGAGGGCGCCAATGTAAACAAATTTACTAACGAATATGATAATTAGGGTTAATCGAAAGGATTAAGCGCTTTCAATTTGGATATTTTAATTAAACACGTATTGTTTTTAATGGTACCTTACATTTTTACAGTTACAACATTTACATTTTCAGATTATTGCGGATTATTACTATAGTTCGGACTATTTTACAAGCTTTTATTTAACTTGCATTGTATGTTTAATGTATGTTTGTTCGGGTGAAATCTTGCAACTCAATTTTGAAGCAGATATCGTCAACCGATTGAGCTGAAATTTTGCATACTTACTTAACTTTGATGACAATACAATAATATGGTACCATGGGGCTGATCTGATGATGGAGCCGGAAGGTGGCCATAGGAACTCTATAATAGAAAAAGCAATCCTACCGAGCTTGGGCTCTTTAGAATCGTCCCAGTGAGCATTTGTTGGATATCCAAAGAAAAGTACAGTCGGCTATAAAAGCTGGCCACTAAAATGTCATTATTGACAGAAACTTATTAATTTAAATATCAAACGTTTTCGATCGTCATCTGAGTGTTAGATTATTAATCCAATCAAGAAGCTTTCGTAAAATCTAAAATTATGCTAAGCATACAAAAAATCAAAACAATACTTACTTGTTTGATTCTTATGTATCTATATTTATCTATTATAAAAGGACAACTTAACCGACAAAAGGAGGACTTAATGCCATGGGACATTATCTATCAGTCAACCTTCAAGGCAGATTTTTTAAATAGGTATTTAAGGAAGTTGTAGGCTAGGTAAGAAATAAGTTAGGTAATTGTCTCTCAATCTCCCAACGTCTAGGGTCACATTTATGGGCTCGGGAAATGCAGAATCAGAAAACTCATTGCATTTGGAAGCATCCGTTGTGGTTGCAACAAAAATATAAACGATTGTTAAAAAGAAAAAAAACATTCAATTTATTAATATTATTTAGTTTATTTTAAGACCCGCGAGATTCTCAAACCCGATTTCAAAGACAAAACAATATTTTGTGGGACGGTGTACTAGTTTAAGCACTAATAATTAATAAATAAACTAAAACGTCCGTTTCGAACGAATATGAATATTAAAGGTAATTGAAAGGATTAAGAGCTTCCAATTCGGATCTTTTAATTAAAGTCTTACGCTCGTATAAACACATAATTTGATTGAAATTAAAATATTTGAATGGATTAAATATTTGTGTCGTAGATTCTGGATCACCGTGTATATTGAGAGAAATAATCATAAAAAAAACAATCATAAGATGAATTTTATAAGAGAAAAAAAAACAACACAATTTAAAAAGTATATAAGGTGGAAGTACTAGTACTCGACATTGCAAGGGATAATTATTTTATGTTTCGTAATAGTACGTTAATTTACACGTCTATCGCTTTATTCATCCCTTATGAGAGGTATGACTTTTACCTTTATTAAATGGTATTTATATCATATAATGATCATATAAAAAATTCTCGTAATGTAATGAAATGTAAATCAATAGGATTGTCCCAGTACATGTCACGTGATTTTGCAGGCAGTCAGGTTGTATATTTTATTATTTTGCGTGTGAATATCGATAGCTACAAACATTTCCCATGTATTCATTCTATTTGCTATGAAAGTAACGGTAATCTTATCTTATTTATCGCAGTTGAAAGTATGGTGACGCGTATTAGTACCGCGTCGAGTACTAGTACTTCCACCTTAACATAACTTTAAGAAACTTATAATCTAATTAAACCTAATTTAAACTTATTTTTTATTAAAGCAGTAACGTCTGCAGTAACCAGTTGCTTCGACATGCCTTAAGGTGGCATCGTAGCGCCATCTACCGTAAAGATGAAAAATGGTTGAAAAATTTAATGACTGACATCTGATTCGGTGGTCCAATTGGGAGGACGCCAGTGTTGGCCCGGAAAGCCGTTGGAAACGCAGGTTCGAATCCTGTCCGAATCATTAAATTTTTCAATTTTCGCTTCATTTGTAAACTTCTAGTAATTTAAACTATTGGGACCTGAACTATATGTACATATATACCTTAGGCCGCTACCATTGGGTAGGGTGCCCATAAGGCTGGCCGCGTTACCTCACGCAATGGCAATGCCAATGCGTTGGGCGAGGAACGAGCCAGCTCTACGATCACCGGTGGACCGGATAAGCAAATAGCTCAGCTTTTTGAAGCTTAGTTGCTTCCGGTCCCCACGGTCCTAGGGTATCCACGGAAAACGCCGCAGATACGCTAGCTATCACCGAGAACAATGAAGATGAATGACAATAAATTAGCGAGAACTTTGAATTGCATTTGTAATGGTTGTACCGTTCGCATGTCTCTAATGCCAAAAGCATATTATACAGTAGAGGACTATCTGACAGACAAAAATGTATGGCCTGAACCAGAAACCGCGTAGCTGACTCCTTCTTAAATTGTACCTAACTAGTTTAAGTAATGTAGATTGTAGGTAGGTACTTAATAAGTTCGTCTGGTGACAACCAAACGCACAAAAATTTCCGTCACTGCTCTTCAAAATCTCGTATCTAGTAAATACATTGACACTGAGATACGAGCTTTGTTTTAAGTAGGTATTCGTTACTTATATATCAGGGGTTTAACATAATGAGTACCCACACTTTAAAAATATTGAGAAATACCACAATACGACTTTGATATCAAGATCGAGCGCAAACTAAAGCAAATCCTATTGTAGTGGTCTTGCTACACGACACAACTTTGTATGCGGTTAAATAATGAATGTGCATTGTGCAACTGTAAGTATAATTTCATAGGTTGCCGCTAAGATGGATTACATCACAACTCTAATTGTGCACACTGTACAGGTTACGCATTTCAATTTGTGTTTGTGCTTTGATCTTTTATATTACCGGTTGATGCAGTCGCGCGGCAAGCGAAGTCGCGGCAACATACTAACGTGACATAATCCATAATATTTATTAATAAAAAAGAAAACCTACTGTCCGTAAATAATAGTAGTTTATGCAACTGATACATAATGAGAAGTCTTAAAATACGAGTGTGATTTTAAGGATCACACGAGTGTTTTAAGACCTAATTATGTACAGTTGCATAACTTTATCTTTACACTTATTCATAATCCTTATCATAGATTTTATTTTATGAAAATATGAAACATCCAGTCCCGCCAGTCATTCCGCGGAGCAGAGGAACACATGAGTGACGTCGCGGCGGGGGGCTAGGTCACCATAACAGTATAGTTGCCGGCAAACTTTTAGAACAAAAATGGCGGATCTGCGTATGCACATTTGTACGTAAATCGGCTACTGCACAGTCAAGGTTATGCTCAAGAAGTTTACCGGCTACTGTACCAAATTTGATACTGGTAAGGTGACTACGCGACGGATAGCGGGTGGTCACCTTAACACCACCTCAAGAGTACCATAGGGTACTGTTATGAAATTACATCTCTAATTTTGGTCGCTGCCAAGTTATGTAGGTACCTAATATAGTATCTGAACTTGTTATAGTAATTTAACAAAATGGGTGGAGAATAAAAGTATTTTCTGAATAAAACCGTAAAGCTAATCACAACCTGAGCTCGAAGACGAACATAGGAGCACATTGTCTGCGTCGAGTACAGTCAGGCCCGTAAACAAGGTAACGGTCGCATTACGAGGACAGTAAACCTGTACATTAATCAGAGTAATAACTCCTGATCTCCAGCTTTAACGGCTCATATCGTAACTTGTAGTCAAAAGCATGTTATCTTGTAGTATCCATAATTACGCGGGATCAACGCCTGTAAACTTACAAATATAGCCTTTTAAGTTTCCTTAAATATTTTTATGTTTATGCAATTCTTGTTTAATTAACATAAAAATATTACAAGTCATATATGTAAACAAACATGTAAACGTGCCCTTGTGGCGTAATTACAAAATAAATGTTGTGATTTTGATTTTGACTTGCATTTTATTTATAGTCCATGAACTGTTTCAAAAAGCCGGTCAGGTGCGAGACGGTCACGCGCACCGATGGTTCCGACCGGACTATAAAAGCACTGCATATTGCTCTAACGAAAAGATAAAATATACTGAGCGACAAACTTAACTTTAACATTGAAAACTTTTTTTGCGTAGGTACTTTAAATAAAGACTATATTTTTAATGATTTCATTACAAATGTTTTCCGATTTTTCCCATACTTGTACCATAAGACAGCATTACTTGCCGAATTTCATAGTTCTAGTTTAATGGAAAATACCCCATTAATTATTGAAAGTGTCAAAATATACGTTTTGCGGCATAAACGGCCGTATCTTTTTTTTACGTCAACTTAGAAGTTTGATTTATTCACAGCTTCAAAGGGACCGTGAACCTAAAGTATAGGTACGGTTTTAATTTCAACTCGATACCTGGGACGGACGGACAAAAAAGTGATCTTATAAGTAGGTAAATGTTCCGTTTTTCCTATTGAGGCACGGACCATAAATTAGGAGTATGCAGACAGAAACGATGATATCCG
Source organism: Apotomis turbidana (assembly GCA_905147355.2). Taxonomy (NCBI): domain Eukaryota; kingdom Metazoa; phylum Arthropoda; class Insecta; order Lepidoptera; family Tortricidae; genus Apotomis; species Apotomis turbidana. Next base: position 27,615,215 of record LR990283.1, on the reverse strand, counting down.
CAAAATAACTATACCGACATAGCTCATGATTGCATGGTTAAAGTAGCGATGGCCATTTAGCCCGGAGACCGATAGCATAGTTGGGGCGGCAAAGTCCTGGATCCCGGAATGGCGACCACGTATAGGAAAGCGCAGTGTGGGACGGACAGACAAGGTGGACGGATAAAACCGAGTGACGGTTCTATGCAATTTGTTTATTATTCTCGTAGCCCCTTCTGCATTATTTACATTTACGTCGTCGTTGCTTTGTATAAAAATAGTTAACGGACGGTGCATATGAGTACTTTCGAAGTATTTTAGTGCAATTTTATGAGATTTTTATGTATTTTCCACGCTCATCTCAGCAGAACTTTATCATAGCTTTACAGTTTTGCCAACCTAGACAGGATTGTTTGTGTAAACACACAGATAAAACAATTTTAGAATTACACATAATTAATCCAATAGATTGTCGGAAACAAAAACAAACTAGAAAAATAAGAAAACTTTGTCTATGACAATAACATAACGCATGGATAAGTTGCCTTATCGGATTTCGGGCTTGAGATTGCAAAAACGAGCAGATGGAAAATATAAAAGTGGAAAAACAATTCAAAGTTTGCCAATCAGAATAAGAAAGAGAGGGAAAGAGTAAAAGTCTCGTTTGGGAATTTACGTTTCACATGACACAACTCTTTTTGAAGTCGCGTTAAAATCCCGGTCGAAAGCTAACCTCAGAAGCAAATACGGTTTTTTCCTGTATCTCGTTAGACCGCAGATACTATGTAGAACAGATTGCATAAATAAATAAAAAAGAAGAAAACAGATGATATTATTTCGGCGAAAAGTCATTGAATAGACACTTTAAAATTTTTGGTAATGAAAATATAGCCGTCTTAAAAAAATAAAAATATTGGTTTAAAAAGGCATTCACTTCAAATCAAAATAGTGTAAAGCCTGACCAGAAATATATGGGGATGCGCCATATTGCGGAATTTCACTGGAACTAATTTCTTATACTGGCAATGATTTTATGGTTTGTCAACAATGTCAATGTCATTAATTGTTGTGTTTTCTTTAAAAGACAATAATTTAATTTATCCAGGTCTTCCGGTTTGTGACTTAAGATGGCCGCATGCGTTTAAGTTGCGTTGTTCATTATTTATTCATTTTTGTTGTTCAATGTGTAGTATTGATAGCGTATTGTGCAGTGATCTAACGTATGAGTGAATAGCTAATGAAGAATTCAACTTGAAGCGTTCATAGCCCTTCCTGGGTCAAGGCCCGATAGTCCGCGTGGTTTTTTGTAAATCGCTATCACTTTACAAAAAGCAAAACCTCACCGAACAACGGCACGCTCTACGAGCAAACTTGAAATTGGCGAAATCATCATTAACCTGATGGAAGCCATATTTTAAAATTAGAATAGAATTTATCCAAAGATAATGCCAAAAACCATTCACTGTCGCGAACGTAAGATTATAAATAAAGTGTACACGTGTTTATTACAAGAAAAACAGTCAGGAAAAGAGTGCATTCCGTTAAATGATATTACGTGGTTAACATAGTGGAACTGACAGGTATTTAAAGTAATGTATTATTTTGCTGGTTGCGATTGGTTGCAAAATTATTGCCATATAAATCTTATAAATGACGCCCTCTTGACAATCCTCATATATTGCTGGTCAGGCTTTAAGTACGTAAAGCCTGACCAGAAATATATGAGGATGCGCCATATTACGGAATTTCACTGGAACTAATTTCTTACACTGGCAATGAGTTTATGATGGGTTGTCAACAATGTCAATGAGATTCGTGATGGTTTCTTTATAAGACAAATATTTAAAATTATCCAAAGAAAATGCCGAAAACCATTCATAGTCGTGAACGTAAGATTATAAATAAAGTGTACACGTGTTTGCTACAAGAAAAACAGTCAGGATAAGAGTGCATTCCATGGGTTAAATGATATTACGAGGTTAACATAGTGAAACTGACAGGAATTTACACATTATACATATATAGTGGGTTGCGATTGGTTGCAAAATTGTTGCCATATAAATCTTATAAATAGCGCCCTCTTGACAATCCTCATATATTTCTGGTCAGGCTTTATATCGATTATTTTTCTCAGAATTACTAATTACTTCTTGTATGAGGTTTGAATGTAGAAAACAATTTCTGAGTATGATAAGTCTGAAAATCGTTATTTACAAAGAGAAAGGTTACAGTGGTACGTGTATATAAAAAAAAAACATCCGTATGCAAGACTGTCAGATCTTTACTACACAATGTGCAGTACACATCTGTTCTTCATGTAATCTGTGTGTTACGTTGTTTACGCGGCTGATTATACAATCGCAATCCGACCCGACTGTACAACTAACCCCGCGTAATGAAGTTTTCTTTGTTGATTTCGAATGACCCTCGAAGTATTTTAATTTAGTATTCATCGTCCCGAAATATGGGGCAATGGAAATTTGGATGCTCGACTCGGAATATTTTTATTTGATTGGTCTTGGATTTCGCTCTTAAAAATGGGGTGGAAGGAAAATTGTTTGTTCTATGAAATGCTCGCTCCTATTAAGTAACGGTTTTAGTAAATAGAATGAATGAGTAATATCTATGTGTTTTCGGTCTTACTGATATAATATCCGTCTATTAGATTTAATAAAAATGTTATACATATTCCATTAGGAATAAAGTTTTTTTACTGATGTATCTGATGTATTCAACACAAGTCACATACATTTATGGATACGTATATCAAGTGCGTCAATCTAAATTTCAGAGTAAGCCGTAGCTGGAAGGAATCGGGCTCTATAAATACAGATAACAGGGTCTCTGGTGTATAAACAATATAACCCAGTAAGTACCTGATTTAGTTAGCTTGGTTGATTTTCCATTCCGTGCGTTGAACAACGAGAGGTCTACAATAGTAACTTTTATGCACATGTGCTGTAAAACTCCGGTAAAAGCCGTAGCGCGCTGGTCCCGAGATAACTGGAAAATAAAAATACAGGATGCTAACGAGCATTTGATTCAGATAGGAAGCTACGCTTTGTGTGCCGGGCAGCCGATTAGAATACCCGGCAGGATGAGCCTTTGGTATTGCATGTTCAGTGTATGCGTAGTCATCTATACGGAATCCTTTAACTCGTCTTTCACCAAACCACTTTCTATTTATTTATTTGTTATTAATGAATGCAAGGCACTGTGAACTCCGAAAATACATATAAACATGACTTAAAACTAGTTTTTAGGCGACACAATGGCGTGGCTCCGTTGTGTCGTCTGATCTGGTGTAGAATACGGCAGATTGCCCCGGAACTGACGAAACACGACACCCATCGGCTGGAAGTCTACACTTGCGATGGTGTACTGCAGCGGCCGCGGCACGCGCACCACACACGAGCTGAAGTGCACGTAGTGGCAAGACTGCAGCTGGTACACCCTCAGTGAGAAGTCAGTTTACCGGCGGACATACTCCACCACATCGTTGGACACGGCGGAGTAATGACACAAGGATCTTCAATCAAACTCCCTAATTTCTCGTTGTCCAGGGCAAAGTGGAGGGAACCAGATCACGTGGAAGATTACCCATGCGATGGACCAACCAGATCAAATCGGCTGTGGGCGGACCTTTGCATGAGTGCACCAGAATGTCTGTGAATCGCGAGAAATGGCGTAAAATCATACAGCGAACAATATCTGCCTCTAATAGTACTACCAGTTGATCACGACCGCGCTGTAAAGAGTGAAACGACTAAGAAGAAGAAGAATTTCTCAACTCACACTCTTCGAAACCGAAAAGGAAAGTATTTTTATTTATCTGCTCTCAAGGGATGTCACAATTTAGAAAGTTGAATGATCATGTAGTCCTTTGCGGGAGACTGGTATCTGAACTATTCATTTTTGTATTAAGTTATTTTATAAAATTTTATCGTCCAGGTGTATTATTATTAGGTATTAGTTTAAAAAAGATGAAATGTTTTTCAGATTTTTTTATGTCAATTAGTAAGAAACCCTTTTGGGAGCATTCACCTGATGTAACAACAATGTCACCCATTCATTCATAATGTAAGAGCTTCGCTCTTGCCGGTGGAGTAATCACCACTCTTCCCTATTCTTTGTTAATTTCTTGGTCTCCTGATATGCAATTTGGCATTAAGTCCGCCATTTGTACTGAATTTTGTTTTGTGCAATAAAGTTTAAATAAATAAATAAATATGACAGGGTGTCCTTCTGATTCACTTGAGGTGACTTGAGTAAAATAAGTTAATCTTTGTCTTCCTCTCCCTCTTCTTCCGTTAATTTTACCCTTCAGGATTTTAACAAAGAAAGAATCTTGTCGCATCAGGAACAACAAAAACAATGTGAAAATTATATTTATTTTTGTTATATTACTGACGAAGCATCTTTATCCAAATCGTGTATCCATATCCACTTAGTTACTAGTTATCAAAATGATGTTCAATATCAATGGTTTCTAAATGAATTATGACGCGGTTGGCTCAGTTTGTAAGCGCTTGCCTACAGAGCTGGCGGTCCCGGGTTCGAATCCCGGCCAGGGCAAATATTTGTGTGATGAACTCGAATATTTGTGCTTGGGTCATGGTTGAGTATGTATTTATCTATATAAGTATGTATATCGTCGTTCTTGAGCTTAATTTGGGACTAGATCGATTTGTGTGAGGTTGTCTGATATTTATTTATTTGTTTATTAATTATAAAAACTGTTGGTGAAATGTTATAAATCAGCGGTTCTTAACCTTTTATCCGTCCACGGACCCCTAAAGAAACAAGCACAAGTCCAAGGAAAAACTGAATGCAATACATTTCAGATCATTATTTTGTTTTAGTATACTGCACAAATAAAATACGCTGTTTCTTCACAACCAAGTCAGTGATATTTAGGCTGATGTTACTACCTAGTTGCAGTCATATAGAGTAAGTGTTAGGAATACTTATACAAAAGAAAATAATGCCGTTTCATATAAGTATGTGGTTGAGAAAAGAAAAAAAGTTTAAAACCGTACTTAGTAAGCGTACCGATGACGAGACTTTTAGTGGCATTTATTTGGTATTCTGCCTTTTCGCAGAATTCTTTCTCTTCTGATGTTTCATTTCGCCGAATTTTTACTTCGCCGAATTTTTATTCCTCTGCAGTTATATATTTTTCATAATTCTTGCGTATATCATCATATGGATTCGGCGAAAAGGCAGAGAACCCATTTATTTATGTATTATTGTTAAATGGTCCATACGTGAGACTGCAACGGACCCCTGTACAATAATTTGAGGATCCCCAGGGGTCGGCGGACCACAGGTTCAGAAACACTATACAGGGTGGAACAGATCGAGGGACTTTTAAGCAATTAAGGAATTGTTCATACTGAGTACTTCGTTTTTCAGCAATGAACTATGTAAATATTTCTATCCATTTTTGAGATACAGTTTGTTAAACATTAGTGTAAAAAATTTCACATATAAACCCTAGCATCTTTTGAACATCGCTTAAGTTAAAGACAGGTGTCATTTAAAATGTAAATAAATCCTTTGAATTAGTAGAGTTGTCACTGATGTTAAAATATTTTATTTTGATGAGTTTTTTACATTTAAATCCAACTTTACAATTATGATAGGTCGATTGTAGATCAGTCAGGTGACACTATCCTGTCAGCGCAGTTTTTAGAAATGTTCCACTCTGTATAGATAAAAAAAATCTATGTACACTGAACTTTAGATCATCGTCACTCATTATCAATTCCAGCCACGTTTCAGAACTACGCTACGCTAAAGTATGTCTAAGGCTAACTTAGTTCCTGAAACTTTCACCTAACTACGGGACGTAAAGCTTGAATAGGACTTTTTTAGTGCAGTTGCAGGGCGTGTGGTTCCGTGTTCACTTCATCCGGGGGTCACCCCTTCCTGCACCATTATCCGAACCCTGGTCGGAGGGGGCGGGGGGCGGCCAATGAAGATTCTATCTCCCCAAAATCGTGGAAACGGATGAGGAGAAATGATTTTTAAATCAGAGGGTCGAATTAAAAAATGTTTCCGCATTTAAATATTTCATAAGTCCTAGATGCAATATTTTCACAAGGGTTTTTTTTCCGTTTGAATGGAATGGCCTTCTGTCAGCCTCGTGTTAAATCACCCGTGCACCAAAAATCCCGGGCTATGGTCATGAGTACGTGACGTGGTTTTAGTAACATAAATAAATAAATATTGAGCGACAATTTTACACAAATCGACCTAGTACCAAACTAAGCAAAGCTTGTACTATAGGTACTAGACGACGATATACATAATATATAAATCCACTACATAAGTAATACTGACCCAGGAACAAATATTCGAGTTCATCACACAAATATTTGCCCTGGCATTCGAACCCAGGACCTCTGGCTCAGTGGGTAGGTGCACTAAAAACTGCGCCAACCGCGTCGTCAAAACAACATGTAAATAGTTGGAATTGCATTGTGCAAGCTTAGGACAAAGCCTAGTTTTTCGCCTCGTAGTTTGCGCATGTCAGTTCTGTCCGTCGACGCAGGTCCCGGTTCACGGCGGCAGTCCGCGATCCAACGCGCGGCAGAGCGACCACTTTCGCTCGCCACCGTTACCACCGAGCCCTCTGGTACGTAAGAATAACATAACATAATCATATCAACCCTCTGTACACACTGTACTCTATGCACGAGACCTTAGTCTCAATAGTTTTCGTTTATTTTTAATTTTTGCGAAGGCGACGAAGGTTCCCGCGTTTTTCAGCCATACGTGGCCTGTTGCTCGACTGTTGCACTCGTGTTTATGTTGGCAGCACTTAAATAACAATAGAGCTTGGATGCGTACACGTTTAACAAGACTCATTGTTGAACGTTAAAACTGCGTTCGAATTTCGAATGGGCTTATTTAAATTGAGGCGGTTTCAATTTGTCGGACATAATTCGTGTTTACGCTTCCAGAGTATTCAAAGTTTTTTATCGTCTTTGTGCAACGGAAATATGATACAATAAAACGCGACAGCTCAACCATTGTTGATTTAATATTTAAATAAATGTGTTTACTCAAAATAAAATATATCTATATACAGAAGTTAGGTTGTAGTATCAATTGATACATACAAGTGCAATCGTGACGTGCTATATTTTGAAATTTGAATTTTTTTACACTATAATTTATATGTATAAAATTTCATTACTTTCTGAATCAAGTGTGGAATCCTCTACAGAATTATCAACAACTACTCAAAATTCAATAGCTACAAGTTTTAGAGATTTTCAAAGAGTTCAAAACCATTTACACAGGCATATTGGCACAAGATCATTTCACGCTAGACGTGTCCAAATTGGCCATCCTTTGTGGCAACGTACGAAATGAGCTTCATTATGCGTGTCATTCAGCGTTACACGTTCATTAGGACGTGCGAACGTGTACGTACGTGTATACCTATGAGGTACACGTAGACGCGCGTGTACGCGAATGTGTAATGAGACCGTTTGAGCGCGATCGCTAACGATCGACGGCATGTTGCAATAACCGGTGCTAACCGGAATTGACGTGCAATCTAATGTTCTATAAATAGGACGCTGATTTATTCTAAATATAGAACATGTTTTTGCCAGTCATAGTCAGCATTGAGATAAAGCGATTGACAAATGTGACTATTTCTAGCCAAAACAAACAACACTGTATATACTTACAATGACTTAAAACTGGCAGGGTCAGGACTCGTGCTAGGGCACCACGTCTGTGCACAGCGATTTTTATCTTCGCAAACTTCCACATCGTCTACAACCGAACATTTCTAATTTTTAGGGTTCCGTACCCAAAGGGTAAAAACGGGACCAATTATTATTAGGGTTCCGTACCCAAAGGGTAAAAACGGGACCCTATTACTGAGGCTTCGCTTCCGGTCCGTCCGTCTGTCACCAGGCTGTATCTCAAGAACGGTGATAGCTAGACAGTTGAAATTTTCACAGATGATGTATTTCTATTGCTGCTATAACAACAAATACTGAAAATAAAATAAAATAAGTATTTAAGGGGGGCTCCAATACAACAAACTTGTTATATGGTACGGAACCCTTCATGCGCGAGTCGGACTCGCACTTGCCCAATTTTTTATATAAACGCAAGTGCCTTTTGTGCTGTTTTTGGTTAAAACTTTTTTTATGAATTTTGTCTGTGCCTGTGTGTACCTACAGCTTTTTATTTATAAATCTAAACAGATTCAGTTCGTGTTTTATAAGAACAGTTATCATTAAAGTATTACGTGCGAGAATTAATACGAAAAAAATACACGGTAATTTTTTCACTATAATAAAAGCACTAAGAGTCAATCTGAAAAATGCTCGACGTACTCGTATACTCCAGTAACCTAAAAATATATTATCGATATCGTCAAGAGCTTTGAACGTCTCTACCATTTGGGACCTTGACACTCAATCAGGATCTAAGTCGGTTTGATGTTTCATCCAATTTCTGGACAATGTGAGTTGGCTTGTATTCTAAATCATAGTTACATAAATAAGGTTTGTCTACAAGATAAAGCAAAATAATTTGAGTATTAACCCCTCGTATACCTACTTAAACACGGATCCGTGCAGAGCACTTAAACTTTACGTTAAAATTTCAGTTAGTTTCAAATTGACTAGCAAATTTCTGACATCGCATACTAGGGGTTCATAATGGTCGTCGCTTATTTCAGAAATCTAAAAATACGTCAAAAGACAATGTGAGTGTATTGGCTTCTATTGTAGATCATTGTTACATAAACAAGATTGTATACTTACAATACAATACAACAATACTTTATTACACAACAATAAAATATTGCAAAAGGAAACAAAACAGATACAATTTATAAATAGCGGTAGACAAAAGGCGGTCTTGTCGCTAAAAAGTGTTCTCCTCTAGACAACCTTGCTTACTGACTTGTTGTATGACAAAATTAATTGAGTAAAAGTGGTTACTATTCATCATTGACAAAAATGGTGGACGCTTATTTCAGAAATCTTAACGTATTATATTTTTGTCAAGAGCTCATCATGGTGTCTCCGATTTGGGGCTTTTGTCACTCAATAAGGATCTAAGTCGGTTTGATGTTTGTTCCTTTTTTCTGGACAACGTGGGTGTATGGTTTGTAGACGTTGGCGACACAAATCAGCTCCTATTGAACTTTTGTTATATAATGATTGCTACGTTAACAAGATGTCCTATATATATGAATGGAAGGAAAGGTATTCATCGAGTAAAAGCATTTTCGCGTCCAGTCTTGGACATATGCCTTCCCTAATACCTTCCACTCCTTTCTGGCTGATGTTTCTTTCCGCCACCTTCCTTTTGGCTATTGTCACAATATCCGACCATCGAGGTTTAGGGCGGCCAGCACCTCTAGCACAACTGTCACAAACGACTCTTCCTCACGCGAGAAATATTACCTATCTCATTCTTCGCTGTACTGTGAGAGAGTGACGGGCGATGCTGTCGCGCGACAAGAGACGCGAAGCGTATTTGTGCTAGGTGGGCTGGACATCCATATACAGTTATAGAATGCTTCTCTCTCGCTGTTCTAACACTTTCTGGAAAGCGGTGGGATAGAATACGTAGGTACGTTGAAAAGCGGGCGTGTTGGAGCTTCGTGAATGCCCTTACCATTTTAAATATAAAAAACAGAGGGCGCTGAAAAGAGCGGAATGAGAAGGCATTATTTCATACGGTATACATAGCGGTCTTGTAGCTCAGTTGGAAGAGCAATGTTCCTGTTAAACAGAGGTCGTGGGTTCGAGTCACACTTGGACTGCAGTAGATCGCATACAATTTTGGCTTCTTATTTATCCTTTGTATCTATATACAGAATATAGGATAATTTCTACCCGACTAAGGCAAATAAAAGTGTTAGGCGAACGAGGCGGCACGGTCGCGGCAACTAAACTTAAAAACATAAACTTAACAACTGGCATATTGCATAGCATAGCTATAATGTTGGCAAATTAAAGAAAATCTGAACGAAAAAGTTACAAAACAAATGTCTCTCGTTACATTTTTAATCTTTCTTTTGTCAGTCCCTTGTAATCAGTTGTTTTGTTGTAATCAAATCTCGAAACTTTTATTGTGTCGTCTGTTCGCGAATTGGCCGCATTATCTGTTTTGTTTGGGAATTTGTATTGAACTTCTGTAATTAAAGATTTAATGGTTTCATTAAATAGAATTCTTATCTAAAGTCACGTTATAAAGGGCAGTCAGAAATGACAATGAAAAACTGTTAAGTAAAGGTATGTATAAACAGATAGCGCCTGATCTTAAGCAGTTACAGTTAGTTATGGGGCTTTAAATGTAAAGTTCGATTTTACTCACTTAACTGATCTAATTTTGTTGTGTAACTGTCAATTTAGCATTGGATACACAATCCTTGAAAATAGCATTGAGGTTTATGAAAAAAAAATTAAGACTGGAGATATCTTTAAAAAGTTGCAGAACAAAAGATGCTCAGTTTGGAGAGCACAATCAAACCTTGCTAAAGCTGGAAATGACGGCGGCGCGAGACCGATCGTTATGGAGAACTTTGGGGGAGGCCTTTGTCCAGCAGTGGACGTCTATTCGCTGTTATGATGAGGTGGGCTTATCCATTTTGCTTACTTGTCCCGACTGACCTTATAAAGCCACAGGAAAATCCTCGTTAATTCTAGTGGAATAAATAATAATGGGAGCACATACTAGCACTAAGTACTTAATTGAAATTTAAAACGGAATAATTTAGGGGAGTGATTGGTTTAAATTATAAAGCTTTGTAGTTTAATTCAATATTCCAATCATAATGTTATTGAAAGGCTGCCGAGTCATTTGATATATTTATAATAACTATCATAATGAAAGCTACAAACCAATTAAGTACCTACTCAATTAAAGTGTGGGGTCGGAATTGAATTTATTATATTTATTCAATAATTCTATCAAATAATTATTTAATTATCCTTCGGATAGTTAAAATATAATTGTTAATTTTACCAAATGTTGTACTTTGGCATTAATCTAATAATGATAATAATCAACGTAACAAAAATAATTCATTATTAATGTATGTAAAATCTAATAATCATTTAAATTAAAAGTATAATTTTGTATAGTTATAAATAAATTATAACTCATATTAAGATTATATAAATACGTAAACAATAATAAACATACATAATTTGCAATACTAATAATTTAAAAGTCAATATCTATTCATGTTTAATATTTTGTTCCGACCGGACAGAGCGATCCGTTTTTGTTATTAGAGATTCTTTCGCAAGTAGCTGGCTTATCGCTGATGCGCGGCGCAACCGGTCCGCGCGCCCGGCCGCCTGGTAGCTTCACTCCGCCGCCCGCGCAGTCCCTAACCAATACTGACGCGAGACGCATGCGCTTCTGTCTATTAAGCCGCTGCTTTCGAAACGTTGTTGTGTAGCCTAAATCTAGTGTTTAAGACTTTCTTTCTGCTTTCGCTTACTCCTTCCATTCTATAGTAACTGCTTGTGTGCTGTGCTAACTGTTTCTTCTATGTGCTATCGTACAGACAATAAACTGTGTGTGATAATTTGAAGTGTTTACTTATCACCGCTTCTGCACCTATCAACCTGCACGCTTACGAAGTGACATCAAGGCAAGCATTTCTCACATCATATTGCTAAACTGGTGACCCCGAGAACACTGAAGATGAGCGAACAGAACCAAGGCAATGCAAACGTTTTGCAAGGGCAAAATGGCGGCCCAGCAACGGAAGTTTATCGTGTCGGCGTCCGTGTACCTGCATTTTGGCCAGAGAAACCTGCAGTGTGGTTTGCTCAAATAGAGAGCCAATTTTCTATTTCTAACATCACCACCGATGCGACCAAGTTTAATTATGTCGTCGCGCAACTGGAATCTCAGTACGCCGCCGAAGTGGAAGATGTGATTATTTCCCCACCGGCTACTGACAAATATAAGAAGCTCAAGGAAGAGCTGATAAAAAGGCTTTCAGTATCTCGGCAGAAGAAAGTGAAACAGCTCCTGAGCCAAGAAGAGTTGTGGGACAGAAGACCATCTCAGTTCCTTCGCCATTTACGTAACCTTGCTGGTCCAAATATTCCCGATGAGTTTTTGCTATCCATCTGGACCACCCGCTTACCAAACAACGTGCAATATGTGGTTGCGTCGAAACCGAACGATTCGCTGGAGGAGTTGGCTGACCTGGCTGATCGTGTGTACGACTTGTCAAGTCCTCATCAAGTTGCTGCAGCTTCCGCGTCCGATCCACAATTAGCTACCCTCATGCGTCAAGTAAGTGAGCTGACCAGAGAGATGAAGGACCTTAAAACTCAACTCCATGGAGGCAGACAGTCTCGTTCGAAGAACCGTTCGTCCAGCAAGTCAAGTAATCGTTCCAGCTCCAAGCGGTCTCAATCCAGTTACCGTAAATATCCGGAATGCTGGTATCACGCGAAGTTTGGTGAACGTGCAACAAAGTGCGTGAAGCCTTGCGACTATCGGGCGGGAAACGAACAGGGCACTCGTTAATGGCGACCGCCGATTGCCCTAGCACTGGTCGCTTATTCGTCACAGACCAAACGTCGAAGATGCAGTTTCTCGTAGACACTGGCAGCGATCTCTGTGTCTTCCCTAGGTCAGCACTTAAAAATAGGCGACAACAAACAAGCTACCAGTTATGTGCAGCAAACGGCTCGGCAATCAATACTTACGGCTACATACACTTAGTGCTGAACCTAGGCTTGCGCCGCGACTTTACTTGGAGATTTATCGTCGCGGATGTTACTAAGGCGATTATCGGCGTAGACTTCCTGTCGCACTACAACCTCGTCGTAGACTGCAGGAACCAACAGCTGATTGACAAATCGACTAACATCTGTGCCGTGGCTCTGCCTGCGTGTGCGCCGGAAATTATATCGTCGGTGAAAATTGTGTCGGGTGAGTCGGACTATCATCACATACTACTCGAATACCCTGACATTACTCGCCCATCAGGCGTTCTTCGTGTTCCAAAGCATAACGTTCTTCATCATATTAGAACTACTCCAGGGCCTCCTGTGTCTTGCTCTCCTCGACGGTTGGCCCCGGACAAATTAAAAATAGCTAAGGACGAGTTTGCTGCTATGCTCCAGAACGGAACTGCTAGACCATCGGAGTCGCCTTGGTCGTCGCCACTACACCTAGCTCCCAAAAAGGACAATGGCTGGCGTCCCTGTGGTGACTACCGAATGCTCAACGCGAGAACCATCCCGGACCAGTATCCTATTCGGCATATTCACGACTTTGCTCATTGTATTTCTGGTTCCCAGGTATTCTCCACCATCGACCTTGAGAAAGCGTACCACCAGATCCCCGTGAATCCAGAGGACATCCCGAAGACCTCTATCACCACGCCGTTTGGAATGTACGAGTTTCCTTTTATGACGTTTGGACTTCGGAACGCGAGTCAGACATTTCAACGGTTCGTGGATGAGATGGTAAGGGGACTGGATTTTTGTTTTGCCTATCTGGACGACTTCTTGGTGTTTTCGAAGGACGAGAGTACCCACAAAGATCATTTGCGACAACTGTTCACCAAATTCAATGAGTACGGCATGGTGATTAATACCTCCAAGTGCGTCTTCGGGGCAGCAGAGGTAAATTTTCTAGGTTACCGCATATCAGCACAGGGAACGAAGCCACTTCCAGTCAAGGTCGATGCCATTAAGGACTTCCCGGCTCCTAAAAATGTGCGAGAGTTGCGCAGATTTCTAGGGATGATCAATTTTTACCGCAGGTTCATCCCCGGCGCAGCGCAGTTCCAAGCTCCACTAAATGCCCTGCTAACAGGCTCGGTAAAAGGGTCTCATCCTGTCAACTTTGGCGCTGAAGAGTACGAGGCGTTCACGCGCTGTAAGGACAGCTTATGCCAGGCTGCGCTTTTAGCCCATCCGGATAGCCAGGCTAAGCTAGCCATTGTTACTGACGCCTCTGATACAGCCATGGGCTCAGCATTGCAGCAGTATGTCGGCGATGAATGGCAGCCTCTTGCGTTCTTCTCGAGAAAGCTCAGTCCCTCACAACGCAAGTATTCTCCATATGACCGTGAGCTGTTGGCCATATATGAAGCCATCAAATATTTCAGACATATGGTGGAGGCCCGGGTATTCACGATATACACAGACCATAAACCGATCTGTTTTGCATTCAACTCGCGTAAAGATAACTGTTCACCAAGACAGTTCAGGCACCTGGATTACATAGCGCAATTTACCACCGATATAAGGCATATCTCAGGTAAGGACAATGTTGTGGCGGATACCTTGTCCCGCATTGAAGAGATCACACAGCCCATCGACCTGACCCAGCTAGCGCAATCTCAGATTAAGGATCCCGAACTACAAGAGCTCCTGCACAGTGACACTTCGTTGCATCTCAAGAAACTCAAGTTGCCAGGTACCCATGCTGAATTGTATTGCGACGAAAATGGCCAGACGCTCAGACCTTACGTCACCAAGGAGTTGCGCCAGCAGGTATTCCAGAGCCTGCACTGCCTTAGTCACCCTGGTGCCAATGCGTCCATCAAGCTTGTTACAGATCGCTACGTATGGCCAAGTATTAAAAAGGATTGCCGCGAGTGGGCGCGTGCGTGTTTGTCATGCCAGCGAGCCAAGGTAACTCGGCACGTTTCTGCACCTCTGGGATCCTACAAGTTACCCAGAGCGAGGTTTATGCATGTTCACATTGATCTCATCGGACCCATGCCAATATCTCAAGGATATAAGTATTGCCTTACAGCCATCGACCGTTATACTCGTTGGCCTGAGGTAATACCGCTGCAGGAGATCACAGCTGAGGCTGTAGCAAAAGGCTTGCTACATGGGTGGATATCTCGGTTTGGCTGCCCCAATGACATCGTCACCGATCGTGGCAGACAGTTTGAGAGCGCCCTATTCAAGCACTTGTCAGAATTAGCCAGATTTCAGCATCGTCGTACAACCGCCTACCATCCTGCGTGTAATGGCCTTGTGGAGCGTTTCCATAGACAGTTGAAAGCCGCTATCACTTGTCACGCTAATAGTAACTGGGTGGACTCATTACCTTTAGTCCTACTTGGGATACGTAGCGCATACAAAGAAGACCTTAATGCTTCAACTGCGGAGCTCGTATATGGAGAGCCACTGAGATTACCAGGAGAATTGTTACTCGACAAAGCCGGACCAGATGACACTGCAGATGTCACTGATTACATTGTGCGTTTGCGTAAGTTTGCTCACAACCTTACCCCAGTGCCAGCGTCACGTCATTCCAGCAAGAGGCCAGTATTTATCTTTAAGGACCTCAAAACGGCAAGTCACGTGTTCCTCAGGGATGATACTAGTCATCCACCACTACAACCAGCCTATACTGGGCCATACCAAGTGTTACAAAGGGGTGATAAAGTGTTCAAACTGTTGGTTAACAACAAAAATGTGTCAGTGTCAATAGATCGTATCAAGCCGGCATATATACTAGCTGATTCTCAAATTAATGTAACAATTCCAGTCCCACCAAGTCAATCTTCTCCAGAGACACAGAATAATATGGCAAAAAAGTCTAAATCAGGACGCACGGTGCGTGTACCTGATTATTATTAATTATTATCGCCCTGGACGGTCTCTGGAGGGGGGTGATGTGGGGTCGGAATTGAATTTATTATATTTATTCAATAATTCTATCAAATAATTATTTAATTATCCTTCGGATAGTTAAAATATAATTGTTAATTTTACCAAATGTTGTATTTTGGCATTAATCTAATAATGATAATAATCAACGTAACAAAAATAATTCATTATTAATGTATGTAAAATCTAATAATCATTTAAATTAAAAGTATAATTTTGTATAGTTATAAATAAATTATAACTCATATTAAGATTATATAAATACGTAAACAATAATAAACATACATAATTTGCAATACTAATAATTTAAAAGTCAATATCTATTCATGTTTAATATTTTGTTCCGACCGGACAGAGCGATCCGTTTTTGTTATTAGAGATTCTTTCGCAAGTAGCTGGCTTATCGCTGATGCGCGGCGCAACCGGTCCGCGCGCCCGGCCGCCTGGTAGCTTCACTCCGCCGCCCGCGCAGTCCCTAACCAATACTGACGCGAGACGCATGCGCTTCTGTCTATTAAGCCGCTGCTTTCGAAACGTTGTTGTGTAGCCTAAATCTAGTGTTTAAGACTTTCTTTCTGCTTTCGCTTACTCCTTCCATTCTATAGTAACTGCTTGTGTGCTGTGCTAACTGTTTCTTCTATGTGCTATCGTACAGACAATAAACTGTGTGTGATAATTTGAAGTGTTTACTTATCACCGCTTCTGCACCTATCAACCTGCACGCTTACGAAGTGACATCAAGGCAAGCATTTCT
The DNA here is from genome assembly GCA_905147355.2 of Apotomis turbidana. Classification (NCBI taxonomy): domain Eukaryota; kingdom Metazoa; phylum Arthropoda; class Insecta; order Lepidoptera; family Tortricidae; genus Apotomis; species Apotomis turbidana. The sequence goes on along the minus strand of LR990283.1, from coordinate 27,598,823 downwards.
CACATCATATTGCTAAAAAAGTATACCTGGGTAATTCTCCGAGCGTTCTAACCACGCGGTTCTAGCGTTACTCTTTTTTAGGGTTCCGTAGTCAACTAGGAACCCTTATAGTTTCGCCATGTCCGTCTGTCCGTCTGTCCGTTCGCGGCTTAGCTCCGTGATCATTAGTACTAGAAAGCTGAAATTTGGTATGAGTATGGTTATATATTACACCGACAAAACGTTAAACGAAAAACTAAAAAAAAATTTTTTTTCGTGTCCCTTCGAACACCTAAAGTGAGGGTGATTTTTTTTTGTCTCAACACTAGTGGGTGGGGTGGCGTTGAATTGGTCTTTTGAAAATAATAGGCGTCTCCAAACATTATTTTTTTGATAAAGTCAGTAGTTTTGTAAATATTCGCTCCGAAAATTAAAGAAATAGCGTCCCCCCCCTCTAACTTTTCAACCACGGGTCAAATATGGAAAAATTCATGAACATGAGGCCTTATAAGTACTTTCAATGAAAACTATATTGAACAAAATCGATCGAGCCGTTTTCGAGTTATCGCAGTTTCATAATTTTCTTAAAAGGACGTAAGTTGACTTCCAGAAGGTAATAAGTAGTTACTACGTTTACGATCTTTTTATAGAACTTGAAATCTTTCTCGTAACTTAAGTCTATTGTGAAGGAATCAACTACGGAACCCTACACTGAGCGTGGCCCGACATGCTCTTGGCCGTTTTTTTTTACGATTATTACCGCAACGGAAGAGCTGTCGTTTTATTTTAATTATTATCTAACTAGGATTGCACTCGGGAGTGGCTTCGGAATATATAAAAATCGACTTCAAACAATCACCTCTTTTAACAATATTTTCAGAAATGAGAATAACGAAAAAATAAAGGCGCGGCGTGGCTCCGCCGCCGGTGGCTAGTAACAAGCACGCCTTTTACTTGACGTAAGTGCGTTGACGGCACGTTGTCCATGCGCCGTTAAGGCTTGTTCGGACTTGGCTAGTATTTTAGTCTAGTAGCGAGTAATTTAGTAGCTAAACGTGTCCGAACACCAACAAATTAGTCGAGTAGATTAGTAAGTAATTTAGTCGAGTCAATCCATTTTATTCTAATTTTTTTTGTAGTTTAGTAGTGAGTAGCACCCCCACCAGCCCACCACGCGTCCGTGCTTACTCGGCCGCTGGCTAAACAAGTCCGAACCTGTCGATTTAGTCGAGTTCATTAGTTGGCGTGAAAATGTCGTTTCGCTGGAGCGAGGAAACCACTTTAAAATTGCAGAATACCACTGACTTGTGAACTTTACTCGACTGTAATGCGAACCATTTTTAAGCAGTAGTGAATAGTTTAGCTACTAAATTACTCGCTACTAGACTAAAATACTAGCCTAGTCCGAACAAGCCTTTAGCGTGAGTCGAGGCGGGGCGATGACGTTACGGATATGATAGGCATGCGTTGCAGTTTGAAATGTCATACAATGAATATACTAGACGGCCAGTTGAGTTGAGGATGTGCCGATCCAGTGCCAGACGGTTAGGTGCGATACGATACCTTTGAAGTAACAATTTCCCTTGCCCTTTTTAGAATAAATAATCCTACAAGTCTAGTCAGCGCTGGAAAGTGAAGCCAGTTTTAGTGAGCGACGGCCCGTCACGGGCTCAATTTCGTCCGTGTAGTCCGGCCACAAAGAGTAGAAATTAAAAAGTGGTAATACTGTAGTGTCCTTCTCTTTCTAATTAATATAAGAAAACGGGGACGACGCTACAGTATTGCCACTTTTTAATTTCTACTCTTTTTGGTCGGACTACCTATACGCATCTGCCACAACGTCACTAATACAAGCAAAAAGTCTCTATGATTCCGTAGACATGCACACATAAAACCAAAACCAGCTTCATCATTCGCAAATCTGTTGTATTAAGACTCGTTCTAGACGTCCTATAGTCCGATTTGTGTAAGATTGTTCCTTATTTTTTATTTATTATTATTATTTTTTATTTAATTCCTTATATTTCACAGCATAACAGTAAAACCAAATCACTGTGAAATTAAGGTCATATCATATTGAGCTTATTACTTACGAGTATATAATTATATCATATAGTATAACTCAAAATCAGTCTTAGTTAGTTAGTCTAAGTTTAATAATGGCAACATCTTAGTCTGAAATCCTAAATGGTTTGTGATAACTTAAGGATGCGTCAAGAGCTTCGACTAGTCCTGTTTCACTAGATTCACCGTTTCGGTGACTACACCCAGCCAGCAGTTCTGCTGCAAAGACGCGGAGGCGTTGAGCATGCAAGAGAGGGAAAGACAAAGAAGCTCAACGAAATGACTCAGAAGCGCATTCTGGCACAATACCGAAAGTCGTTCAGGGTAGTATACAAACCTTAACATTCCCTGGCCGGAGCTTTCGGTTCTGAGACAGGGCACGTATCCGGGTCCTCTCGTGTTCCCCTCCGTCTTTTGCCGCTCCGGTAAGATCAACTGGCCCTCCTATCCGAGGCACCGGGGAGCCAGAAGTTTATAGGTTGGGAGTGTAGGTTATTTTGCAGTCAGGATGAGGACCGACGGGAGAGATCCGACAAGAATACTAGCATCAAGCCAGAAAGGAAATAGACAGATAGCTGTGTAAATATATACAGGGAAGGATAGTGGACTGCGTCTCGTCGTCTAAAGTTTCCGATTACCACGTAGGATAAGTTCTTGTGTTGTAGGTTGATGTCGCTGAGCCCTCGCTATTTGTATGTAATTATCCTCCGGTTTCGATTCCGTGTCTGTTTCTATCAATTTAAAATTTTCATGCACACCACAAGTGGCCGTGTTGGGTCCATGTTCTGGGGATAATGTTTCTTCGTTCTGGCTGATTATTCTAGTGAATAAAATTTGCTTGTGCTTTCCTTCAACGGTATAATCCAGATTAACATTAGGGTTCAGATAATATTGCGTGTGTGTGGACGTCTTTGTAGGTGACTTTTTGAAGTTTCTTTAGTGATAATTGAAGGAAGGCAGGCGGTCGCGAGCCAAATCAAGTTCTATGGCGGGGTCTTATTTGATGCCTTTACGAGTTCTCGTTGGATTCGCCCCATATTGGGTTCTTATTAGACACACTCTTCTTCACCTTGTGACATGGTGGTTATGGCCGTTTGATGACGGTTCACTTCCTTTTGATATTTCCTTATTGTGAGGTAGCGTCATGGCGTGCGTTTTTAGTTTATTTTAGGTTGTGCGTCAATTAAAATCGGTAGCTGCGAATTACATCGGTCGTGGTTTGGTCAGCACTGGATGTTGAATCAATGATGCTTCAGTGTCAGGACTGTTGAAGTGGACGGAGCTCCGCGAAGTCGTAGAAAACACGAAGATTTGGCATTGTGGTCTTCGTAGGTATATGGGGTGTCCTATATTGTAGTGGTCGCTGATGCTTCATATGCACATAGATATTTACCGTAGAGCAACTCACGGCAGCAAATATAATCATATTTTCTCCACCCTGAAAACCGTCCTAAACTGGTTCCGAATGTGTTATCAATTTGTTCCGCGAAGGGAGGAGCGTTGTAACCGGGAGACATTAAGTCTGAAACACTGCTATTAATCTCTAATTAGATTTGACTGTTATTTTTCTCGTCGGACAAGTGATTAGCGAGCAATCCTCGAACCTCCATCGATGGTGGAAATTGGTATCAACACGATTTTCAACTGCTTCGCTATCGCCCTTATAGGTACAGTTAGTTGCCTCCCTTGGGAATTGGTAAAATTTCCATCGTGATAGTCGAGTTTTTAATGACATGGATGAGCCGGCGATGCATTTGTCTTATGTTTATGTTAGTCCCTTTTTTTTTGTCAATGGTTAATTGTTGCTAGCTGGCGGTATCCGCACGTGTTCGGGGAAAAGTGACCTGGCCTTTAAGATCAATGAAAAAAGGGACCTCTTTGTTCTAGGAAGTTATTGATTGCAAGCTGTTGCATTTCTTCATTACGTAGCCTCTAACGAAATTATTATTGTTGAACGGTTAATATATATTTGTAAGTTACCCAAACTGCTATTTAAGTACTACGGCAAAAATTAAAGATGTGTATCACTTGGTTAATATTCGATTTAAGGCAGGACTTTTAGTATAGTTTTGGTATTACATAATGTAACGAGCATAATTATAGTGTAATATCCAAAAAAATACACTCAAACGAAATATAAACGAATAATTATTTCGCTGGGCTTTACACCTTTGAACCGAAGTAGGTTATATCAGCAAGAAGCACGCCGAAATCTTTCGATTATGGTCGTAAAACATAAAAGGATAAAAGACGTAACTAAACTCCGCGCTGCACGAAGTTATGCTGACAAAACGGATCTACAGAGCCCCATTACCCCCAATTGGGTCTGCTATGGCTAGGAAATCTCCAGCGTACTCCCACCCGTGTACCTACAAAAGTGTTTGTAAAATGTGTGACATAAAGTGTCTTCCGGTATCTAAAGCCAGAAACGCTGTACAGAAATGGTTGCTCACTCTATCTTATGACGAAACAGAAAATTTGGTAGCTTTTAAATAACACCAGGATAGTGCTTTATAAGCGTGGCACACACACACACACACACACACACACACACATGCACACACACACACACACACACACACACACATACACACACGCATACACATTTTTTTTTTTTACGTACAGTAATTATGACTATATAAATACCATCCGTTTGTAAACTAACCAGTGAGATTGTAAACTGACGGATAGGTTAGGTTAGTTTATTATTTCACTAGATGAATTATAAACTGTCCACAATCACCTACTAAACCTAATATAATTTAATTACGGTTAGGAATTTAAGTTACCCGTACTAATAGAGACGGCTGGGTCGTACTATATTACGCTGGTCCACATGTTAGAGGTTGATGAAGTGTGGCCTGATTTCCAAGAAAAGGTGCATAATTGTCGTTAGCTAAAGAGTGCTTGGCCCTATGTCCATCTAAACTTGGTACTGGTTTTAGCATGAACTCTTAAACTTGGGCTCGCCTAGCTTTTGTTGTGGCGGGCCGGCATAGCCAGGTTGTAGACAAGGAGTATAATATTATTGCAATTGGCATTAGAAAATGGAACGGTCTCACCAAATTAAGCTGTTGTGGCGTGGCCGGCGCGGCGGAGGGGTAGGTACTGCAGACTCGAAATCGCACACACTTAATCAACAACACTCACAGATAGGCCGAGTAATATAGACGCACCAAACACTAGCCTATCAACTTAGTAACTAAATATTTAAAGAAAGACAGAAGGAAAGATATAACGCGTTGAATTCGTTTACACGCGGTAAAAATTTAACAGGCAACCATGCAAACATCTGGTTGAGCCGTGTTTTTGCCTCGTGACTCTATTGTTTTGGCCGGGTTTTTACGATGCCAATACAGATCGGCAGAGGCTAAGAAAACGCGTCCGCTCCGTATGGTATCCCAAACGGTTCTCCTAGTCCTGTTTCACTAGATTCACCAATGTTTTTTTTTATTTTTTTATGTCATAGGGGGCAAACGAGCAAACGTATCGCCTGATGGAAAGCGATAACCGTCGCCCATACACACCTGCAACACCAGAGGAGTCACAAGTGCTTGCCGACCCGGAGGACGAAGATAGAATGCCTCTATGCTAGTAATTTCACCGGCTATCTTACCCCCACACCGGAACACAACAATGCGAACATTGCTGTTTGGCGGTGGGTTAGCAGGCAAGACGGTAGTAACAATCCGGACGGACCCTGCACGAGGCCCTACTCCAAAAAAGTGTCCAATTATCGTTCACCAAATCTGCATCCGAGTCACGGTCCCTGTGTGGGTTCCACAATTTCCGCGGTAGAATTTCGTAAAATTTTCAGTCGAATTGGCTCATTAATGTTGGCGAAATCTCCGGCGGATGTGAATTAGCCGAAATGTCCGCGGGGTGTTCGTTGAGATTTTTAAGGAAAAAAAAAAACATAAGGCGATTACGTTTACCAAATAATATCGTGTTTCTTGGCGCTTTAAATCAACCGCACATTGAGTGGAATCATTCTTGACGTCTCTAATTTTGTAACAAGGTTTATTTGACTTCACCTCGTTTTATTTATGTTTTCATTTGTGTCTTGAAACTCTTTCTGAGGTCTAATTCCATTGACGTCGACATTTATAACCAATAATTTTTTCCCCATTATACATCTAAAATTGTATTGATAACGGTTTTCTATGGAGAGGGATACCTATTTATTTTAAGATAAATCTTAACTTGATAAAATATTCTTTGTCCCCTCATCATGACGAAAAGGCTGGACGGATTTTAACCAATTTTAGTATAGGGATAGCTGGATATCCAAAGTTGGTTATAGGATACCTATACACGTCAATAACAAATAAAAAAAATAACCGGACAAAGTTACGGACAGTTTACTGTGACATATGAATGTACAGTGACAGTTTAGTTTGACATATTAATGTAGCACCTGTCGATGAAGGGGAATGAGCTACGCGCTGGTGTCTCAAGTTACATTTGACAATATGCATAACATCCGGGGTACTACAGTATGGAGTTCTTCAAAAAAGGAGTGTACAGATTTTTAAAGATTTGGCAACACGCGTACGATTACTCTGGAGTTGCAAGCGTCTAAAGGCTACGGTAGCCGCTTACCATCAGGGGCCCAATGATGGTTGCGTTTATCACATGATAAATAAGTGACAAAGCGTCTGTCACAAACACTCGCATTTGGTCAAAACGTGACAGATGCTTGGTCACTTATTTATCGCGTGATAAAAGCAACCATCATAAGTCCGCAGGCGGGCTTGCTAAGCTTGTTTGCCACCTGACCTGTGTAGTATAAAAATAAACATAAATATATCGCATGTATAATATAAAGAAGCCATAAAGATAGTCTCTCACCGAATGGCATGCACGAGCCGCGAACAAAAGCCTATTTAATCAACCGGGAACCGCGTTCCTCCGCGCGCAATCCGGGAAGTGTGCGTTCGTGTACTTTAGACAAGTATGGAAATATTGACCCGCGCCCGCTGGTAATACAACCTGACTTTACGCGCATTTTAAATGAGTTAGACTCACGGAAGGTTAGAGAAAAGTTATTTGATTATCAACGTTAGCTCTATTGGACTAAAGTTGCTGTGATTCTAATTGAGAAGAATTGATATTTTAAATTTTAATAAACTTCACTTTAAAATTTTAAGTTCATTACTTCAATTTTCATGATCATGACTCAAAATATTTGTGTGCCTTATGACGAATCATAGTGATACACCTACATATAAGTTCAATGTTCATCCACAAACCTATGTTTACAAATAAATAATTTAACTTTGACTTTGAAGGACCAAACATTTTACTAACACTGTTTTTCATTTGGATTACAGAGAAAAAATCTAGACACACGGTGCAATTTGATCATCCTTTACAATGAGTTGTGGCAAAATTTGACGTTTCTAATTTTATCTATCCGAAATACTATCACCATATGTCACTTGAGCGATAGCTATTTACTTTTTAAATTACAACATGACTATATCACTTATATAAGGTAAACGTTTCTTGTACTCGAGACGCTAATGCATAATAGTCGACACCACGATGTCACTTCTATTGCTAATGACATAACATTCAAGATGGCAACTATTGGGACAGTGTCGAGCACAGGGACGTTTACCTTATCTACGTATAATTATACTGTCAGTTCTGAAAGAAATGCACAAGCGGAGAACAAAATCTAATTGAATCAATCAAACGGCGTTCTTTTACGTGCAATCGAGTATAAAAAAACAAATGAATTAAAGAAACTAGATTAATTGGTGATGCTTTGCCGGCTGGGGGCATCTTCCAGAGCCTCGGACATCGCCGCAAAGTTGCCAGCTTGTCAGTTTTCTGTCGAATCTATTTTCGAGAGTGTGCGCAGGAATTGCACAATTGAATACCGCCATTCCCATTTCACCACCGGGACATTCAGGCGAGAGGAGCGACTTCATCCTTATGTTGTCAGTTTACTTATTCGCACGAAGCGATTTCCTTCATCATTTCTTATTTGAACCGCTAAGGAATGGAACTCGCTTCCATCGTGTTTATTTCCAGAAAATTATAATTTGGGTCTCTTCAAGGCAAGAGTGAATAAGCTATTTCTGAACCAGCCAGTTACATATCCTCGACCCCGTAGTCACTTTAGCATCAGGTCATTCTGAGGTCAATCGCCGGTCAGTTTGTGAATAAAAAAACAAATGAATGAAGCATGATGTGTGCGTTCAGATACGCCCACGGCTACTTTCTACCATCACCAGGGTGTTCATCCTCACACACTGGAGCCTAAATGGTCGAGGACTGTGCGGTTCCAGAAGATCTTCCTGTTGCGAACGCTCCGCATGTGGAATGAGCTCCCTCCCGAGGTTTTCACCGGAGGCTACAGTATGCGGTTCTTCAAGAGTGGTAAATAGGTTCTTAAAGGTCGGCAACTCGCGTGTGATACTCCTGGCATCGAAATTGTCCATAGGCGGCAGTAACTGCTTAACATCAGGCACCTCGCAAGCTTGTTTAAAACCGTCCTAGTATAAAAAAAGTATGGAAATATTGACCCGCGCTCGTAGGTAATACAACTTGGCGGGTCCTCCAGGGAACTTGTCAGGAGTTGCGGCGAGGCTATTGTTTTACGCGCATTTTAAATGAGTTAAACTCACGGGGGGTTAGAGAAAAATGTCAGCGCAAGTTCTTTATACTTTTGCGTAAAGTTGTTATACTGACGACGACGGTTAGCTTCGTTGGCAGCAGCCGTATTATCTAAGGGACACAATTTACTTTATTGTAATATATAAAGTAAATTGTGTTTTAAGAACGCAAAACAAATACTATACATTCAGTTTTGTGCCTCACACTAGGCGGGGCCTGTCCTGTGACACCACATTGTCTTCGTTGTAGCCGTTCTCAAAAGCGCGCGTAGAAAAGCGGAAGGCGCAGGCAAGCACTATGGCGCGCAATACTGCGTATGCCATTAGCTCGGTCCGTGGCGCGTAGCGAGCCCGTCTTGATAGAATTCTCATTAATTTTGTTACGACATTAGCATCGTGTGCATAAGTTTTATTGTTCACCAATCCCTCACCATTAATGTCTCTGTTTGGCTGGTTGACAGGTAGAGACAGACGCATTAAGTTCGCCATTTGTACTAGTGAAATAAACTCTAAATAAATAATGTCAACGCCATTGTAATCATGACGTCTCTCGTTTGTGGAGACAACAGCAAAACCGCCGGAATAAAATATCTCGGTGAAAGACCTATTTATTTTTTTCATAATTTCTTGGACCTGTAATTGCCTCTTGAACTTGTGAAGAACAGCACCATGGCTATTCATTGCTATAGCCGTTCTTAAAAGGCCGAGCTTTGCGGTGAATGTTTTAGACTGGTAGTTCAAATAAAAATTTTCAAGTCTAACGGCATTTTGTGAGCCATTTTGGCAACATGACTTTTCCGATGTAAAAAAGCCTGCTGAATTCGATTCTGGATGTTGCCAAGCCGAATTTTGCCCCCCTCCCCCCATTTCCCCCCTTTTTACCTCAAAATATGTCCCTGATCACGGTTTTTACGGTTTTATACAAAAAGTATTGCAGCTAGAAAAAAAGTATCAAAAACAAGACTGATCTCTATAAAATTTGCTATAACATGGTGTATAAACTTTTTTAGTAGGCCTCATGGTTTGTGAGCAATATCTTCCCGAACTTCATAGAATGGTAGAAAATTCCAAATATCGACTTCCTTTACCGTCCTAACGGCATTTTGGGATCCATTTTGGCAACATGACTTTTCCGATGTCAAAAAGCCTGCTGAATTCGGTTCTGGATGTTGCCAAGCCGAATTTTGCCCCCCTCCCCCGATATCCCCCCCTTTTGACCTCAAAATATTTCCCTAATCACGATTTTTACGGTTTTATACAAAAAGTATTAAAGCTAGAAAAAAAGTGTCAAAGACAAAAAAGATCTCCATAAAATTTCCTATAACATGGTGTATAAACTTTTTTAGTAGGCTTTATGGTTTGTGAGCAATATCTTCCCGAACTTCATTTTTTTAATTGATTAACATGGTCGAGGCAGTGAAATACACTTATTTTAGGATAATTGGCATCACACAGGATCCAGCCGCTCTGCTGCTCTTGACGCTGACATCCAGTTGGCGTGCTGCTTATTATATGTCAAGACTTACGAGGCTTTCAGTCATAGGCAATCGTCAGATTTACACGCAGAACTGTATCCAAGTCGGGCTAAAAGCGACGTAGAAAATAAAAATGCTTTACTTCTGACCATGAAGTCATTCAAAATGCTCACGCCAGATTCTCCAGAAACGGGCCTCAGAAATGCAGTTACCCGGATCTTGCAGCAGAAAAAAATAAAGTGTCACTTCTCACTGCCAAGCAGCTTGGCTCACACCAAGTAACGAAGTTTGCTTCCGAAAGCCTCACCAATAGCAGGTAACTGCGCTAAGGTCAAAATTAACAAAGGCCCGACCTTCAAATACCCCTGCCTTGGCAGGTCGTTCAAAATCAGCCATTGCTAAAACTACAAATTAGAAAAACCGTAGCGTCCAACAACGCCTGACAGCTGTTGACAAGGCTGGGAGAACTTTAAGTCTGCGAGAGATCTTGAATCATGAGCTACATGCTGTCTCCATGGCTATTTACATCCCGGATGGATCCCTGAGGGGCGGGAAAAGCCTAATGTTTTCAGGCTAATCACCGAAACAGTAGAATATCCGCAAGTTCTTGAATCACTTGTGGATGTTCACCTCATTAACATTACGGCTGCAACGAAACAGAAACGGTAATAATCAGCTCGCCAGATCCGGAAGAAGATTGATTCAAGGACCATACCATTTTTTTCTGCTGCAAGATCCTGGGTAAGTGCATTTCTGAGGCCCGTTTCTGGAGATTCTGGCGTGAGCATTTGAATGACTTCATGGTCAGAAGTAAAGCATTTTTATTTTCTACGTCGCTTTTAGCCCGACTTGGATACAGTTATGCGTGTAAATCTGACGATTGCCTATGACTGAAAGCCTCGTAAGTCTTGACATATAATAAGCAGCACGCCAACTGGATGTCAGCGTCAAGAGCAGCAGAGCGGCTGGATCCTGTGTGATGCCAATTATCCTAAAATAAGTGTATTTCACTGCCTCGACTATGTTTATCAATTTAAAAAGAAACTGGTTGCCTGTAAAGTCGGTTTTACGGGCGAAGATTTTACGTAACAACGCGCGGCGGACCGATCATGTTTGAGTGGGAGAGAGACGCAAGGCATTCGCCGGTCCGGCGGGCCTCTCTCTCGTTCGGTGACTCATCGTAACAGACGTGAGCGGGCGTTACACTTTTTCATGAGTGACTCCGAGCGCAACCTAATTTAAGACGTTGTCACGTCAAAAAATATATGAAGTTCGGGAAGATATTGCTCTCAAACCATAAAGCCTACTAAAAAAGTTTATACACCATGTTATAGGAAATTTAATAGAGATCATTTTTGTCTTTGACACTTTTTTTCTAGCTTTAATACTTTTTGTATAAAACCGTAAAAATCGTGATTAGGGAAATATTTTGAGGTCAAATAGGGGGGGAAATGGGGGAGGGGGGGCAAAATTCGGCTTGGAAACATCCAGGACCGAATTCAGCAGGCTCTTTTACATCGGAAAAGTCATGTTGCCAAAATGGATCCCAAAATGCCGTTAGGACGGTAAAGGAAGTCGATATTTAGAATTTTCTACCATTCTATGAAGTTCGGGAAGATATTGCTCACAAACCATAAGGCCTACTAAAAAAGTTTATACACCATGTTATAGCAAATTTTATAGAGATCAGTCTTGTTTTTTGATACTTTTTTTCTAGCTGTAATACTTATTGTATAAAACCGTAAAAACCGTGATTAGGGACCTATTTTGAGGTAAAAAGGGGGGAAATGGGGGGAGGGGGGCAAAATTCGGCTTGGCAACATCCAGAACCGAATTCAGCAGGCTTTTTTACATCGGAAAAGTCATGTTGCCAAATGACGATAAAGGAAGCCGATATTTGGATTTTTCTACCAGTCTATTTCATAATTAAACTGTTCTTGACTTACTTTGCCAGAGGGCGAAGCCGAGGGACAAACTTAGTAATACATCTTGCTAATTTTTCTATTTCGGTCCCTTAATACTGACTATTGTGGTCACTGGAACTTCTACGAAATCCCCTACTCTTAGATTAAGAAATTTGGCAATATTCGCCAGTATGATTATACTTTATGACCATGCTTTTAGTTTTTTTTTTCATAGGCTGGTTGACTAATGTTAAATTGTATTAAATGAATGTTCATTTCGTGTATTATTTAAGCATAGAAAACCTAGATAGATAGTTTTTGTTCATAAAAGTAGAAAATGGCTGAAAAAACTGAATTTGAAAATATGGTTTTTATTCTGTTTTTTGAGATGCTTAAAACGCTGTCCGCCATTTCGCCTATGATAGTGACGTCAGCGGTCCCGTAAAGAAAACTCCGATACTCGAAATTCGACCGTCGAATTGTGCCGTCCCTCTCGATCTCCCGTTAAAGTATATTTAAGTGAGCGGGACGGCACAATACGACGGTCAAATTTCAAACATCGGAGTAGCCCTTCTGTTTATTTACTCGGTATTCTACGTCACGCCACAAATAAACTAAAGACAAAAATGGCGGTCGGCGTTTTCAATTAATAAAATTTAGGTTTGTAGCTGTTACAAAAAAAATTTTTTAGAGCTAGTAAGATCATTATTAATAATTTCAAATATATTTCATAAATGGGTCAACATCTTAATCTTATCGAAGCTTAGCCAGGCTTATCAGACGCTCTATTGATTCTGTGTCCGTAACTTCTTGGACTTGTAACTGCCTCTTGAACTTATGAACAACAGCACCATGGCTATTCATCGCTGTGGCCGTTCTCAAAAGGCTTTGTAAATCCCGTATTTTTGAACACGCAAACTTGCGATGAATGTTTTGTAATTAAATTGTTCGTGTAATTACGGTATACTTTGACAGGTAGCGAGAAATTGGACCGCAGAAGGTCACTGGAGGGTAAAAAGAAGGGATCATAGGGATGGAAACCGCAGTTAAAAAACTTTATTATCCGCTATTTTGCAACTTGAACTTTGCCCGAGTTGTTTTCGTGAGATCGATCACGGCTTGAGTTCAAATATCACTTTGTTAAGAACATCTGAACATCTAGGTATGCTATTTGAGACGAGCGAGTATAACAATAAAAAAACCGGCCAAGTGCGAGTCTGAATCGCGCACCGAGGGTTCCGTACGAACTTTCACTTATCTCATCTTAATTGGCCTGGTTGAGTTAAGTTTGCACCTGAAATGTATCGCGCCGCATACAACCGAGATGCAAACTTAACGCAACCGAGTTCTCCTAATAATATGATGTTTGAAAGTGACTATATTTTTTATGATTTTATTACAAATGTATAGTTTTCCGATTTTTATAAGTATTTGTAGTATGTGACGATATAACTTGCCTAATTTCATAATTCTAGGTTGTCAGAAAGTACCCTATCATTTTGATTCCCTTGAGAGTGTCAAAATGTCCTTTTTTTGCGACAGAAACAGCCGTATCATTTTTTCACGTTAACGTAGAAGTTTGATTTTTCACAGCGTCAAGGACCGTAGACTTGATTAAGTATATGGTTTTAATTCCAACTCGATAACTCCACGCGTTCCCAGATAAAGAGGGTCTTGACAGACGGATGGACAACAAAGTGATCCTCTGATCAAAGCGGTCTAGAAACATACATCCATAGTATACAATTGACCTGAAACTTATTATTTTGCACAGAAAGTGCGAAACTTTGTATGGAAATCCCATGGGACACAAAGTTACTTTCGCAACTTCCATGGTTTTCTAAAGGTGCAAAAAATAGAAAAGATGGCTTTGGAAGGATTGAAACCGCCGGCAAAAACTTTAGTTGTATCCGACATTTGCGAACTGAACTTTGGCCAGACTATTGAATTCTATGTTGATTTATGGTTGATTGCCGCCGACCCGTTTACTTCGAAGGGCGGCAAATACTGACATTCTGTACAAGCCCCGCGATATTTGAAATATTTGAACAAAAACGAAGGGTTAGCAAAACACGTACAACCCTACTGTTTTTTTTGTAACCCTAATTAATGTGCGTGAATTATTTGTAAATCATTAAAACTTTTACAAGTTTATCACAACAAAAACAGCATTAATTTTGTATGAATATTATTTAATTACCTAGCGTTCATAATTAACGGATGTTTTGGGCGTTTTGCCGAGGTATTTCAGTAGAAATCAATGTTTTAATACCTTACCTGTTTACTTTGATGATTTAACATAAACATGGTCCATTATATTTTCATTCATAATGATTTCAGACCTTTGACTAATTGGCAAATACATTATGTCTTTCAATCGTTATTTGGGACTTTGAAGGGGATTCGATATATCTGGTAATTTAATCAGTGGTATAAGCCCTCCTTGAAAGGATACAATGTGTCCCACATGGTGATGTGTTAGCCTTCTCTATAGTTTCTTCACTTCGCCATAACCCGTCTTGGTCTTCAGAAGTATTCCTATTCGTATTTCTTCACATCTGACAGCCACACATTTCTTCAGGTAGTCTTAGGTCTTCCTCTAAATCTTTCTACGGTATGTATTCGAATTGATAAAAAAAAAAACGTTAAGTGGCGGACGCAGAAGTCAGTCCAAATGTACATAATTAAAAATAGAAATAGATGTAACTTAGTTTCAAAATATTTTGCAGCGAATATCAACATTTCTTCCTTTTGATTAAAAAGTTCGCGTTATTTCCGAATAATTAATCAAAAGATGATGAAATTTGGTGTAACGATGAATTTAAGGTCTTACTCCAGTCAAGAGGATGTATTCTAACTTATTGTTAATCTAAATATGTGTATACCTATTCGCTTAGCAACTATTTTGCTTAAAGAGTTGCAACATAAATGCTTAGGTAGGTAAAGGCAACCTGAATATTATGAGTCCGCCTGAGCCAATGGCGAATGCAAAGCTGCGTCCGAAATGTTCGTCAATAAAGGTAAATAATAAATATAAACAAGTAAGAAAAATTGAAATATTTACTACGTAATATTTGAATGTTGATACAAAGGTCAATGTGAGGAAAAATTGTATGCAACCCACAATTTACGCGGGATTCGAGTTTTGTCTAAAATGCTATGTTTATTAAAGATAAATTGAGAAATTTATGTAATGAATCTCTTTTGCTTTTAATAATGATAGATTTTAAATGTTTACATTATTTCGATTTGAAACGAAAAAAAAAAAAAAAGCTTTGCGAGGGATTTGAACCCACGTCTCCACAGCTTTCCGGGCTAGACGGGTGAATTGCTAATTATTCTATCAAAGCCACTAGCTACATAAATCATCGGGTAGTAATAAAAATGTCGTTTTTGAAGTGAAAACTTCTTTAGCGGCGCTTGGCAATTTTTAGATGGGTAAAAAATGTTAAACTCGCGTCAGATCCACGCGTCGGATCCTGATCGAAAAAATATAAACAATTGGTAACCTAGCAACCATTGTCTGTTTCAAAGAAAGGGGGCCTTCGAACAACAAAATGTTGTAAGTGACAGATGGTGAAGCGTAATCATAAACTTACCTTAGTAAGAAATAGAGATTAAAATAGAAATCAAGTGTCAGTGAGATATAATAAAATCGGAGTTTTCACTTCTGCTGGCACTCCCGTAGTGCAACCCGTCCTTTTTTTTATTATGTTAGACGTTGGAAGGGCGATCACTGTATGATTTTAAAACTCATTGACTGGACTACTGGGCTAATTTATAAAACGGATGCCGCCCAAACGCCGGGCGACATGAATTTTTAACAGTTTCATCCAGGACGTCTTAACGCTGAGTGCTGACAGCCTTCATCGATGACCTGTCAAACCTGTCAATGGCTATTGAAATTACGGGTAACCGTAACATGAGATGACAGTGGATTATGGGTTTAGATCCTAATAAATATCACGCTTACAGTGCCAATGGTAGGGATAGGGATTCGCATACGATGGGACCCTGTCGTAGTAACATGGGTTATCACTCAAGTTTGAGTGGCAATAGCTCGTTATTGCGGCAAGGTTGTACGCTTGTTCGCTAATTAGTTACATGATATATAGATGTGTCAATAAGGGAAGGGACATTTTATTTTGCCACAAGTCAACTCAATTCTATTATTGATACAGAGTTTGTAGCTGACAAATTAGTACAAGCGGTATATATACAGCTTGGACCAATAACTGCCCCGAAAAGAATATTCCGGCAAAATGAATACCCTGGTGGAATCCAGAGATAGCAAAACTCGGGAAAGAAACCAGGGCTATATTCAATGACGCAAAAGCCTCAAACGACTTTGAGAGTTATGCATGCAAGCTCACAGAATATAATAGGGCTGTGAGAAAGGCAAAAATAAGTGCGAGGAGCGGTCACTGCGACCAAATAGGGTCTATACCAGAAAGTATGAGACTAACAAAAGCACTAGCTGCGTCAAGTCAGTCCCGCTCACAACCATTAAGGGCAGTGACGGGAAAATGACGGAGAGAGGACTAGAAACTCGCGCGAGAAAGAGTCGCGTGTCACAGATGTGCTAGAGGTGCTGCCCGTCTAGCACAACTTGGCTTCGCGACTCTTGTCGCGCGCCATAGCATCGCCCATCACTCTCTAACGATAGAGACAGGCAATATATGCCGCGCGAGACAGAGTCGCGTGTCACAGTTGTGCTAGAGGTGCTCGTCGAAAGGATCGGTAATCCAAAGATACCGGGTTCCATCCCTGGTGTGGACCACGTGTGAGCGTGAGTTTCTTTGCGTGTTGATCTTTGTATCTATATAGCAATGGAAGATGGAAGAATGTGGTGGTAATATACAACATAATTGTATTTCTAAATAAATACTAATAAGTATTTTATTAATGTAGTTCTAAATATTGAATTGCGTACGTGTCTTTTTAATTTAGGCGCTGAATGTCGTCGACGTTATAACAATTTGGATAGAAATAACAATTTGGATAGAAATAAAATGTTTAATTTGTTTTAATTAACCGTTAGTCAGTACTTTATAATTATCTTGACGAACTATTCAACTTTAAATAAAACAATTTAAACGGATTATATCGCGTATATTAATTATTTGAGCCTCCCTGACGTTTCAGTACCTTTACAGATACCGTTGTCAAAGGTTGACTGAGAAAAACACAATTTTTCTCTGTCAAAGTTACATTTGTGCAAACTACCCATTTTGTAAATATTAATTTAAAAATAAAGGTGTTCATACATGCCGGATGGGCCTAATGTGTAAAGACAGTTACACATGTGCCAGAAGGGCATTTATTATTTATTTAAAATATCTACCAGCGGTTCACTAAAGGCTTACTGAGGAGAAAGAACCGCCAAAGAAAACTCCCAGATTGCCTTATTTATTACTATAAAATACTTTTAAACAAAAACTCTACATATACTACTTTTAACACTAATTTGTTTTACACCGTTCGAGGCCCAAGGTTTCCAGTCTTGTGTCTTGCTTGATCCTTGATAAGATGTACAACAGGATCCCAAGCCGGTGGTAATGACAAACCATCTTCTCTATTGAAATTGGGATATTTTTTGATTTCAATAGCCTCGCGCAACATTCTGGGAAAATATCGTTTCTCTCTGGCAAGGATTGAAGTGTTATCAAACTTAATTGAATGGTTTGGTTTGTCCATGACATGCTCGCAGACTGCAGACCTGTTGCAACGACGGTGCTTGACATCGGCTACATGCTCCTTAACCCGTGTAGCTATACTACGTTTCGTTTGGCCAATGTATGACAGACCACACTCGCAGTCCAGCTTGTAAACACCAGCACTCTGCAGAGGGATGCTACACTTCACGGGCCTCAGGTATTGAGACATCTTCTTCATCGGCTTGAAATATGTTTTAATGGAAGCCCGTTTCAAGATGATAATCCGTTTAAATTGTTTTATTTAAATGTGTGACAGTCGCGGAAACCGAAGAAAATATTATGAACTATTCAACTGTTGATAAACACAATTACCAGTCGACATTTTTAAAATAAATACATTTAGAAGAAAATTGAAAACAGAACGCAAAAAGAAGTTGCTTGACTCTATATATATTTTTTTAATTTACGTTCCAAATGATTACTTTGACGTGCTTTGACTTTGAAATAGAATCAAATTAATTAGCTATAAAAAGAAATCAAATTATTCCAGACAAATATTTCTCTCTCCTCTGCGCTCCAACTGAAAGCAATACCCACGCTATCGCAAACTTCAAGAAGACTTTATCACAAAGTAATAATTCTTTATATTTAAATTGAAACGAAACAAATGTATGCTTCCAGTGGGATTTGAACCCACTTCTCCACGATTCTCCGACGGGGCATCTGCCAATAGGCCTCTGGAGATCTGGCCCGGAGTTATTGCTTCAATATAATCAGTCGAATTTCGCTAATGTACCTAAGTGATTTAATAAAAGAAACATAATTATTTCAATATTTAATAGAATCAATATTGATTTGTGGTGAACCCATATTTCTTATTTTGTATATAGATACAAAGGATAAATAAGAAGCCAAAATTGTATGCGACACAGCAGTCCAAGTGGGACATAAACATGCAGAACAAAGCGAAGTGATTTCGGTCTCAAAAAAGGATCCCACTATAATTATCCTAACCATGGATTACCATTAAAGAACATTGCCAGTGTTCACTGACCTGTGACTGACCAATTGTGGATGGCGCCACAATACTGTGGTCTCTATTCTGTGAATCACACTAATATTATAAAGGCGAAAGTTTGTGTATTTGGGTGTTTATGTGTATGTTTGTTACTTCTTCAAGCTCAAACGGCTGGATCAAAATTGATACATTTCGGTGTAAAGGTAGCTGACACCCTGGATTAACAGATAGGCTACTTTTAATCCCGAAAAAATGGAGAGTTCCCATAGGATCGGCGGGTAACACCACGCGGTGCAGCTAGTGTTATATAATTTTGTATAAATTAAGAAGTAAAATGGCTTTCCAGCGGCGATAAACAATTAAAAAGCGTATCAGTCAACAGCAAACATGACAACAGCAGTATCGAAAACGTAAACATGTTGTTACACCACCACGGCGCGAATCACGAAAACAATAAAGGCTTATCAAATTACGCCGTCATTAGCGAGTTCCCACCATGACTTGCTTTCCATCGGCCATCTATCATCCCTGCGTTATACCATCATTACCTACACGTATATGTAGCCCCTTCCTACCCTCGAGTAAAACCACATGTGCGTGTGGTATGGGTGAAAATTCAAGATGAGAACGAGTCTGCATTTTAGAATAGAAGTATAGTTTTTGACCAGACTAGAGCTGACAGATATTGTAATCATTTCAATAATTCATTGACTGATTTATTTATATTTATTTGTCAAATAAGTAAATAAAAATAAAATAAGTTTAATCATTGTTTTAATAAAATAAATTAATAAATAAAATAATTTATTTCGACCAACTTGGATCCATAGTGTTTACGTTACATTATATAGGTATCATTATTAAATAAACAAATACAATAAATGTATCTAATGTAAGGCCTAGCGCCTCGTACATGAAGCTGTTTAAATGTAATAAATAAGAATATTGTTTAATTATTTTTGTAATTTTAATTAATATACTTTTAAACCAAAGATCAAAGCTTAAACAAAAATTGAAAAAGGAGCTACCTGGTGGAAGAGACCGGGAATCAAACCCGGTACCTTTGGATTACCGGTCCAGCGTGTTAACCACTTCGCTATCCTAGCTCCAGGTAGATCTGACGAATGTTTTCCTTATGCTTTGTGTGTCGATCTTTGCATCGTTTATTTGAAAGGTTTTTAAAAGTAAGCGACCTCTATGTGAATTCGTTAATATTCACATCTTACCGCACCACTTTACAGCGGTGAACAAGCAAGCGAGAGAGTGCGCTGTTAGTTTTATAAATTTATGAAACATGTAGTGTCTCACTTTTTTAATTGATTTTGCCCCGCTGTTATAAGCCCGTCTATTGTGAAGGATGGGCAACTACGGAACCCTACACTGAGCGTGGCCCGACATGCTCTTGTTTATTTTTTAAATAAAATAACGTTTTATGAATACCTAGCAGGTATAATGAACTTCGCCCGCGAACCTTTTTTCATTACCCTTGATGGGTAAAAGGTATGTCTTAGCCCTCTTTGGATGTACACTTGTACAGCTACTCTTGTACCAAAAATCGTTAAATAACACTGGTTATAAAACATTTCAAATTGGAGGCGCGATACTCGAAGAGTTTTAAGAAAAACATTGCTTATCCAACAATAACTTTACCATTTATTCGAGAAGAAACGACCGCTATGCAAATCTCCTGGGAAATAGTTGCTCTCTGACCGTGTGGTGGAGTACAGACGAAAACTTTAGAATATCGATTAGATCCTAAAATAGCAATATTGATAGAATTATTAACTTTGTAATTCAAGTTTCACTAATATGATAATATGAATGATAATATTGTTATGTTATGCCTATGTGTTAATCCAGGGTGTCGGCTACCACCATACGAAATGTCATCAAAATTGTTCCAGCCGTTTGAGCTTGAAGAAATTATGGGTTAGGACCAAAAGTTGGATGAAATGAAGGCGTAGTTAGCGAGGAATTAAAAGCGATTGGAATAAGTTCCGTTGTGCGACAAAAAATAACGATACAATAAGGAACCTTAAAATAGAACCTTAAGGTACGTTATTGGTAGGTTAACTGTCGTCGCACAACGGAGACTTTGATACAAATATTAATTGGGCGAGTTAAGGGTGAGTTAAGTTGGTTTTCACCCAAGTAACAAGTATACAAACACAAGTATATATGTTAATCCAGGGGGTCAGAGTCCAGAGGTATCCATACCAAATTTTATCTTAATTGTTTTAAGCGTGAAGAAGTGACAAACATACAAACACATTCATAAACTTTCTCCTTATATTTATTGAGTATTCCAGATATTTATGAATTATTTATACGAAAACCTTTTTTAGTTTCGTAACCTCTAAATTGTATTAACTTGTACGATAATAGTGTTATCAGGCTGCCGGCACGTTGTTTGACCGCGAAGTTTCATCCCGCGGGACCTGTCGTATTAACGGGAACTTGTACATTATTCATCTCGTATTGATTATCGTGTTGTTGTGATGTTGGCGAGGGATAAACATTATTTTGTAACAACAGTCTGTACTCGTAAATAACACGAAGATTGAATGAAAAATACTAGTTGCACAGTTGTTTTTATTGGATGTTATATATTTTTGGTATAACTATATATAAATTTAAAGAAATGTCTTTTAATTCTGTACATTTCATTAGATTTTTGGAAAATCACATTTAATTTTGTCGTAATATTTTTTCAGAAAAAAGTTAATGACATGCCTATTGCCTGCCTAGGATTTATAAAACAAAATTATTTGCCTGACCCATTATTCTGGAAGTAAATAGGGGAATTCCAATTTTATAGGATTATGTAGTCCAGCTACGACCTTGACCCCGTGCAAGGCTCAGCAACGCTACGCGTGCTACGCCGTAGACCGTAGCGGCGTTTTCTCGCTACGGAGCAAAATCTCCGGGTCAAGTCAATAGGTACCTAGGTATACTTGTTCTACGAGTGTTTCAACCGCTCTCAGTTTCCTGTCGCATATGTTACAAATGTGAGCCAATATCACACACACAAAAAAAAAAGATTTGTTAACAGTAGCCCAAATGTTAGCTGCTAGGTACGTAAATCGGCTGAGGGCTACTAATAACAAAAATAAGTTAAAATTAGCATTATTTTGGTTAGCCAAGCACAATTTGGCTATTTCTCAAGTAGATAACTAGTTGAGCAAGCACTGTAAATATATCGTTTTATCAAATCTGAACGCTCATTGCGGCTCATTTGTCCAAAATATGCGACAGGAAACTGAGAGCGGTTGAAACGCTCATGGAACTACCCGCCGACATATTCATATATACGTACCTATGTTTTTGAATATGTTATAGTTTTTCGGCATCATTATGAGTTCTTAGATCAAAACAAAGAGTCACACTGTCACGTGTCACAGACCTCACAGTAGCTAAAATAACACAACGTGACGTTATATTGCCACATCACCAACTTTCCATATTATTTTAACACCAAAGCGTTCGTTTTCGTTTATTTTTCCTTACTCTTGCGTTATTTCGTTTGTCATATGCCATGTGTAAACAAAAGTGTCAAAAGTGACGGAACTGAGACCTGGTCGTTCACTATAGACTTATAAGGATGTGTCTGTGTTTCCACTGAATTGGAGACGTCCGGAATAGACGATTGGTCGATTACTGAGTTGAAATACTACACCTGGGGCCCAATTCGAGACTGACATTTGAGTGAACGCCAAACGTCACATCTCTATTAGATAACTGTTATATCGCCGTTGAACTGTCATTAAAATGCGATGAGCTTTAAATTGACATATCTCATCTCAATTTTGGAAATACGAAGGCGATAAGGATTGTCAAAAATGTTATTCATGCATATGAATTTCTGTTTTGAATGAAACGTAACGGACTAATTTCACGCACTACGCGGTCAATTTAAACTATGCGCCTGTTATTTATGCCGTCACATACAAAGGAAACGAAAATTTAGCACGTCCGAATTGACGAAGTTGCGATATTCTAGGGATATCGCCACTTGTCAAGTAGGCACACGTCAAAAGTGACGGATGGCGATGAAAAGGAGAGATCTCCATTATATCTCTAAAATTGGTCGAATACCCCCCCTGATTTGAAATCTGTATCTCAGCTCCGCGTCACTCTTGTGATTGGTCGATTCCGACGTCGACCCATCCTTAGGCGATGAGTGAACATTTGAAGTGGCAATGGGCAGGCCATGTTGCCCGGAGAGTGGATGGCTGTTGGGGCAGCAAAGTCCTAGAGTGGTGACTATGTCTAGAAAAGCGCAGCGTGGAACGGCCTCCGACTAGATGAACGGATGACCTCGTGAGTGTAGCGGGGAGTCAATGGATGCGTTCTGCACGGGATCGCATTTTGAGGCGAGCTATTGGGAGGCCTACGTTCAGCAGTGGACGTCTGTCGCTGATAAATAGATAGAAACAAAAGTGAACCATCGTCCATCACTGCATAGTGTAAAACAAAGTCGGTTCCTGCTGTCTGTCTGTCCCTATGTATGCTTAGATCTTTAAAATACGCAACAAATCTTGATGCGTTTTTTTATAGATAGAGTGATTCCAGAGGAAAGCTTAAATGCACAATACATGCATAATTTATTAGCATTTCACCCGTGTAAAGCCGGGGCGGGTCGCTAGTAAGACATAAACAGGGAATATTATGCTCCATAAGTTAGAATCCCTCAAATAAAACTACTACGGAAAGGGGAAAAGGCGAAAGTACTCTTTTATCCGATTTATCACCAATTTGTACTATAATAATAGTCGGAAACGTTCCCCATTCCGACTGAAGTTTTCCTCGAGCACATTTGAACCATTTTGCCTGTTACCGGTAATTCTTATACTTATACATACTTACTGGCAACAAGGAAAAATATCTATGGAAAAGATTTCCGCCGACGAATATGAATGACAATGACTGTAAAAAGCTATTCCAAGACCCCACAAATTCGTAGGATTTGAGGGCGTGCCAGTGCTATTTTATGGTTTTTGCTATGCTGACAACACTGTCACACTTTGTCAGTGTCAGTTATCTTAAGATAATGAATGTCCTGCATATTTATGTAAATTATTATATTTTGAATGAATATACTCACCAACTAGCTGCACCGCGCGGTGTTACCCGCTCATCCCACAGGAACACTACATTTTTTGGGATAAAAAGTTGCCGATGTGTTAATACAGGGTGTTAGCTACCTTCATACCAAAATTTATTAAAATTGGTCCCGCCGTTTAAGCAGGAAAAAGTACCAATTAATCACATACACACACTCACCTTTCGCCTTTATAATATGAGTGTGATTTTGAGTCGGAGAATAATTACTTAGGACTATTTAATACGTAATAATTAAATATGAAACGCAACATATAAATACCCGTCATAGCGAAAACACTTTCTCTGTCTTTTTGTAAGTCTATAATGGGGCTTTTAGCCGCTTTTCCCGCTGATAAAATTGAATAGTATTAAAAATAATTTCCTTTGTGGAATTATGTGCAGTTTTACCCCGTTTAGACACTATTTTTACGTGTTTGTATATATCACAGTGCAATGACATAAACGACAGAAGTTTGTTTATTTTTTACAAGACAGGTATCTAAGGAATTGAATGAATCTCTATTGAGTTACGCGTAATCTGAATTTGTTTGTGTTTATTTCCTGTCGAGGTGTGCAATAAAGAATATATATTCTATTCTATTCTAAGGTTCGATTGCCATGTATGTTAGTTCCCGTTTCGGCCACGACTCTTTTCTTTTCGCATACTCTGCTTAAGACGATATGTAAGAAATAAATACGAAACATCACTTTATATCGTATTGCTGTAAACATATTTGTATTAATTACTTCTGTTACAGGGGACACCCAGTATAATTCACGTACACGTAGTAGCCCAGCCAGCACAAACCTTCTGAGTAGGTTTTTTTATAATAGCAGTCACAGAAACGAATTGCTGAATAAGACTACCGTAATTAGCTGATTTGGCGCTTACTCAGACGTTACTCAAGCAATTTGGGCACAAAATTATACCGCTAATAGCTGAGTAATAGCAATATAACACATGAATAAGTTTTGAATAATTGTACGACAAGCTGAGTATCTTCTGCATAAAAGCATTTTGTTCTTTTATTCAAGTATTACAGCTCTGTTATCCAGAAGATGAATGAATGATGAATGAACTATATGCTTAGTCCTTCAAAGCTCAGATATTCAGATGATACACAGCTTTAAGCTTATTTCAGAACATTTATCAAGAATTTATTCAAATTAAATTTGAAGTTGACATATATAATCGAACACAAAAATAAATTAAAAGTGCCGCGTTGTTTTGGTGAGTGACAGCAGCAGAAAATAAATGGCCAAATTTTAATGTCAGCGGTAAAAAAATAATTTTATACGCTTAATTTGTGCTTGAAATAATAAATTGTAGGTGCGCATGCAACTTTACCGTGTATTCATATATACATTTCGTGCAAAATTTTTACGCGCTACCTGATAAGCCAGGTTTTTGAGAAATAAACAACATTTCGTCGTTGGTTTGTTTTTACGAGTGAAATATTTTTCATGTTCTTATACCATTTGAGGGTTCAAAAGTAATCTTGTAATACTTTTTACAAGAATATTATACCGATTTCGTTATCATAATTGAGTTTTCGAGTATAAAATTTCTCATCATTTAATAGGTTATGTTATTCATTATGGCGACGCTCATTCTGAATAAAGTCTGCTTGCACAGCGGCTCCTCGTCTAATGTCTGCATAACAGACCTTATGTGTCCACTTATTCAGATGTTCTCTGGTTAAAAGTGGTCTGCCCCCATTATATTTTCGTATACTGTTCTATAATCATACTCACTCGTAATATAAATCAAACAATTAGGATTCAGTCATAAAATAAATGAAAACCCACAGTATAGACCTATTTGTTATTTGTTTTTTTTAGCTCTAATCATATTCAGATTTATTATTAGTTAATCGGTAATTATTTCATTTCGCGTAAATCGGTTAAATGCTGACAAATATTGCAAAATAGTTCTGCTAGCTTAAAAAATGTCTACTTTTCGTGAATACTCAGCCAACTTCTGCATAAGAATCTGTTACTTTTGCTTTTACCCCAGTTAGCTGCACATGACAGTAATTTCGTACTTAAAGCGGCATAAAGTAGTTATAACAGCTACCTTAAATTCTGTTAACTAACTATATGCTTCATAACAGGAACCTCACCCTACTTTATACAGCAGCTGTGTAACTGTCAAGATATGGTGTGTAATACAGCTAAAAGAGAACAGAACCTCAATTATTCAGTACTCTGCTGGATAATAGAATCTTATACCAGTGTTATACAAAAGGTTACACAAACTCTTGAGTAACAGGTCTATTTATGATGACTATTCAGCTTTAAGAAATAAAATCGGCAAATTACAGAACTAACTCAGCTAATAGCATTATCATAACAAAAAACAACTTTAATACAGAACTTGGCAATACACACAGCTTTTATACATATATAATAAAGCTTAACCCTGCATAAGGTTAAATTGTTGGCCAGTTATATGACTTGTGTGCTGCCTGGGAGGTATTCAATTACTCTTTCGAAACTATTAAATAAAATTGAGTGCACGATAAGAGTGGATATTAAAAATAATGTTGTGTAAATAATTGACACACCGAATTTTACATCATAAATACCTACAAATAAAGCTGCCACTAAACTCGACAAGCAGCAATGTAAATAAAAATGTATAATCAAAATGTATAGGTAACGCAGAACAAAGTTACATAGAATTTTAAAATAAAACCATTTCATTAACATTACTTACTCTGGTGCAACCGGGAATAGCTTTATGAAAGTTCGCATTGAAAATTAGATGAATCACTCGACGATTCTGCATCCGAGAAAGCAATTAAAACCCACGGTTCTTATGAATTTATAACAGTTTAATTTGGAAGCGGAATATAGTTTTAGGTGTAAAACAGGTACCAGGTACGTGAGCAGAATTCTACACAGATTATAAAACCTAGAATAAGCTACAATATAGAAAGCGCCCGCAACTCCGTTCAATTTCCCTTCAATAAGATTTTTGTAGAAATGCCGAACAAATGTAGTTCATTCAAGAGTTAGCCTACGTTTTTAATTTATTGCTCCTGTCACACGCCACACTCGGTATAGCATTGATATAGATATAGGCAGTTTAGTATTCCGAATAAAAAAATAGCCCATAGTAATGTGTCTATTAAAAATCGTGCTTTCGGACAAAAAATAAATATTAACTAATGCAATGCTTGACGACAATTACGTTTTACGGGCGCGTGTTTACCGCCATTAAGGGAATTACACACGTTTACGATAACGAATGCAGCATTTGATAAATCATAACCAAAATATAATATCCGTATTATTCCAAGTGTGTTCATAGCACGCGAAACGTTGTTATGGCGGCGTCGCCATAGCAGCGGGTTGTTGAAAAGCCTGTTTGGTGTTCTGTGTAAACATCAGTTGTGGAATTATTATAAACAGCTTAAACTTCCGTTTTTTTATAACTATTACGAACGGTTTAAGCTCATGTAAAAATTGTCAGGAACAGGTCGACATGTTTTGAACTTACTATTGGACCCTGTGCTCGCAACAGCACGGATAGCTAGCCCTGATGAAGAGCTCCATACGAGTTCGAAACGTGTCAAGCCGTTTCTAGCAATTTTTACTGAACAAAAGTGAACTTAAACCGTTCGTAATAGCAACGTAATAGTCATGAAACGACGGCTCACCATAATTTTAAAAAGATTAAGTATTTTGATAATAACATGGGTATTTTACGAAAGTAAGTTTTAAATGTAGAAAGACAAAATTATAGTGTGATAGACGTAAATAGCTAGTCATTATCATTAAAGTACAAGTCCCAGTCCTTATCCTAACTTTGCTTAGCATACATTTCATGCAGGATTATCTTCAGAACCTGACACCCATTTAGATTTCAATGATTACAACGTACCTATGTATATTCTTAATATTGAAATTGGCTTCCTTTTTTTTATCTATGTTTAAAACTGCAATAAGCAATTCAGACGCTAGCCCCGCCCAGAATCAAGTTTTCTAGCTAGAAAAAAGTATTTTACATAGAAAACTATCGTGAGTCTCAGACATTCATCATCAGGAGGAGAGAAGATCAGTAGCGGCGGCGGCCAACCGAACACTCTCTCCGGATGATGAATCGCGTACCGATTCGAAACATGTCGAGCTCTATTCGACTTCTACGACGTGAGTAAACCCGTTTAAGTATTTTAATAGAAAAAAGTACTTTATGTTACTGGATGTTATTTTCTATAATTCTGACACCGTATAAAGTACGATATCGCCTTTTGTCCCCTCGCATTAAGAAAAAATAAATAAAAAATTGCTCTTTTTGGCAACACAAAACGGTCTCAGTAGAAAAAATACTAGTTTTTACCGGTATACTCGAGGCAACGAGTCAAAAGGCTTCCTAGAATCAACACCGTAAAGTGAACCCGTAAACATTTTCCTGTATCACTCGAATATCCCTTTAGCGGTGTTTCACCTCTTGATAGGTTGACAGGCTTTCAGGCTAGAGCACACAGGGTGCACGTGTACCTACACAGACGTGCGTGTTGTAAACTATGAATTAGTACTAGAGATGTCAGACTTCTTGCGTCTACATTTGCAAGCACACTTCACACTAGCAGTGTGACATCTACTATGAGAATCAGTAGCTTACAACGCGCACGTAACGTATACGTCACGTCACGTCCACGGATTCATTGTGCTCTGAACTTTAGTCTTACTATAACCGAACGAAAGGGAGGTACATAGCTTAGATAAAGAGAGGTATGGAGTGGCTAGGGATCTCATGTATATGAGGCTCATGAATAACTGGAGTAGGGTTGCCACGCTGGCGTTTTTCAAAATAAAAATATAGATTTTTTGGTATTATCTGAATCAGAATTGCTTGTACATATTCGAACCTCATACAAAAAACAAGTGTCACGGACTACCTTAAACTTTTACAAAATGTTAATCATTTAAATTTTCTAGTAAATTCTAAGTATAGCTGGTATTTTAATGTATCTCATGTTGTGATGTACCTATATTCCTTGATGTTGGAGGTGTGCAATAAAGAGTATTTGTATAGCGCGCTTCCGTAAAATATAAATAGAAACAACAGGCATTGTAACGCGATATCTATACTATTACAAAATTCTTTTTAATTGTATTGAAAATCTGGTTTCTACGGAGAGGGGTTCAGCAAAAATCTTAACAGTTTTTTGTGAGGTTGTGCGTTATTTATCTATTTATCATCTTCAGGTATAATAAATAAACGGCGTACAAAAACTGAGACAATATCAAGAGACGTATTAAGAAGCCAAGCTCCTTTAAAAAAAAATATATTTATAGGTATGACAAATCTGTTGATAATTTCAACCAACTTTTTGAGGTGAATAATACTTTTCCCTGGGTTCTAGATATTAAAATAGCTATTTTATGCTTACATTGCGTGCAACCGAAAATAAGTTGAATAAACTAGTTTTCTGCGTGACTGGTCAAATTCGAAATGTTCTTCGATGAAAAATTGTCTGTAGGTTTCAAATATATATCAATAAATTGCAATGGCCCAGTTCTAAGCAGTAACATTGATAAAATGTTAGGAAACATGTTTGATTATAGAGAAAAATGTTTAAAACAATCAGCATTTTTGGACAGATAAGGAGCCTTAAGTTGTTTAGAGAATGCGTTAAATCAATAAAGGTTACCAACGTCTGCTAAGGCCTCTTAAGTGAGACAATAGACACTCCGCTTTGACTTCGCAGATCAAGATAATTACCATTTCATTTGAGGTCAATGTTGCCTAGCTCTTCCCGAACGCCTAAGGTATGCTAAGCGACACAAACTTGCATTAGTAATGCATTGCTTGTGCTACGCATTTATGAAAAGCATATTTACATAAATCTGGTATCAAACAGAATTTCATGCATGAATATTCGCACTTTTAACAGTAACTTTTACTATCCATTCATTTAATAGGTATTTATGTGTCCTTAAACAATAAATCGACTAATATGTGTCCAAACTGTCCAATTGTTCTACAAAAATTTCTAAGTAGTAATCAAAGGAACCCCATTCCGATAAATACTCGTAATTATCAAGGAAGCCAAAATATTTTTAAATATTTTATTAGCAGCTAGTTTAATGATATTCGAGAATATGCGAAGAAAACACGCAAATTGAACTTACAAACAACAAACATCTACAGCAATAAACAAACAAAACTGTAATAAAACTCAATGAAAAACAATTGTCTCTCCTAACTACGTAGACGTGTCCGGTTTCTTCAAAATACGGAATTTTTAATCAAGGCTCTCCGTGAGTCCTTACGGTGATTACGCGAGTGACAGCCCTCCCGAACAGCGCCTCAAGTGTAAGTCTCCAACGCAAAATACGTGTCGATCGCGTTTACGGTTTCTGTATTAAAAAAAAAAGTCACAAAAGACTTTTGCTTAAAAAATATATATACAAGAGCCTCTGGATATAGACAAATAGTCATTGGCTCCAGTAATCCATGGTGATACCTGCCTTGTTTCGCTGAATATTGTTTTTTTAAATCAAACTTCTATATGTATTACAAGTTTTGAAAATATTGTAAAACAGAAGGGAGGCGCCTAGGAGAGCATTTACGCTGTACTAAATTGTTACCTAAGATTTTTAATAATGAAGAACATATTAAATGGATTTTATTAACACAATTTGGGATATATTCGAACATTTCAAAGTATGATTATATTTAATTTACTATTCTTCACTTCATTTTGTCGAAAAAAAAAACTAGTTGAAAAATATGACTTGAATTTCGTTTGGGACAGCCCTGGCACCGAACGTTCGGGGAGGGACAAACGCTTGCATACAAAATGGACCCCGCACAATTATATTACAAGCATTGACGACCTCTGCATGGCTTACAGAGGCTGATTTACAACGGCACTACAGCTATAGGAATTTTGTAATAAAACATCAAGTTAGGGAATAATACTCGTTTTAGATAGATTTAGATTTATTTATTTCATAATAACAAATAACATTATATATTATCCTAAGTTAAGTTAGGTACATGAATCTTGATATTATGATCGGCAATAGCAACATAAAATTAGATAATAATCATTCAATTAAGTCAAATACACCATCATAATATATCTACAACAATAATAATAGAATCATAAAATGCAAAAAATATATTATGTCACTATAGTAGGAGAGCCGAAGAGGGGATTTCGGGAGTACCTAAAGCGCGGCAGATTAATCAATAGGGGGATACCTTGTACCCAGTTAAGTACTTCCACCAAATATGAGCCTCATATGTATGGCCGCCCGTAAAGGATAAAAGATCAGATTAGTAAAAAAAAATTGTTCATCTGAAATACTCGAGCGCGTCAGATTTAGGTAGGGTGAGTTAGTTACATGCTAAAACGTGTATATTCTTCTAATCTGACAATTTAAAGGTGACGTAAAGAAGGCGGAGGGCTACAAAGTTGTAAAAAAAACTTCATCTCGACATTCTCGAGCGTGGCTAATTTTTTTTTATTTAAAAGGGAATGAATCAATGATAACGGAAAATATACAATCTGACGATTTCCACTAGCCGAAGTAACAAAAATTCATCGTAAAGTTTAATGCGTTCAGTTACGTGATGCCTGTATTCCACTCTGGTTTCTGTTGCCATGACGCCATGACAGCTGATCATGTTGTTTACAACACTAAAGTTATTAAATATTTATAGTTGCCGGCAACTTTTAGAACAAAAATGGCGGATTTGCGCATGTACATTTGTACGCAAATCGGCTACTGCACAGTCAAGATTATGCTCTAAAAGTTTCCCGGCAGCTGTACTATGAGTGATATTAATATAAAGTGTGTATTTTGTGGTAAAATTACATTACAAAAAACAATTAAATTTACATTAGAAACATAACAAAAATGTGTAAATATTTTAGAATATAGTCGGAGCGAAGCGGTTCTCCGAAAATCCCGAACAACATACGATAATCTTGAACTTTCGAGAGAATCTTCATTAAATGAAGTAAATCACGCACAGTGCTATAAATTATTTATAGCAATAAAAATACCGCGGTCTTTAAGTATTTACAACAGCGGCAAAGTATTATGGAATATAACAGTGCATCGGAAGTTTCTGGGAATAGCTCCGAATCACATGCCCCTGCTGCTGGGGAGTGCTCCGAGTCACATTTTCCTATTTCTGGAGAGTGCTTTGAGTCACAAGTTCCTGTTATTTTTTTCTATTGTCAGATTAGGCGAACCCCGCCAGATAATCGTCAGATTATGAGACAGCACGTCTAGGGCATAAAGATGAACCATATATATCTTAATCTGACGCGCTTGAGTACTTCAAAATGGCGAATTTTTTTGCACATTCTAATAATAACTGCGAGTTTGCGTCACATCTAAATCGTCAGATTATTATATAAGAGCTTTTTTAGGTTCACTTAACATCCCCTTAGAAAATCTGACGCGCCCGATGAAAAATTTTTTTTTTCATTTTCAACCCTCAAGTACGACCAACCCCATCATGGAAACAATCAGTTTAACATGCGTACATCTTTAAAAATGTGTAGGGCATGGATGCTATCAATATCTGACGCGCTCAAGTATGTCCATGCAACAGTTTTTTTTTACATTTTTGAAACTCTGTAGCCGCTCCCCCCACCGATGAAAAGGTATATCTTATATGTCATTTTTTTCCTTTTATCATCTAAGCTTCGCAACGCAATAGGTCTCTATGACGCTCGAGTGAATCCCGATTTAGCATCGTGGCCTACCCTACTACTAGGATTATTTATGAAACTAAACAATATCCGAAAATGTGATAGAATTTGTACATTCCTACAGCGTACGGATGTGGACGATTTGAGAATGTGGACTAGATGGGAATAAGGACGATATGGGAATGTGGACAAGTTGGGAATGTGGACTAGTTCAGATTGTGGACGAGTTGTATTTATTTAATCGTATGGCATGTTTCATGCAAGCAATCAAAGAATAACTTTGAGATTGTTAAGCCGACATCAAAGCTTGCGAGGGAGGTCGAATCCCTTTGGCTTTGCCGTAGCTGGCTGGATTTGCCTTCTGCAGCTGTGGACGAGTCAGACATGTGGACAAGTTGGGGAAGAAGGTAGACGAGATGGGATTGTAGACGAAAGGGGAATATGGACGATATACGAATGTTGACAATATGGGAATATGGACGAAGTGAACTTAAATGGTATTAAAAAGCAATCGTTTATAGGAAGAGGTTTTAATTTCATGAACATCTTAACAGCGCGATTTACATCGTCTTTTGTTTCCTAAAGACACAGATTACAACGTCACCTATCGGTCAGACCATCTTTGGGGCCTTATCAAGCCAAAGCCAATGAACGGATTCTAGTCAAGTTTAAAGTTTTCTGCCCAATTACTGTTAAAAAAGAAGTGTGAAATCTGGATGGATAATGGATTTTCTTATAAAACTTGTTTAAGGTGATTTAAAGAGTGCCGTTCCTCTCGATCTCCTGTCAAGGCATATTTAGGTGCGCGTGACGGCACTATACGGTGGTCGAATTTCGAAGACCGGAATAGCCCCTCTGTTTGTAGGTCTTGCGCCGTAAAACATTTTTGCATAAAATTACGTAAATTATTCACGTCTTGTATTACTTAATTAAAAACTACCGTCAGTTCTCAGATTAGGGCCTGGACATAAATAAACGATTCCCTAGCTAAAACCTTACCAGAGGTTTAAGTGTTACGACGTTCATTATAAAGTTTATTAATTCAAAATATAACACAACAAAATAAACAATAAGCAATTAAAATAAGTCTTATCTAAATCTAAAACTAAATCTAAACTAAGTCTAAAAATGGCCCCCGTGGCATTGTACCAAAGACGCTGGCAGCATTACCTCGCTGTATTGCTATACTAAGACGCTGAGCGAGGAAGCTGCCAGCCCTTTGGTCACCAGTGGTGTCGATGAGCCGTTTCGCAAGCTCTTTAAAAAGAATTCTAGTGTTCATTTATATTCTCTACGATTTCCACGATTATCACTTGTTATATATTCTTGTGTAAGTACTTAAATCAATAACGATTATATCGCGCAAACTTAAGTGTCACAGTACTCGTAGAACCGATGGCCGAGAGCAGAAAGGTTCTTGAGTGGCAATTTTGGACAGGAAGACGCAACGTGGGAAGGCCCTCGACAAGGTGGACCGACGACCTGGTTAGGATCGCGGGCCTAAATTGGACGAGGGCGGCGCAAGATCGTGGTGGAGAACTTTGGTTGAGGCCTAAGCCAGCAGTGGACGTGTATCGGCTGATATGATGTTGATAATCATATAACTTATTTATATTGACAACATTATATTTTTAACCGGGCTTTTCCCGATAATTTCCCCCGAATAAACGCGGAAAGCGTAGGCTAATAGTCAGCCGGTCTAACCTAGGATTATTTCTGTAATAAAGATGAGAGATAGAGATAAAGAGTGTAATAAAGAATAGATAGACCCACCATAAATGGGTGTAATAGAAAATAAATATTTTCATATTCCAACTTCATTTGCAAACAAATCTTAAAATAACCTCTGATATCTGAATAGAAATAATATTCTCGTGCGTGCAGAAAACGTCTTTTACTGCACGGTATTTTCTAGAGATCTCCTAGAAAATGTAAAGGCGCTTAAGAGGTTTTCTATTACGCACATAACGCCCCCTGCCTGCTACACGGCCACATCTCAAAAAACCATTTTTTCGAGAAATCGCTTGTTAAAGTTTTGGCAGCGTAGTGCGTGGTAGTAAAACGGGGATTACTCCCTGAGTTTTGGGTCAATTCATTTTTGACCTAGCTCTTTTTGCTCAAAATGATATAATGCTTCTAATGAAAAACATTTTTTTGTATAAAACATGTATATTTTTAAAGATACAAGGCCTTTAAGTCAGGTACTTAGAGTTGTGGCCGTATTGCAGACACATTTTGTTGAAATTTTGAGATGCGTCCAAAACCGCATAAGAAAATTATGGGAAAATAGTTACATGAAAATATGAATACACCCACAAAAATAGTTAAAATACCTTTTATTAATCAACTTTTGTTACAGTAAGAACATCACTGTAAGCGATAATCAGTGCATCCAGCTTTTCTACTTTTAGGTTCAGGAATACTGGACGACTGGTTCGATTCAGAGTAGCAATTTATGTGAGTCGGTATTTACTCACAGTTCTATTCTGGCATAGTCTCGAATAATAGAATGCCACCTAAGTTCAACCACTCCAAAATAATAGCCATACTGAAACCAGATAAGCCAGGCGACGACCCAAAGAGTTACCGACCAATTGCTCTACTTAGTTACGTCTGCAAACGTTTGGAGGGGCTAATCTACATCAAATCGAACCTATTGCCGACAAAATAATTTCTGTGGAACAGG
Source organism: Apotomis turbidana (assembly GCA_905147355.2). Classification (NCBI taxonomy): domain Eukaryota; kingdom Metazoa; phylum Arthropoda; class Insecta; order Lepidoptera; family Tortricidae; genus Apotomis; species Apotomis turbidana. The sequence goes on along the minus strand of LR990283.1, from coordinate 27,563,624 downwards.
CTGGATGCCTTAGTGGCCGGAACTGCGCTGATCACGTAATGCAGCTCACAACACACATAAAGGCTGGGTTTAAGAGGAAAGAGAAAACCGTGGCAGTCCTTATCGACCTCTCAGCTGCATTCGATACCGTATGGAGACAGCGACTTTTCTACTAGCTCACGATCGTGGTGCCCTGTAGAAAGATTGTGAGACTAATTAACTCTATGCTCCGCAATAAGGGAATTTATGGTCTGCCTTGAAGCACTCCACGCAAAGTCAGGAAGCTGAACAATAGACTACCGCAGGGATCGGTCCTGGCCCTACTCATGTTCAACCTACAACTCGCGATCTGGAATATCTTGGGAAATACTTTAAAAATGGTGACTGCAGTCCGTTGCTGGTAAAACAGAAGTTGCGACATTCCATCTCTGCAACTAAGAAGCAAATTATGTGCCATAAATCGGCTTCGGAGAGACGGCGATGAAATTAAATCCTACACCATAGTACTTGGGTGTAACTCTAGACCGCAGTCTCATCTATGCGCCACATATTAGTTAGGGAAAAAGCTACAGACGCGGAATAACATACTCCACAGACTAGCCGGAACTAATTGGGGAGCAACAGCTGATGTGCTACACACTACCGGTTTTAGCCAAGTTTACTCCAAGGCAGAGTATTGCGCGCCAGTTTGGCTCAAAAGCGCACATGTGCATCGGATAGACGTATAGCTAAATGCGATGTCATGCTATGTATATCGGGAACCATCAAAATATTATCCTCTGGTTTGGCTGTGTTGAGTCATATAGCTCGCGCCGAACTGAGAAGACATCAGGCACTGGTCCACGAAGCACAAAAAGTCGTGGATCGTCCCGATTTGCCCATTCATGCAGAGTTCGCAAACCCGCCTCATCGGTTGAAGTCGAGGCACCCACCATACCATACTGCTCGAGACCTGCTGCAATCAAATTCTAACCTACTTGCAACTCAAATCACCCGACTTACTCAGATATGCAAGTATAAATCCCACGGCAAAACCTCCTGGCTTCATTCTGCCTCGAAAACAATGGTGCCAGATCAACAGGCTCAAAACTGGGAGTGGGCGATCCCAAGACTTCCTCTACAGATGTGGTTGGAGAGACTTACAGTATAACGGCGACCCTGCAGACTTGTTTGTCCTCAGTAACGACGCAATTAATTGGATAAAAGATCTTGAATTTAACTTATAATTGTATATAAATGACTACATAATCGGAAAAAAAAAATTACAAGAAAACATTAACAAAAAAAAACAAATAAACGTAAACAAAAAGGCGGCTAAACCTATTAGAAAGTATTATGCTATACGAATAAATTAAAATAAATAATAAGTACTGTTGTGCACAACCGTGCCAGTTCTGGTTCAGTTTCAAAATAAAACTACAGTTACTACTCAACACGCTGTATTCTGCTTTCAAAAAAACCACACCAAACAAAATTTTACAAAAGGTCTTGTATAATCTACATCGACATCTCGTTAGCGCGATGCAGCGGCCGATACACTGCCATCTATTGGCGGATAGTAGTACTAAATTAAATGTATTGCGTCTTATGAGATCTGCGTCGACATATCGATAGCGCGATGCAGCGGTCGGTACAGCGCCATCTAGCGACGGATATTAAGACGATATTTAACATACCGCCCACCAAGGACACAATGTCCTTCATAATCATGGCCGCCCACCGTGAAGGTTCTTATCGAATACGAATCTTGGCAAGATCACAGCGCACACTGATACCATTCAAAATTACAAAATTTTAATCTTTCCTAGTTACGATTATAAACAATATTTTAACTTAGACTTTTATAGACTTATTTAAGCTTTAATTACAATAAAAACATTTTTATTTTCTTTTTTACTTGAAGACAAATGTTAGACAGTAACAGGCAATATACAAGGTTTCGAAGTAGGACGCTTTATAATGGAATTACCACACTTCAATGAGACAACACGAGTAATGTTATCAACGCCTGGATGCTTTTGAACTATTCTGCCAAACAACCATTTTGTTGGAGGTAAATCATCTTCGCGAACCAAAATGACGTCACCAACCTCTGGTTCGGGGGTTTTATAAGCCCATTTATATCTGTGCAGAAGATGAACTAAGTATTCGTTTGACCATCGTCGCCAAAAGCATTGCAGCATCCTCTGAGTCAATTGCCAACGTTTCAATGTCCCCATGTTTGCCTTTTCATAGTTTATTTCAGGTATTGTGACAAGAGGTTCACCCACTAAAAAGTGACCCGGAGTTAAAGGACTTGGTTCACCAGGACTATCAGGTAACGTTGACAGCGGTCGAGAATTGAGACAAGCTTCTATTTGACAAAGTAGTGTAGCCATTTCTTCGTAAGTTAAAGTTGCCTCACCGATTACTCGTTTTATATGAAACTTTGTAGATTTTATTCCCGCCTCCCATAGTCCGCCAAAATTAGGCGCTCTCGGAGGTATGAAATGCCAGGTGGTTCCATTTGTGGACAATGCTTCCGCTATTTCCTTAACCATAGCGGATTTTTGCGAATGAAATAATTCTCTCAGTTCCCTAGATGCGCCCACGAAATTCGTACCATTGTCACTGTAAAGCTCCAAGCAGTGGCCACGCCTTGATACGAAACGCTTGAATGTCTCTAAGAAGCCTCGGGACGTCAAGTCGCTAACAACATCCAAGTGCACAGCCTTCGTCACCATACATACAAAGAGACATATGTAGCCTTTATGGGATTTGTGACCCCTCCCCTTAGATGTTCTCAAATTGATAGGACCAGCGTAATCGACACCGCTCCGACAAAATGCTCTTGCTGGGGTGACCCGTGCTGGTGGCAATGAACCCATCAGTTGATTTTGTATATTCGCCCGATTTCTTACACATGAGATACATTTATGAACATGATGTTTCACCATATTTTTTGCACCAATGATACAATATGTAGTTCTCAGGTAATTAAGCATTAGCTGTGCTCCACCATGAAGGGTTTTCTTATGCGCGTCAGCTACTAACAACCTTGATAGTGGTGAGCTGTGAGGTAACAGGACTGGGTGCTTAACATTTTCCGACTCATTTGATTCTGCTAATCTACCTCCCACTCGAAGTAATCCATTGGCGTCCACAAATGGAGTTAACGTCCAAATTTTAGACGATTTATTTATTAGTCGACCATATTTCCTAATCTCAGCTAATTCATGTTTAAATTCATGGGTTTGAGCTATCTTAATGCAAGTATTTAGAGCTTCGTTTAATTCTAGTGTGTCCAAACATATACTTCTCTCCTTTGAGTGATCAGGATTTGAAACTCTGGCTCCGAGGAATCGTCTGCAATAAGCAATGACGCGTATTAACTTCTGCAGCGAGGAATATCTGTGCAATACACAATCATGAACGGTACTGCAATGTGATTTTGTGGATTTTTCTACAAGGGTTTCGTTGTCTTTTAACCTTGTGTATATAATAACTTTACTATGTAAAAATTTTGGACCGTTCTTCCATAATGAGTTGAGCATCAGATCTGCAGGCCGAATACCACGCGAAGCGCAATCCGCCGGGTTCTCCTTCGTGGAAACATGTGACCATTGGGAGGGTTCAAGCAGGGACAATATCTCAGAAACCCTATTTGCAACAAATGTTTTCCAACAGCTGGGATGCTTATTCAACCACGCAAGAACGACCGTCGAATCTGTCCAAGCCTTTATATTTTCCCTTGGTATATCCAAAACCTCTGAAACTTCAGTTAACAATTTAGCTAAAAGCAATGCGCCGCATAATTCCAATCGGGGTATGCTGACCTGTTTAACAGGTGCCACCCTGGTCTTGGCTGCGATCAAGTGAACGCTAATATTTCCAGAGGCGCTAACTACCCGAAGATAAACTGAAGCTGCAAACGCCAAGTGAGATGCATCCGAAAATCCGTGCAGTTCCATCCCTTCATCATCTTGCTGAGTGTTAAGCCAACGAGGGATGACAAAGTTTGTGAGTTGGTTTAGTTCTTCTCGGTAAGTATACCAATCATGTAATATATCCTTTGTTGGCTCTTCATCCCATCCTGTACCCGCTATCCATAAACGCTGTATAAATATTTTAGCTTTTATAACACAGGGTGCAATCCAGCCCAATGGATCAAACAGGCGAGCTACGTCTGATATAATTTTCCTTTTTGTTACAGGTGCAGATACAGGGGGCAGTTTAACAGAATACTGAAATTCATCCTTCTTTTTGTTCCAGGTAAGTCCCAAAATTTTTACAATATTATCATTTTTAATTTCCAGGTTTCGTTCTTCAGTTACAATTCCATCTTCATTTTCTATTGTACGAATTTCATTTTGCAGCTGTTCTTTGTTACTGGCCCATTTTTGTAAAATGAAACCTCCTTTCTTCAACAACATTCCCATCTCCTTATAAAGTTCTATTCCTTCTTGGATAGTCTCACATCCTGTCATTAGATCATCCATATAAAATCCTCGAGCTACTCTTTTTGCTGCGGACGGGTATTCATTGATGTGGTCAATGGCAACCTGATTAAGTGCCTTAACAGCAAGGTAAGGCGCTGACGCCGTTCCGAAGGTAACGGTTAATAATTTGTAATCCTGTATTTCATCTGTTGAATTATCTCTCCAAACAATACGTTGACAATCAGCATCTTCGTCAGTAACTCGCACCATGCGATACATCTTCACGATGTCTGCAATCAGACATACGGGATATATCCTCCATTGCATTATAAGGTGACGTAACTCTGGTTGTAGAGTAGGCCCAATCATTAAACAATCGTTTAACGATGTACCTCTTTCATTTTTACACGAGGCGTCAAAGACCACCCTAACTTTACTTGTCGATTTATCCTCTCTAATGACAGCGTGATGTGGCAAATAAACTGCGTGGTCTTTGCTTCTATCGGAGTTAGAAACTTGCGTCATATGATTTAAATGTAAGTATTCTTTAATTACTGCTGTATACCTTTGTTTAAATACCTCATCTTTATGGAATTTTCTTTCCAGCGATGTTAACCTTTTGATCGCTATTTCTCTCGAGTGTCCTCCCTTGCAGAGTGGATTTTCGTCGCGAAAAGGCAACTTAACTACATATCTACCGGTTTCATCTCTCTGCGTGGTAGATGCGAAAATATCTTCACAACGCTGCTCTTCTATCGTAAGCATTTTTGAATTTAATAAAGGTTCTGATTCCATTTCCCAAAACCGTTTTATTTCGTTATCGATATCAACCTGTGCATGTAATACCACTTCTCTTTCAGCTGAACCAGCAGAGCCTACTCGTCCAGATAAAATCCACCCTAAACTGGTGCTTTGTGCAAGCGGAGTTCCTATAGGACCTTTTTTAACACCTTCCTTTAATATCTGACCATAGACTTCAGCTCCCAACAACATATCTATTTTGTTAGGTGTACCATATCCAGGATCGGCAAGAATCATCTTATGTAGTTCAACCCATTCTATTGTGTTTACCCTGCGTGCTGGAAGATAAGTGGTGATATTTGGTAGGACATACGCTTTCAATTCTATTTCAAAATCCGGATCCGTAAGGGACCGAATCTTCAACTTTACCATGTACCTTGACATAACGTTTTGTTCCCCACCTAAACCAGATATAATACCAGAACTCGGAATTTTCTTCAAACCAAGTCCTTGAACAGTAGCCTCGGTCACAAACGAAGCTTGGGACCCTTGATCCAACAAAGCTCTATAAACTTGGAATAGACCCGTTTTAGATTCAGCTTTAACTAGAGCCGTCGCCAGTAGAATTTGATGCTCAACTCTACCTTTAGCAAACAAGGTTACTGGCGATGCCATGTGATCTGTTTTACTACCTGACTCGTTCCCTGATTCATCAACTTCTTCGGAGGATGCTGCATCTGCTTGATCTACGTGCCCAAAATGTGCAGATGACGTTTGAACACCCTTTGGATGAAGTAATGAATGATGTCGTTTATTACAAATACGACAATTAATGGTTTTTTGGCAGAACCGTACTGAGTGATTTGCACCTAAACAGTTATAACAAATACGATTATTAGATACAAACTCGTGTCTTTTCTCGTATTCTTCTGCGGCGAACTTTTTGCAAAAGCACAGTTTATGATTATCCCCACAAAATTCACAAACAATCTGAGACCCATCACTGACATAAAAAGTTTTAGAACCATTGGCATTTGAGGTTGGTGGTTTGACATATAAATTTCTCCCTTTATAACTAGGCTCGATAAACTCAAGAGCTCGATATCTACTAGTTAAAAAATCTTTAAATTGGTTGAATGTAGGTAAGTCATTTGCACATACATTTGATGTTACATGCAATTCCCATTGTTTGCGAGATTCAGCATCTAATTTAGCTGATAGCAGATATATAACAATAATATCCCAATTTGACACATCTATACCTAAATTCGTCAACGCACTCAAACAATCAGAAGACGTGTCCAATAGTTCTCTTAAATAACTTGCTGATTCTGAATTAGCATTTCGCTGACCCAACAAACGTTTCAGAATGCAATGAGATAAATATTTTTTATTACTATACCTATCTTCTAATTGTTTCCAGCAACTAGCATAATTCGCATCAGATACCGGTGTATGCCTAACAAGCTGCTCAGCTTCCCCAGTCAAGTATCCCTTGAGATAATGCAACTTCTGAACGTTATCTAAAGCCTTGTTGTTGTGTATCATAGAAACGAACAAATCTCGGAATGTTGTCCACTCTGTATACTTGCCTGAGAAACTGGGTATACATATCTTTGGCAACCTAATATAGCTCGGTTCACTATTGCAAATAGTACTTTCAGGTTTCTTGCTAACGCTCTGTGCCATCTGGGACAAAATAGCCCTTAGTTCACATTTATATTCCATGTAAACATTTTCAGTTTCATCAAAAATATTTTCTTTTACATAATTTTGCTCTCGCAACGTTGCTCGGTCTACTGTTTGCAAAATTTCCTTATGACCGACTCTAAATTCTGTCCACATCTGTTCCAATAATTCTAACCTTCCCTCAGCATATACCGGAGTAATTCTTTCTTTAGGCGATTTTTTAAAGTTTTTTCGCGCTTTAGTAATACGTTCAGAGAGGTCATCTTGATATAAAATGAGTGCTTCCATAATGAATAAACTTTAACAGATGTCAACAAAATTATTATTATTATTTAATTACCTGCACCAATTGATGTGTATATTACTAAATAAATAAACCTTAAACAATTGCAAGTGTTCAAATTTCAATTTATAATTAAACTAAATTAAGACAAATTAAGTTCGCTTAGAAAATTTACAAGTCCTTAGTAGTTGCAAAAATTATAAGTGTTAAACAGTTCCGAAACAAAATACAACGTCGTTGCGCTTACCAAATCTGATATGTGCATCAATTGTTTTAATACAATATTAGTCTTAGTAGTGTCACATAAGATGTCATTTCTATTGATAAAAATCTTACACATATCAGTTTTGGAAAGCGCAACGACGACAAGTCTTTTTAAGTTGTACTTCTGGGTGAAATCGGGCATAGATTCCCCGTACCTCCGTTTTCTCTACAACTATTCTAAGTCCTAAATTTAAAGTTAATAAAATTTTCTAAGTTAATATTAGTGTACTAAACTTAAATTATTAGAGTCCAAATTCACTAGATATTAAGTAGCAATTTGCTTGACAAGATTTCACCAAATGTTTAAGTTTTGATCTTCACTGTTATAAGATTCAATTTTGCGTAGCAATTTAATAAAGATTGTACTCACGGATTCACTTCGGTTATCACTCACACCAGTAAACTATCCATTCGTGACGTTTGAGCTTCTTCCCGCTGACCTCCTGGGTGGCTGCACCTTTACCGCACAGCCGGTGACTCAGCTTGGCGACCACTAGATGGCGCTACTGATGCTGCTTCACCGCTATTCCTTCGTATCCCTCTGAACAGCAATCCACTGCTACTATGGGAACGATGCGAGAAGTAGTCTCGAACACACTGGACTGACTGAATGCGCCACTAGCGCCAATATCGTCCGGTTCGATGGAACATGTGCACAACCGTGCCAGTTCTGGTTCAGTTTCAAAATAAAACTACAGTTACTACTCAACACGCTGTATTCTGCTTTCAAAAAAACCACACCAAACAAAATTTTACAAAAGGTCTTGTATAATCTACATCGACATCTCGTTAGCGCGATGCAGCGGCCGATACACTGCCATCTATTGGCGGATAGTAGTACTAAATTAAATGTATTGCGTCTTATGAGATCTGCGTCGACATATCGATAGCGCGATGCAGCGGTCGGTACAGCGCCATCTAGCGACGGATATTAAGACGATATTTAACAACTGTGAAATAATCAAATGCCGTTTAATTCGCTTATATTTAAAGGCATTCATCGGAATAACACTCGAATAATCTCTATGCCTTTAGGAAGCAACTCAAAAAATTGATTATAAATTAATGTTATACAGCCATAACTCCAAGTCCAAGTCTTGCAGGGAGTCAACTGACAATTTTTGTTCAGATCCATAAGGCCACTTGTGGAAATAAGGCTTTTAAGGACACATTTTCTTATATCTCTCGAAATAAGGTCGTAAATTAGACAATTCTGAATACGAATCAGCAATAATCCAAAAAAATTTTTTTTTTGAGATGTGGCCGTATAGCAGGCAAGGGGCGATAATACCTTTGTAATGTCGGTTTACGTCGGCTTAGGACGGGTTTATCGAAAGCTATGTGAACATGTAGAAGTTTTCTCAAGTTGTCACGGTTGGTAAAAAATCTACACCAAATAATCCGCTTTTATAAACTCAATGTCGGCTTATTTTCAATAGCTACCAACGCAAAAAATGTAGTAAAAGCTTTTCAAATGTTAGTTATGATGCAGCCATTAAGCTTTCATTTCGTCCGAGAGACATGCCTGGAGACTGAGAATTTGGCACATTAAAGTACAATTTTTGATGTTGAGAGATATATATTTAGGGCTTAGCTAATTTTCAGTGTCATACTAGAAACCAGTTAGTTGTACAGTTTCGATCGTAAATCAATATAATTTGCCTACAAAAACTATACAAAATAAGGTGAGCCGCGGAAAATTCCCTTGTGAGTAGAACCATGCACCCTTACATTGAAAACATTATATTTTTAACCGGGCTTTTCCCGATAATTTCCCCCGAATAAACGCGGAAAGCGTAGGCTAATAGTCAGCCGGTCTAACCTAGGATTATTTCTGTAATAAAGATGAGAGATAGAGATAAAGAGCGTAATAAAGAATAGATAGACCCACCATAAATGGGTGTAATAGAAAATAAATATTTTCATACTCCAACTTCATTTGTAAACAAATCTTAAAATAACCACTGATATCTGAATAGAAATAATATTCTCGATAATAGGGCTTAATTTGGCAGCGGTTGACCTTTTTGTCATTGTGTGCGCTTTAAGCGGTCAGACGTTTTGTGGATAAACAATAGACTGAACTGATAAAGAATAGATAGTTTTAAATCGAAATGTTGGTTGAGTCTCGCTTTGCGGCTCGGGCCAAAACTCTTTGGGACTTGTGTAAAATGACATATTGTACGTTCCGCACTTGTATCAAAAATTACTATTTTATAAAAAACCTTATTATTTATTATATAATAACCTTACAGAACGGTTTCGACCAATCATTTCATATTGATCGGTGAACTTCGTCATTTGTAACAACATCTGTCCAAAATATCATCATAATAAGTACCCATATATAAACGGAATGGTAAGGTCTTAAGGTTAGTAAATTATAATTTCTTTATTTATTTACACAGTATTACAGTAGACTAACCAATACACCGTGGAATTATGGTAAGTTATAGACAAAAAATATTAGGTAAGTACTAGAAATCCTATCATAGGTACATCATCTCGCAAAATCTTAAACATTTCTCCACTCCGGAGATGCTATCATGACCTTTAAATATAAAGTAACTTATCGCTAACTTACTTTCTCTGTCTTGTAGTTATTTTTAATACAAATAAATTAAAATGTAAATCTTTTAGAAAGTTGTAGAAACCTCGTGCAGCTTGAAAACATTTTAATCTACCGTGTTTTGAAAGTAACTGGGTAGTTTTTATTAGACTGAGTAATTGCCTGCAAGCAAAGATGTCTTCGGAAAAACATACCTTTCACTTTTATACTTCATATAATAAGTAATTAAAAGAAATGGTTGCACATTATTGTGATAAAGTAGCCCTTATGAGGCTAAAATCCAACGGAAAAGTTATCGTTTAATATCAAAGGCGGAAAGTCATTCCAGATAGTAGGTAGCTGTTTTCTAATAATAGAAAACTTTCATTCTGCCTTGAACAGAGCCTCAGAGGAGCGTAATTGTCGCTTTGCTGAAGTTTCTTGGTATAAAACTGTGTCAAAGGAAAATGCCTTGTACATGTATGACTTTCATACGTTCTTATTGCCTTTTTCTCTGGAGCATCGCTGCAATTACCCGGCCTGTGCGGGCCGTAATGAGCTCATTTGCTCAAGTAACCGAGTCACCATGCGTGCAGAAAACGTCTTTTACTGCACGGTATTTTCTAGAGATCTCCTAGAAAATGTAATGGCGCTTAAGAGGTTTTCTATTACGCACATAATACCTTTGTAATGTCGGTTTACGTCGGCTTAGGACGGGTTTATCGAAAGCTATGTGAACATGTAGAAGTTTTCTCAAGTTGTCACGGTTGGTAAAAAATCTACACCAAATAATCCGCTTTTAAAAACTCAATGTCGGCTTATTTTCAATAGCTAGCAACGCAAAAAATGTAGTAAAAGCTTTTCAAATACCTCCTATTAAGGGCAAATTTATGTACATTCAATAAAAAGGTCTAATAATTTCAGAAATCGTTGTCAATTTAAAATAATTTGGTGCGATAGTTGATTGGTGGACGATTCTGAATGCCTATTGTTGTACAACAAGCGCCCTAAATATGTGCGCTTAAGTTATTCCATGTGGGACAATTGGATTTTCATGTTCCGTTGTGTAATGTATAATGGAACGTGGAACAAAGTTGCCTCCCCATTTGAGAAGGTTCAATGGGCCCGTTTAAATATTCTGTAGACTGTAACATATTGAGAGTCATATGGCCATGCCTATAAAAGATATATATACTTTGACATCTTTATTCTAAACTACCTGCGCCGCGCGGTGTTATCCCCTCATGCCACGGGAACACTAAATGTTTTCGGGATCAAAGTAGCCTACGTGTTAAGCTAGGGTGTCAGCTATCTTCATACCAAAATTTTTCAAAATTGGTCCTGCCGTTAGAGCATGAAGTAGTAACAAACATAGACACAAACACACTCACTTTATAATATTAAATAGTGTTACTTTTTACATAGCTTTTGGTAATTTTGTTTTGAATGTTGACCAAAACGTACAGATTCGTGTAATTTGAGTTGGTGTAATTACTTAATTGCCCGAGTGAGCGAAGCGCTGTTTCAGCTTGACCAAAAATCCTTTCGTTTGTTCGAATTCCGGATGTTCGGATGTCTAGTAATTTTGGTCTCCATTTCACAACCTATTTTTAGGTTTGTTTGAGCTTTTTCGATATTGAATGATAAAAAAATGTTTGGTCGATTTGTTTTTAAGAAATATATAAAATGACGGACATTTGGAGTTTGAGAACGAAAGATAAGCATATTTTTCAGCCATTACAAAACATGTTCGCTCAGCATAGAGTCACTAGGTTATAATGTAAAAGTACAATTTTAAAATAAAAATGAAATACATAACTAATTTATTTCAGATAAGATGTGCATCTAAAGCTATACCTATTTGCTACCAAGTTAACGTTGTGTGGTTATGAGGTAGCACCCGTACATTATGAGGTTGCTTAAATGGGAATGAAGCTGATATGTAAGGCCTCTAATGGCAGTAATGGTCAGGTAATTATATTACGATTAACATTCGGTCGTTACAGTAATCTCACTCATCACGCGGCTCCTATCTCTGGTTTATTACGGAGCTAATTCCATTTGCGGAATGTCCTAATGGCTGGAATGTTGTGGCTGAGGACTTATTTATGTAAGTGCTTCAGGAATGTTTTAAATGTAATGTAACTAAGGTATTGTGAAGGGTTGTTGTGGGAGATATTAAGGATGATTTGTTGAAAACTGTTCGTAAGCGTGAATCAGTAGTTTCTTGTGGAAATTACAGTTTTCTTCAAGGAATATAGGGATGATGATTGATCTTGAATTATACGATACACTGTAATAATAAAAATAAAAATAGGTCTAATATGTCATGCAAGAAAAAAGTGCTTTGAAATAAGTGACTTAAATGTACGTTTATGTGTTTTGTTTTTATCCTAATCAAATGTTTTCACAATTTTCATAGTTCAACAAAATAACAACCATAATGTACTACTTAACGCCAGAATGGTAAATTAGTTGTTTTATGTCACCCTAGGCCTTAAGCCCTGGTCGCTTCCTGGCCAAGGCAAGACGTAAAACTTAAGACAAACCACGGGCGGTAATTAATAAAGCTCCAGATCGCGTATTTATGGGCCTCACCTTCGGTTCGGGCCACAAACTTGTGTTGTGTCCAACAAAACAACAACCATGTACTTAAACGGACGAAATAGCAAGCTGTTTTTCCATACACGTATGGCACCTTTACTTGCCAATGTCGTTACGGTATGGTAGCCATTTATATTAAGCGTTTTCAGCGCTCTGTAGCAATGCTGAACTTTACGCTCTTACGGTTTCTGACTTTTAGAGCACTCTAAACGTAATTGGGTCTTGTCAGATTTATGTTCGACTGGACATAAGCGAAAGGATTCCGGGCCTAATTTTCTGATAAAACTCGTATGAGAATAAAGAACGTTCCCTCTTTTATAATCATAGATTCATATAAGCTCTTAACTTTAGACCACACCGGATGGACGACTTTTGTTTTTTGAACGGACAATGACCCTATTGATACCACAGTAGGTAAAGAAATTTTATCCCAATAAAAATAGGATAGATTTACATTTTCAAAACTAGTGTTCAAAATAATTGGTTAGGGAGTTCTTGGACTATCTATATGTTGTTAACCCATAACTGTTGTATATTTTTCGATTTCTTGTAATGTTTTTTACCCCATACGATTAAATAAATAATACCCCATAGTATCGTATGACGGTTACTCTAAACTACGAATCTGCCCTTGTCCTTCCCCCCTTTGACGTTATTTATAATTGAATTTGAGCCCGAAAATAAGCTAAAGATAGATCATTATCTGTCGTCCGTCGAAAACGACTTATAAAACGACTTATAAAACGACTTATAAAACGACTTATAAAACGTCTCGGTGCCTTTTTAAAAGTAATCCTTTTTCGCCATGTCTGCGCTGTTTTCTTGGGAATATAAAAGGGTTGATTTGGATGAAAAACATCTGACGATTTATATTTAGATGTTTTAATTTGAAGGATGAATTAGCATGACAAAGCTAGGGAAAGAAATTCTCTCGCGTCGTACGTATTTTCTCATGATTATTTAGGTATAGGTATTTTAGCAGTGAAGAGAAACCGCCTGTCTGATCCGATATAAGGTAATTGGTAAGTGTGCGAGCGGGACAAGCGCGTTTACCGTAACAAAATATCGAAAAGTACCTAGTGATGTTGTACTAACGTTCATCTTACATCCACGCAACTATAGTAGTAGTAGCATAATATAATAACAGTACATTACTGTAGACGCAGGGAAAGAAGGGCTCCCCGGGTGAGTAGGATAGTGATACGAAGCCGGCACGCCTAAGGCATGTATAGTGCTTTTCTCAAACATATGAAATGAAATAAAAAATATATCACAAAAAAAAACAGCTGTTTAGCCTGTTCATGAACACAAACGCCATATTAAAAAAAAAAAAACAGTTCCCGGCTTAGGCCTTCAATTTTATGTGAAATTACAATTCTCTCGAGTTGTTCCTCCCAAAACGTGATGTTTTGTGTTGTCAACAGTCTTTTATCCCCGCACCCTGAGCTCTCATATTTCACGATTCGTTGTGATAATCATAGCTCGGTTGTTATTGTTTTAATTGTAATGAATTTATGGACAGGTTTGTTAATAGTTTATTAGATAAGATATTAAATGTTTCACGCCTAAATGAGGCAGAATTCACATGTTTCATGATTCGATAAAATGGCACCTAATTGTACACACTTGAATTCTTGCAAATAAAACTTTATTGACTTTCATCCATTCATTCGGACTAATCATCGAAAATTAAATGCAACATGTTACTTGAAAATGGAAAGATAATGCAGTCTTTTCTGTACTTACAATATTCTTAGTTATATTTTTTTATTATATTTATAATTTCCGCTCTCACCAATTACCTATTTGTCCCACTCGCGGTGGAAACTACCGGTGTTTGGAGCTCCGAAGCAAGGAAGTTCCTGAGGGAAGTGGGGCGTTGGTTACGGGAGAGAGGCCTTGACACCCTTCCGAGTCGTTCTTGGTGCAGAGGCTGTCCATCCGGCGCGGTAACGTGGCGAGCGTGTTGCGCACTTTTGCACCAGGAACGATTCGGGGCGGGCTTTTTGATTAGATAATAATTTCGGTTTAGTTATAAGTTTTATTGTTTAATTTAATTTATTGTTATTTCCATTAAAATTTTTCTTAATTCTTGTTTTGCGATGATTGGTCCGAGCTATGGTGATAATATAAATATGTGGTGTATTTTCGAATATCACGTCCATATATTACTGGCGGCTGTCAATTCGGAACGCGAGTGACGGCACGGTCTAGCACAATCTACGCTTCGTGACTCTTGTCGTTGTCGCACTTCATAGCATCACCCGTCATTCTCTCACAATACAGCGAAGATAGAGATAGGTAATATTTCTCGAGCGAGAAAGATTCGCGTGTCACAGTTGGTGCTAGAGGTGCTGGAACCCAAGTTTTATTTACAGTGAGATTTATATTATGTTCTTAGCTTGAATTGTGTACTTTTATTTTTATCCTATAGCTAAATATTATTCACTACTCGTACATATCACAAGACAAGACAAGACAAGATCGATAAAACACACAGGATAAACATATTCACTGATCGGTTTACTCGATTCTCCGCGTTACTTGCTTATCTTTCAAGGTTTAACAAAATAAACGCAAACGTTAGAAAAACATAGCGATAAAAATCATTCACTGATCGCTTTACCCCGCTTTACTGACATATATCGCCGGGGATAGTGCAATACCGCGTAAATAATAGGGCTCTCGGTCGTGTCCGGGTTTCGTGTACCCGTTTCCGGGCCAGAAACCCGTTTCCGTGTAACAGAGAAACGGGTACACGTTTCTCTGTTACACGGAAACGGGTTTCTGGCCCGTTTGGAACGTGTAATAAAGACCCGTGTACCCGTGTACACGGATCTCAATCGCACGCGGGTCCGACCCGCCGTCGACGTGTTGTGGCCATCTTACGGTTTTTCTTTTAAAAGCTATGGAGTGAGAAATGGAGTATAATAATCAGGGATCGTACTTTTTCTAGCATTTTTGGTGCAATAACGTCAAATGACACGACAGCGACTTTAGTTTGTCGACGTGTATAATAGAATTGACGTTTAAATTTATGTAATATGACGTTATCGTTAAAAATAAAACGATATTTTTTACTTTATCAGTTATTAAAATTGTGTAAATTCCTCAAATTTTTCGGAGGGTATAAATATGAACTATAATCTGATATAAGGATTTATTGCAACTGTGTTAGATATTTCCTCATATGTATAATAAATTAATCCTTCATTGCATTATGCATATTGGGTTGGGCTTAACATGTTCTGAAACTATTTTCTGTATTTGCGATTTGTTTAATACGCTAAGTTATTTATTTTTTGTTGCATAATTTTATTAAATGAAAGCGGCCTCTCCTTCAACTTTAACGAATAAAAGGTCTTTCAGGCCCAATGTCAAAACAAACCTTGTAAGTATTATCAGTAAAATTGTCGCGGTTAATTTATGACGATAAACAATGGGTATTGTCGTTATCTGCAAGTGCAGCTGCAGTGCAACCCTAATCCTATTCATATCTAATCTTAAAAAAAGTCGCCATAGCAGGTAACGTAATGTAAGGATGGCGCTCCGTGGGTCCTTTTTAAAAAAACTAATTTTTACTAGCTGTAATACTTTATTCTAACACACACGAAATACAATTAAAATTAAATATGTCTACTGCTCGGTTGCTTCTAATGGACTGCCAACCACATGGAATTTATTAGTTTTATATAAAACAAAATTGCTGATCTTAGCATTGTACTTCATACTGCATTATTTCATAACATCTCCCCCTTTAAGACGAAGCTTTATACTAAAAGGATAAACGAAGGATTACAAATTTAGAATAATTACAATTCATTATTTAAATGAGCAGTAGTTAAGACTTAATTATAGCGATAATTAACTTATAGTTATTCCTTAATTATGAATCTGAAATAGAAATGATTTAAGTTAGTCTTTATATTGTTAATAATTAGATAGGTTTCTGTTAGATTGGAACTTTTCAAGGTTCCGAAAAGCTACTTTAGTTTTTGTTCTATTCATTTCTATTTCTGGAAGGCTTTTAATAGACTTCTTGTCGCATTCAACTGAGTCGTCCGAAATATCGGTTAGTTCAACTGATGTATTAAATTTGTTGTCCTGACTTTTTGACTTTTTATTATAACATTGATTAAATATTTGGATGCAACAAGATGTGTTCTTACAACATGTCCTAAACCATTTATTATAAATTTTATATGCTACGTAGAGTATGAAAACTGTTACAAGGAAATAGGTTAAGGCTGAATAATAATGTCCAAATTTGACAATATGAGATTGATTTTCTGCTTGGTGTATTTGGTTCTCTAAGTTGTCAAGCTTATGAGTTGCTAATTTCAAAGACTCGAGGTCAACATCAGATAATGAAATTGGAGATAGCGGATGAGCAGTATAATTTATAAAGTTATATTTACAGCAATTATCTTCGGCAATATTGAAATCAATTGACAATTGGCTTGGTAACTTTGATGTGTAGCTTCGAGAGGGTCTAAATTGTAAAGTTTGGAAAAATGCAACGCAGTCGTTGTTTAATGATAATATTCCAGTGCCTTGTATGCTATAGTCTTTGATTTCATTATTGTTTTTACATTTTACAGTTAATTTATTCGCTTTTGATTGTACATACAAAAATCTCCCGTCTTTGAGGTATGATAAAAGATGGTTTACTAAAACAAATAGGCAGAGAATAATCTTGAAGACTCAGCGTACTAGTCGAGTATTGTATGTCAATTTTAAAATGTTGTATAAAATCACTACCTATTATACCATCATAATGTAAGTTAATGGAGTCACTTATCGCGTGAAACATAAAGTGAAATATAATTTTACTTTTTGGTGAAATTCGATGTTCAAAATTAAGTTCGATGGAGCCAAGAGATTCGCAACAAGAGTCGTTGTCACTTAGACCTTTTATGGTGACTGTCTCTGGTCCAAGCACTGGGTTCTCTAAACTAGATGATTTCACAATTGAAATAGAAGAACCAGTGTCAACGAGGAAACGCAATGGTTTCTTATTTAAATTAGTCTTCAAGTCCACGTGAGGTAAAGATATGTGGTTATTAATGTTATTTATAGTAAAACTTTTCTCACGTGAGCGATCCCTAGAAAAACTCGACTTTTCGCGAGATGGGGGATTAGTAAGACATTTAACGTCCTCAATGGGAACTGATTTTGAAATATTATTAGATTTATGTCCTAACCTTGACGCATATGATTCCTTATTATCCTGTGTTTGAGAAGATTTAAGAACACGAGGAAACGACCCCTTATCAACAATTTGGGACTGAGTAGAGGGCGCATTACGATCCTGTGCAACCATGAATTGACCACAGGTACTACCCTGAAACTTAGCTTGAAACTCAGTGGATAAAGGTTTGTTAAGAGAATTAATTTCATTTTCATTCATCCGTACTGGGGAAAAATTAAGAGTACGGGGTTTAGAAAGGTTAGGTATTTCCGTGTCTCTTACTTTTCTACTACGTTCCGGCAGACACGGTACCGAAACGGAAGTTAGTTTAAATCATCTGGATTATCTACAGTGTTAATAACATGCACATTGGACCTATTGGTTGTAGTTGCATTACTTGGCCCAGGTGCGCGTGCACTGGATAGCGTATCGTTACGAGTAACTTGATCGGAGCGCGTATTATTACCGTTCTTGAACTTTAATTTGCGACATTCATTTATTAAATGACCGCGTTTTTTGCAATAAGCGCAAAATTTATTAGAATACGATTGCGATTGATCGAGGTTATTATTTGAGAAATTATTATTTGAATTTACGTGATGAAGATTTGGACTTGAATGCCTTGGTTTATTTCTATAACAGTCGGAGGCTGTATGGCCGTCCTTATGACAGATAGTGCACTGTTTAGTTGGCTTTTGTGCCAATTTGGACAGTTTGTATAATTTTTCTTCCTCAATTGCATGCGTTATCGCGTCTGACAAATTCTTAGGGTTCCTACAGCGCACTATGTGTGAATAACTGGAGTTCATTCCCAACAAAAATGTATTTAAGGCCAAATCTTCCATTGCGGCTATTCTACCAATTAGCTCTTTTTCATCCTCGCAGCTATAATGAATGTCTGATTGAATGCGAGTTAAACAAGCCTCTACTCTTAAAGAATATTGTGTCACATCTTCGGAGGGCAGTTGCTTGCAGTTTTGGAGGTCTACTAATAAATGGGTTGAATGTTTTTTTTCGCCAAATGTGGCTTTAAGGAACTGCTTAATCTCCTGCCAATTCTGAAACTTTTTTAAACAGCAAGCCAACTGTGCTTTCCCTTCGAGTTGTGAGATTATGAATTTACACATAAAATTCTGCTGTTCTGTACTTGCCAAAGAAATTGCGTTCTCGCAATTTGTTAGAAACGCGGGTAACGACTCGCGATCGCCATTATAGGGCTTAATAAATTTGGTTAAAACCGAAAGAGTGATCTTATCAGCCATTTTTTTTGGTTTAGATTTAGCTTGTTCGAAACTGTCTTCGGAGGACGATGAACTATAAGGTGTGCTCGTCTCTTCAGCCTTAATTATTTCCTGAGCAGACATTAATTTATGACAAAGCAGTACAGAACATCAGATAAAACGAAAATGAGAATTTAGGAAGAAATGTTCCGATAATTTTGATTGAAACACTTTCACTTAAAACACTTTGGAACTTTTTGAAATAATAAAATAACTCACAGAATGCAGAACACGAACATTTTGAGGGACCCCAAAAGCGGCGCGCAGCCTTGATGCAGCGCGGCGATGACGTCAACGGAGCGACGAAAGTGCAGCGACCCAAGGAGTCGTATTACTGCTAAATCGAAGTCACGTTGCGTTGTTCGTGGCTGACTTATACCGTGGTTTTCACGCGGTAAAATCAGGGTGAGGTGGCAATGAGCAGTGATGGTGGTGAAGAATGTGGTGCGGGCTCACACTTAAAAGTGGAGGCTGATCGTCGGCCACAGTATAGCTAGATGGTTCACGATGAGATGCGGGCTCACGCTCGGTAGCGGAGACTTATCGTCGACCTCGAAGTGCAGAAAGATGGTTCACGATGAGATGCGGGCTCACGCTTAGTAGCGGAGACTTATCGTCGACCTCGAAGTGCAGCAACGCGGGTTTAGGCGATTGCCTAAAGCTTATCGTCGATCACTGACACTTTTTTTTTAAAAGGACCTTACGTCCACGGAGCCACTATATGGTAGTCAGGCGGGAAGTTTTTCGCGACGCGCCTAACACCTAGATCTCAGTACTCAATGTTTTTTCCTGAGATCCCACTTCTGACACCAAATTTGTAAGGATGGCGCTCCGTGGGTCCTTTTTAAAAAAACTAATTTTTACTAGCTGTAATACTTTATTCTAACACACACGAAATACAATTAAAATTAAATATGTCTACTGCTCGGTTGCTTCTAATGGACTGCCAACCACATGGAATTTATTAGTTTTATATAAAACAAAATTGCTGATCTTAGCATTGTACTTCATACTGCATTATTTCATAACAGTAAGAAGGTAGGTAGGTATGACAACTTTTTGCACCTAACACCATAATGTTACATCCATTATGCAAGGTGTTAGGTATTAATCAGTACCAGAGATGGGCAAAATGTAATCGACTAACAACTAACGATTAAAATTAATAGAATTAATTGTGATTGACGATTGAAAACGACGACTGATCAATCTTAGTTGTATAGAGTGCAACTAATTTAGTTGCCGATTGATTTCGGACAGCTAAACTTTGTGATCGACTAATTAGTTAGACTATTTTTCCACGACTAATGTTAGAAGCAAATTGAACGAAAAACTTGGTATGTCTATGTTAATGTAATGTAATGTAGGTATGTCTATGTAAGCTATAAAATGGATTAGTAAAGTAGGTATATTTTTTTCCTCCTTCATAGGTACATCGTTCTCTTTCTTATTTTTTACCTAGGGTCCGTGGCCTTAAACCTTTACCTATATTTGCTGTAATAATCGTAAGAGCATCGTAATAAGTAATAATCACCTAGAATCTAAAATGACAGAACCTAGAATCTAGAATATAATATAATATGACCTAGATACCTCAAAACATCTATGAGTATGAATTTATGAAGCATGAGCCTTACATGGAATAGCCTGATCGATCAATTCGCTGCCGCTCCAATATATATATTGGCAATAGCGCTAATAAATAAAATATGTCATGTTGATATATTTAAATGTAGAATGACGCAAGGAAAATGTACAATAGTTAATGCTGAGATTTCTTTACAAAGAGGTTTAAATATTGTAAATGACCACACGGTGAAAACAAAATAGACCGCAACAAAATAGATAATAAACAACATGCAGATGTTTAATTCAATAGAACGTGTTATTTTTAGAAGATTCGTCGGCACTTGCACCAAAATGCAACAAACAACTTCCAGGTAAGTAGGATTATCCCATTGTTTTGTCGCCGCGTGACACTAAACAGAGTTGTACTAATGACACAGACAGCAAAATATTGATAATATCTATGTCTATAATTTACTCAGTATCGTATAGGACTTTACAATACTCGTTAGAACTAGTACTTTAAGTATCAAAATATTAATAGAGCACCAACTACTATATTGTTTGCGATTTGTAAACATTGCAGTTTTTCGTTATTTATCCTTATAATATTGTTAATATGGCCCATAATATTGCATTGTCATTCAAGCGTTACAAATTAAACTTGAATATATACATAATTTTAGCTCAATCGGTTGAAGATATCTGCTTCAAAATAAGTTGCAAGATTCTACCCAAACCAACATAGATACAAGTGATACAACATACGAGTACCTACAATGTACATACCTACTCGTAGTTACATATTGCAAGTTAAATAAAAATGCAAAAACGAGCGACTGCGTAGTTTTAATATTGATTTAATCGTGAAATTTAGTCGATTGAAACTAAAACGAATTAAATTGTTAGTCGAAGATTCTCACAACTAATTTAATCGCAACTAAATTAATCGCGATAAAAAATTACGAATGATATTTTTAATCGATTGATTAGTTAACTAAAAAATTAATCGATTAATGCCCATCTCTGATCAGTACCTTAATAGTGATTATAAAAAAGCAGAAAAAAATATTTTATATGACGTTATTCGATCTTTTTTCCTCCGTACGTAATAATATAAAATCAGTTTTTCATTCAATAATGAACAAATTATCCGTTTCATTTCAACTTCAACTCAAATAATAACTGGTCCGGGCGGGTCGCTCAGACGTGTATTCAATACCCGAGTGAAGGCGCGAACCGCGGATCCGGATCCAAACTTAGAAACGTTTCCTAGAGGACACGTTCCCTAGCGGGTCCGTGTCGACCCGTTTCCGAAGGAAACGTTTCCTAGCCGGTTCGTGTAGATCGGGTTGTTAGTACCGCCGGTGTTAAGGACCCGTGTACACGTTTCCGCGTGTAACACGGATACCGGGAGCCCTTAAATAACAGCTGTCGATAAAGTTCTCATTCCAATAAAATACTTAGCATTTGTTTGAATATTGATGAATTCGTATCTACACTTGTTACTTACGCGGTATTGCATTAAGGTGCTTTGGGGTAAAGTCGAAAATGGGGATAAGTCGAAAATCACACATTTCTACTAAACTGGGAACAAATTCTACGCTTGCAACGCTTGTCAAAACGCCATGTTTGTCTCCTCCCCCGCTTCAGTTCACTTCGCATCGCTAGTCGTGAGGGCACGTGTGTTGCAGTCGATTAAATAAAAGCAGTGCGATTTTTGCATCTTTGCGGGGGTAAATTAGAACTAAAAAGAAATATGATTCTTAAACTCATATTGCATAAAAACCAGCTTCGAAATTACCCCACTTGCTTTCGAAATTACCCACTCCTTAAGAAATAGTATTCAAATATATATTTTTTTATCCTAATTTGTTTCCAAATTCAAGCAACGTATTGAAACGCTGTTTTCACAAAGCGTTGATGAATATATCCAATTTCGTAAAGATCTCGTTACTTGGAAGGAATACTTCTTAGGTTCTGACTTACGAGCCCAAACCCTAACATACTCTACACTCGCCTAAAAATATGTCGAATTTACCCCAAAGCACCTTATCCCCGAAGATATTGTCTGTTGACAACCAAAAGGCACTAAGCAACAAATACATACTTAAAACAAAGCTCGTACAGTACGATTCAAATCAGTTAACACTTCGGCTTTTCTCGGGTATCATCGCCTAAATCCGGAGACGGAAATGACACGAAATACATTACCGCGATTTCTTTTAGGTAGCATTCAATTTGAAGTATCATAAACGCAATGTATAGCACCTGCCAAGATGACATTACTAACCGGTAGACCTAAGAAATTTATTATGCAGAAGCGACATGAATTTGAACATTCTTGTAGGTATACAATATATAAAAAACATATATAAGTCAATATTTTACTGTTTGATGTAAGTAGTACCTACGATATTACGTCGGATTAATAATTAATAATAATCACCAAATAAAAAATTAAAAAAACCGATTTCAACCGATTTTTGTTGATAAACTGCTTGACCGATTTTGATAAAATTAACATGGGACCATCTCGGAATTATACCCTATCAAATAAGAAAAGAATTTTGTAAATCGGTCATATCTGTAAATTGATAACTCTATGTGAGAGATGAGGGATTCACGACAATTACCGAGGTTGGCCGAAGTGTTAACTGATTTTAATCGTACTGTATGTCAGTGTCAATCAACAAACCAAATAAGATGTTTTAAAGAGCAGTGGCAGAAATGTTAGTGACTTTAGGTTGTCGCCAAGCGATATTCCCCGTAGTTTGCTTATCGGGGCTTTCACTGCGATAAAAATAGCTTGTGTTACGCCACATGAACTATCACCGTGCGAAAAAGGAAGCTACTTTGTTGTTTTGGTGCGTGAAAAATAACACAGTTCGGATTTCATGAGCGATTCACCGACACAATGTTTTTCTCGGTGTTACTCCAAACCTACTATGTATTATACAATTCTATTTTTGTTTAAAATAAATTAATAACAAACCCCCGGCTCAAGTAGCTTCATTCATTGAGTGATATAGAACTAACAGAGGGAGATTTTCGATGTAGGTATCCCATTTGTTATTCACCCTACAGGGTGACCTATATATAGGTTCGTGATACAATATTCCATTTGTATACCTGCATAACTTCAGCAAACTATTCCGGGCCGGTTATTGGACGGGTCCAAATCTAAACTAGATGCCGTCAAATTTGCTCCAATTTCAGGCGAGATTCCCAGCTGCCGACTCGTTACATACCCGCAATTGCGGAGTCTATCTATACAGGGTGACGTCTAAGACTCAGTTTAACCTCCTGAATTCCAATGTGCTACACATAGTACACCTCCTCCGCCTCCGCTGTACTGTACCTATACTTGAGTGTCGACCACGCACCGGACGACGCAGCGTGGTAGGTGGTTCCACAAGGTGGAATGATGACCTGCTGAAGGCTGGAGTCCGCTGAATGCGGGCGGCGCAGGACCGCTCATGGTGGTGTTCTCTGAGGAAGGCCTATGTCCAGCAGTGGACGTCTTTTGGCTGATGATGATGACAAATAGTACATAAACTTTAATTATAATATATATCTATCTACCTATAAGGCTTAAATTAAACTGACAAATTATGAATGCTGGCAGTTGCGAAGTCTATCCTATCTATGTATGGGTCGTCTAAGACGCAGTTTAAATGAAGTTGTTTGTAGCTTGACACTTTCACGGTCAGTACGTCAAGATAAGTAAATTAGGGCCGTTTGTGAGACGGCATCACTGTGGCCGGCGACTCCAAGTACAGACCAAATTTATTTATTTATATTATAAAAATAAATAAATAAAATAAATATTAAGGAACAATCTTACACATATCGACCTAGTCCCAAACTAAGCAAAGTTTGTACTATGGGTACTAGACGACGATATACATAATATATCTATAAATAAGTATATAGATAACATCCATGATCCCATGCAGGGATTCGAACCCAGGACCGCCGGCTCGGTAGGCAGCTCACCACTGCGCCAACCACGACGTCGCGTAGATTAGATTAGATTAGATTAGATTTATTTATTGATAAAATAGCCATTTTACAAGTCAATTAATTCAATTACAATTTTACAAGTCAATTCAATTATTACAATTTTAAATATTTCAGCCTTAGAGGTCTACATTTAATTTAATTTAACATCAAAATATCTCATAATTACATTAATATTGCAAATAACTCGTAGTAGCTGTAGTAAAATCTAAGCTGCTTGAGATAACATATTCGACCCGACAGACTCGTAAGCCCAGATGAAAACTTGCAGGGCAAGAGTTTAATCACATATTGGGTTCCGCGATACAAAAGTTCTCCATGAAAAGTTTAATATTGCGCCAGTTATCTTGGATGCAGGAGAGCTTAACTCGTGAAAATGTATACCAAAATATGTCTTTATTCAAGCAATCATTACAGAGATTAAGAGGAAATACCAAAAAAATATACGGCCGTTTATGTCGCATAAAACGTACATTTCGACACTCAAGGGAATCAAAATGATAGGGTACTTCACGATGACCTAGAACTATGAAATTTGGCAAGTAATATCGTCACATACTGCAAATACTTATAAAAATCTTAAAACTCTGAAAATTTGTTGTTATAGCGGCAATAGAAATACATCATCTGTGAACATTTCGACTGTCTAGCTATCACCGTTCTTGAGATACAGCCTGGTGACAGACGGACGGACGGACAGCAAAGTCTCAGTAATAGGGTCCCGTTTTTACCCTTTGGGTACGGAACCCTAAAAACAGTGTACATTCTATCTCCCTCTAAAACGTAACTTATATTCCATCTGCTATTCCTTTTTGGCAGAAACTTTGAACAGTAAAGACAAACTGAGGTTTCCGAGCCGAAAGCAAGTGAAACAATGATGCGATTATCTAATTATGAGCCTTTGTGTCGGCTTCTTTGAAGTTCGAGTGCGAACTCCCTGCGATCCTGGAGCGATGCGGTAAATAAGGAATACAATAAAAAAACACAAAATAATGTTGGTACAAGCACGTATAAGTGCCTACAAATTAATACCAAATTTCTTAATCAAGGCCCTATAGATTCAAACAATACAGAGGTTTTGCTTTAGATATTCCCAAACGAAACGGTATTTTATAAAAAGTAACAAATTAATTTACAAATTTGATGAAGTTCAAAATATATTTATAAAACTAAGACCTCTCGGGGGTGCCCATGATGTAGGCAGCATTCCCACGCGGTGTGGCTATGGAAAGCCTTTGCGCGGGAAAACTGCCCGCGCGTGGGTCCCCTGTTGCCTCTCTCAGGCGCTTACTGGTATTTTATTGGTTGTTCATTTGAAATGCGAACAATTAGGGCACGCGTGCTGATTCTATTCGAATTAAAGTGGAAGGCCGAGCCAAGCATCTAGATGCACCCTGGTGCGTAAACTAGCTTGCGCATAGGTAGCTCGTCTGGTCAAAGCGCCAATAAAAAGCACATTACTAAATCCTAGTTTTTGTTATTCTTTAATCTTTATACTTTTACGGCACCCTAGGCCGTAAGTCGGCAGAAAATCTCACTTCCTGGCCAAGGCAAGACGTCAAACTTTAGACAAACCACGGCCGGTAAACTGTAAAGCACCAGAGCGCATATTTATAGCCTTCACCTTCGGTTCGAATTTACAAATTCACCGCCCTAGGCCTAGGTATGTACTATTATTTCAATATAAATAGTATGTAATTGTCTATTACGTTTAATACATTAGTATTAATTAGTACGCCCAATCAAAGCTGTAAATTTACGATACCCTACGATGCCATAGCACTGTGGACTTCAGTGTACCAATACCCCGTCTCATCAAGTCTGTAGATTCACACATGATTGCTCATCCGTTGAACCAACAATCATAGAACGATGAGTGACCTGTGGCCCAAGTGAAAAGGGTTCTAAGTCACATATTCACCAGAAACAAAAGGTCACAACTCTATTGTGGGACTTAAGCTTCTTTGCTCCTAGGTTAAATAAATAAAAAAATATCGGACAACCTCACACAAATCAATCTAGTCCCACAGTAAGCTCTAGTAGTATTTAGGCTTGTGTTATGGACACTAGACGACGATAAAGATACTTATATAGATAAATACATACTTAAATACAAATAACATCCATGACCCAGGCACAAATATTCGAGCTCATCACACAAATATTTGCCCTTGCCGGGATTCGAACCCAGGACCGCCGGCTGAGTAGGCACTTGCTTAACCACTGCGCCAGCCGCGTCGTCATCTGACTTACACAACAGAATCTTATACGCCTTTTCACTAGGGCCACATGTATATTTATCGAAACTAGATGCTCTACTATTGTCAACGCGATGTATTATGTCGCGTTTTGTATTGGTTTTTTAGAGCATTTTGAAAATTTCATGCTTTGGCACAGACAAACGCATACAAAGAAGTTGTAACCAAAATCGGCGCAAGGCATTTGCATTTAGGTACCTATATTAAGAGCCTAAATTATCCCACTGCTGGGCAAAGGCCTCCCTCTCATTCTTCCTATACATAAATAAGTACAAAACTTATTTAAAAATAATTTATTTGCTTACCAATACACAAGTACAGTCGCCATCAGATATATCGCAGCATGTACTGTAACGCCCAGTCAATAAGAGTCGTGTTCAGATATTTATGAATACCTTACATGCTACGATATATTTGATGGCGACTGTACATAAAGCATGATGCCTAGCGGATCCCAAACTAGGCTGAGCTTGTATCTTGCTTTATAAATTTACAAACAGACTATACATAGATTTTAATTACAACTACCTAAGTATCTACGTACATATAAATTTTAAACAATACTTATTTGCTCTGGCTATGTTATGTCTGCGTACGTTGAAGATGTATTTACGAATAAAAAATCTGTCTATCCGTGTCACGAACGTCACGTAGTGACTAATAGTGTAGTCGTGATGGTCGTGACAGATGGTTTACTGAGATATTTGTCTAGATTTAGCCCTCAATAGCTAACAGAGCAAAGTAAAGCTTGATTGTATGTAACAATAAGTTATCAGTATTCTTTTTGAACCTCAAACATTATTGTAAATGCTAGTTGAAGTTACATGCGAACGTTAAAACTGATACAGCCACCAGACTTATCCCACTAGATGTATGTACTCGTAGGTACGTGCTTAGCGTTATTAAATTCCGCTTCCGTTCGTTTATTCTATGCGTTTTCGTAACAGAAGATAGTGTCACTCCTCCAGGGCGCCCCGTGACAAAGTGACTAATCTAGTCTACGAGTAAGTCCCGCGGCGGCGAGCGAGATAAAGCTCGAGCTAGTTTTCATTTATTGCAAATCATTGGTTTTTCACTGTTTTGTCACCTAGCCATGACCTGACTGTTTTTAACATTAATCTCAAAGCTTATTTTATAACTCATACATGAATACATAATCAAATAAACGCATAACTGTATTTTTACGGACAGTAACTCGACGGACAGTCGAGAGACGTAACGTAAATTAGGCCCCGTGATACATCACCACGTCTGTGGACGTCGATTTTTATCTGCTCAAAGCTGCCACACGTCTAAAGTACAGACGAACATTTCTGATAATCGTTAAGTAAAGAAAGAAAGAAACATTTATTTATAAGTGATAGTCAGATGTAACTAACGGTTGACTGACTACAAGGGACAGTAGAGTACTCATATTTGTTCTTCCTGGGATTAGGATTCACAATTGCTTCATATAGAATTTCGGACACTTGTTGGGGCTAGCAATACCTCATAAGCATTAAGTACACTATTAGTCGCTAACTGTCTCTAGCGCTCGTCCCCGAATGCCCGAGTGACACTCAAGTGTGACTAACAAGCTGATGTCGACTGTTTGACTGGTGCACGCGGTCGTTAATAACTAACGTAGTACTGGTCTTGTCAGTCCTTGATTACTAACGGTTCGTGGTGAAATCGGACCGAAATCTATGTACGTATCTGAGTTAACGAAACGTCACAAGTGCACTTTAGTCACTAGTTGTCATGACGTGACGTCGTAACGTTATTAATATTATAATAATACGCCGCCTGGCTATTAGTAACAAAGATAATAAAACTTGAATAAACCTCTCAATATCAACCGTTAGACATGTGATCGGTTGATAGTAAATATTAGAACAGCTTAAATCTACATATTTGTCACAGTAAGTTCCTACACTATAAGTCACTAACTGTCACGACGTGACGCTCGTGACGTCGTGACGCGGACAATCCCCGAGTGATAGTCGAGTGTGACTAACGACCCGCCGGACTACAGGTGACAGAGCAATTTAACTTGCTAATTGGCTTCATTCTCATTAAACATACACTGTTTGCGTGAGAGTGCGAAGGTTTTACAAGGTGTGTAGTCGGGGCAGCAAACGGGGCATTTTTTTTAATTGAATTTTTAACGCTCTCTTGCGGCTTATACAAATGGTATGGCGGCTTGTATATTTAATATAACGAATATTGGATCGCGCGGCTGCCGCAGATAATGTGTCTTACCGCGATATTGTATTTTTTTTATATTTACCTTTTTTTTTCAATTAGAAGGTGGGGACGACATCCTTTTACACATACATGAAATATTATCGGTTTGGAACTTGAAATGCTTGGAATCTCCAAACAGTTTATTACGTTTAATTTTATAATCTTTTAATTGCACAATTATGAAATTGTAAAAATGAAACATAATATGTCTGATTAAAAATATTTCGAGAAAATAAGTGAAATTACTTTATGTTTTTTTTTTTTAATTTTTCTTTGTCCACCCCACGCTTACACGGCAGGATTGATATTAACCATTTTTGGTACACGCAGAGAAGATGGGCACCCCATATTGTTAAAGGATACTTTTAAACCGAGTACGAAGAAGGAAAAGAGGGGTTTATTATTTGATCTTCCACGCGGACAAAGATCGCAAGCACTCTATATGTTTTATAATGATTTGTTAGCTTTTATTTGTGCGGCAAGTTTGAACATTATCTTGCACACTCATTTCATTTCTCGCAACTAAATGAGCGAAATTGAATTGTTTATGCAATGTGAAGATTTTTCCCTAAAATAATGTATAGTAAAGGCTACTGAAACGCGTACCTTTTTGGCCCTCATTGTCAGTAAAAGAATACGTATAAACAGTTATACAGTCAAAGCTTTGTGCTAAAAGCGTTTATCCGAAACAACTAGCTAGCAACTAGCATTATGCTAAGAAAAGCAACTGGCCCAACAAGGCCAAATACTACATATTCATGCTGCCGGGTGTGTTTAATTGTAGGAAGGGTTTACCAATAGCGGCATTATCTGATTCGCTATCACTAGGCAAATTAACATTCGTTGCAGAGCAGTTTCAGGGCTAGGCTTTTTTGACTCGGTATAAAGACGCATCTTTCTGCCATCGTTCTACGCGACAATTATTTTATCCTCATCACTTAAAAGATAGTTAACAACCCACAACCGTGCGTTTTTCTAGAAATTTCCTGCCTCGCACGGACGACGGTAATCGCATTCCATCAGGCGATTCGTTTGCTCGTTTGCCTCCTGTCATAAAAAAAAAAACGCGCTGTGCGTATAGTTGACAATCCCAAACTCTCGGACAGAATCGAGCCTCTGCCTAAGGAAAAACTTTGCCTCTTTGTGTGTGTTTTGCCGTCTATATAATGGGATGTGTTCCGAGGAATTGTTCGACACGATGCCCACGGCTATTTTCTACCATCGCACTGCTTGAGATCGGCAGGGTCGAGAACTGTGCGGTTCCAGACAAGTTTTCTACCGCGATCGCTCCGCATATGAAATAAGCCTTGCCGAGGTTTTCCTCGGGGGTTAGGTTCTTGAAGGGTCGGAAACGCGCGTGTGATGCTCCTGGCGTCGCAAACGTCCATAGCCAGTGGTAACTGCTTAACATCAGGCGGGCAGCAAGCTTGTTTGTCACCGTCGTAGTATAAAAAAAAGTACCTACAGTTGATTATTTGAGCGTTTAACCATAATATTACTTTGACCCCAATATTGACGAACTCCGTATTAACTGTGGCGCCATTTTCGGTTGTTTTGCAGCAGTTGCGGCTTTTTACCATTATAACAGAAATTATGTTAATTGCTTTTATGAATTGGTCAATATTGCGGACAGAGTAATAGAACTGTTAAAACTCAAATTGATAACATTTGGTAAAGTAAATACATCATTGGATAGTTCTCGTACTCAATGATCTACTGGCGGAGCGAAGAACAGTGGGTTCCATTCCCAATGGGTCTTAAAACATGAAATTAAAGAATATGTATTTATGCTGTTGTAAATAATATACTGAAAAATGCTTTTCCTACTAAAACCCCAGAAAAACAATCAAATTGAGAACCCTTTACGAAGTTGGTTAAAAAGTAGTAATTCATTTATTTTCGTGCTCAATGATTTGCCAACGGAGCGAGGGACAGCGGGTTCGGTTTCCAACGGGGCCGTTTTAGGAGATGAGTCCTAAACTGACCCGTGTGACTGTGTTCCACATACGCACAATAGTAGTTTATGCAACTGATACATAATGAGAGGCCTTAAAACACGAGTGTGGTTTTATGAAACGAGCGTCAGCGAGTTTCATAATAGGATCACACGAGTGTTTTAAGGCCTAATTATGTACAGTTGTATACACTACTTTATCTACACACATATCATAAGTACTCTAAGATGGGTTCAGAAGCCATAAGGAAATGACCGGCACGGGGCACCACTAGTGCTACCTGTAAAATATCTAACACATATACTAATGCAGTAAGAAATAAATCTGAACAAATACATAAACAGATTATTTATTGTAATAGTTGTAATTTACATTTACATTGAAACAATATTTTCAACTAAAATGTGAATAACAATAAACTTTTCACAATTCTACTTTCGTAACAGCAAAGAACCAACAAACAAATGACAACAATAATGGCGGCAATTCGAACCTCCGTCAAGACGAATGTTTTTTTTTTCTAAATCCTATACAAACGAATGTCTCATGTCACTCGAGATCAAATGTCGTGCGGTTTTTATAAAAAAACATACTGAATTGACGTTTCGTATCGATAACAATATTAATATCTATGGATACTAGAATAGAGACCAACTTGTGTTTTGACAGCTGTTCCTAATTTAAACTCGTAACCTTACAAAAATCGGTACTGTAATAACATTACAGTACAGATTTTACCTACTACCACAGACAAAAAAACTCATAATAAAATTGGTTGTAATAATGCTGGTCATTTCCTACGATTTCTGAACGCATTTTAGAGCACTAATGATATGTGCGTAGATAAAGATATAATCACTTACGATGCTAGAACACTTATATTACAGAACTGTTAAACTGACGATTAGGAAGCTACCAATATTGCAGTAAGAGTATTTATTCTTCTCTTCGAC
Organism: Apotomis turbidana; assembly: GCA_905147355.2. Lineage (NCBI taxonomy): Eukaryota > Metazoa > Arthropoda > Insecta > Lepidoptera > Tortricidae > Apotomis > Apotomis turbidana. The sequence goes on along the minus strand of LR990283.1, from coordinate 27,531,646 downwards.
CATAAATATAGTATTTAAAGCAGATGTCGAATATATTCCTCACGCCTTGAAACATGAAATTTGGAATATGTATTTATGCTGTTGCCCCTAAATAGGCCGACAAATGATTTTTCTACTAAAACCCCAGAAAAACAATCAAATTGAGAACATTTTACGAAGTTGGTTAAAAAGTAGTCATTCAATTGTTCTCGTGCTCAATGATCTGCTGACGGAGCGAGGGACAGCGGGTTCCATTCCCAATGGGGCCGTTTTAGGAGATGAGCGTTCCCAAACTGACCCGTGTGACTGTGTTCGACACGCGCACAAAGACATATCACTTGCTTTGCTCTAGTGCTCTCTTGCGTATTGCAGAACTTGCAATAGACAGACTGTCCGAAGTTACCAATATTGCAGTTTGCAGTAAGGGTATTTTTGTACTCTTCGTTCTTAAATAAGTATTTAAAACAGTCTTAGTAAAGATTGGAAATAATCGAATGTAAAATTTTCAGTAGTAAGGAAGACTTTTACACTGAAACATACTTTATATATTGAATAAACTTTATTTAAAAACCATTGACGAAGAATAAAGCTTAAAGAAAAATTTAAATGAGCTACCTAGTGGAAGAGACCGGGAACCGCTTTAAGCTTTGATCTTTGTATCGATCGTCAATATAAAAATTGTGGTGTGTAGCCACATAAAAAAATAAACATAAATTGATTTAAAAAGTGTTAGACACGTAAATAGAGGCGTTAACATGTTATTTTTAATATTACGCGAAAGCGTGTCATGATGTTGAATAGGTCTTACAAAGATGATTGATTGTTGACGCTTGCAAGTTTAGTATGCGTGGGTCGCGTCGAACCTTTGATGGCTTTACTCTACCAGTGGGTACGTACCATGGGCTGCACAAATGCATGGGCCATTCATGAATTAATTTAGGCATATTTAGGTATCCTGTCGGACGGACGAATGGACAACCAACATACGAAAGATTGTTAGTGACGCTGAAAGGGAGAAGCTTCGTTCTCTCAGTCAATTATTGCAAACGACTATCGATATAAACTAAGTTATATAAATAAATATAAAATAAATAAATAGGGTCCATTTTACACAAATAGAGTAGTCCTAAACTTAACCAAACCTTGTACTAGACGATGACATACGTAATATATAAATACATATATAGATAACAATACAATACAATACAATACAAGATAACAGCAATGACCCAGGAATAAATACTCGAGTTCATCACAGAAATATTAGCCCCAGCCGGGATTCAAACCCAGGACCGCCGGCTCAGTAAGCAGGTACACTACAAACTGCACCACCCGCGTTTTAAAAGTTCAGCGTGTTCAAACCATCCCTCTAAATGGTTTTGGGCCATTGTTCAAATCCCTCTCTTGTTTTTGCTGTAACAAAACTCAATATAAACTCAGCAAAACCGTCTTCAAACTGGTTCTAACACAATTTGCCCCGGTATCTCATCCCGCCACGGTTTCAGTCAAGTGAAAGACCCACCGAGTGTAATCAGGGCTAACACTCTTAATTTTCCCATTAGCCCGTCAGCAACCAAACGACGTATATCCTACGTAGATTAAATAGCGGCCCGGGGGCTAAACTCGACGTGTCTGATAACAAATTTCCGAGATATCACCACTATAATATGTCTAGAGCAATAGGGTAAATCGTTAATAACTGGCCACTTAAGAAAATTTAATTTAGTTACTGGCCATCAAGTTTGCTGCACCTCTAGCACAACTGTGACACGCAATTCTTTCACGCTCGATTAATGTTACGTTTCTCTATCTTCACAGTACTGTGAGAGAGTGACGGGCGGTGCTATGTCTATATACTCTAACTAATATATTTGCGAGTCACAACATTGCTAATATAATATATATGTAATTGAGATATATACAACACAATACAATACAACAACACTTTATTGCACACCAACAAGAAAAATATTACATGAGAAATCTTAAATTAAACAATGGTAGACAATAGGCGGTCTTATCGCTAAAGAGCGATCTCTTCCGCTATATTCAGCTATATCACCTTTAAATTTTCTTTTTTCAATGTCACATGACGGTAGAATAGTAAAAATTGATAAATGTCCGTTATAATGGCCGATATATTGCTAAACTGAGGGTATCCCAATACCTTATCGAATCAGGGCCCAAGAAGCTAGTGTCCTTTATAACGTTATTACTTTACCAGTAGAGATACGCCTAACTGAATTAATTAACGTTTGATGAACTTTACACCCAATGGCGAGATGATCTTATCCGACACGACTGTAGGCACAGATAAGCCCTTTTGAAGCTGGGGTGGTTGATGGTAGGAAACGGGGTTTGCGGAATGTCCTCAAAAGTACAAACTTTAGAGAAACTTGCAAGGGTTCGGGCAATTAGGGACCACTTATCAGTAAAATGCATCACGTTCAATTTGCATATTTCACTTTTATCTTAAGATATACGGGCTCCTTATCCGTTCAAAAATTCTGATTGTTTTAGACATTTTTCTCCATGCCTTAACATACTATCAATGTTACTACTTAAAACAGAGTAATTTCAAATTATTGGTATACTATAATTGAAAACTAAAGTTTGAATTTTTCATTGATAATTTATGTTTCAAAAACTACTCGAAATTAGCAAAATTCACGAAAACTGTATTCTTTTTTCAATTAAGCATGAAATAGCTATGTTACTTTCTAGAACTCAGGGAAAGGTATTATCCACTTCCAAAAATTTGTTGAAATTATCAATATGTCTGTCATAATATAAAAAAAGGCAATTTTAAAAGGAATAAGGCCTCTTAAATCCTTATGAAACTTCTATTAAAATGTATGTAGAATATAATAGAATATTCTTTATAGCACACCTCAACAGGAAATAAATACAAACAAATTCAGATTGCACGTAACATACAATAGAGGCAAACAACAGGCAGGTAATGTATTGTATTTGTATTTGTAAAAGCGAAAGGAGATTAAAACCATGCAGTAAGAACGAGATGCATGAAAATTGCTCCACCGACAAGAGCGTAGCTCTTAAATTTATGATGAGATGTAAGATCATGTACTAGTAGGTGGGTAAGGACCAAATTCTTTGCATCGTTGGACAACGGAAATCACAATGGAATGTGTCACACCGGAAAAAAAGTAGCACAATAAAATTGAAAATGTACGTGTACAAGGTTTGAAGATGAATAATAAATAAACATCGGGACAGGTGAAACTAAATAAAAGCTTGTAATAAGCACAATTGGTAACGTTGTCTTCGTTTCGACGAATTTCCGTTGTGACACGTAGCACAATGTTGTGTCACTCGTCGCACAATGTTATGTCACTCGTCGCACAATGGAGGCAAAATACTTCACGACCTAACCAGAAATGTTTCACACTCAATAAAATAAACGAGTATTACTAGTGAACTTTGATGTGTAGCAGCAGTATACTATTATAGTTTGCAGTTAATCATTCGCAAGCAGAGAAAGCGTGATGGAAAACAATAAAATTACATAAGAAGTCACAGAATTTTAACTGTACGCGGAGCTTCCACCAACACGATGCTCGACTGTCAGTAAAAACAACATGGCAGCACTATCGAAGTCAAGCTTGCAAGTTCGGAGTCAGTGTTCCATTAAAATAATTGAAGAATCTACTGGAATAGCGTTGTAAGTTCCGTGTAATGTCGTCGCACAACTGGAGGTTGCACAATGGAAGAATATTTGGGACATGCATAAAGTAGCCGCAAAATTTAAAATGATGAAGGATATCGAATATTAAACTATACCTGCGTCTTAACAAAACCTAAGACTATATATACAAATAAACTGTATAAGTTAAGGCGTTCGTACTTTAAAACAAAATCAATATATTCTCGAGAAAGCAGAGTACGGACATATTCATTTTGTATGGGAAATATAATAAAGATAAAAAAGTATATTTCTGAATAATTTTTTTATTAACTATTCTGAAAATCAATTCGTTTATTGATGATTGGGTTAATAGGAACTGTTATTTGGCGTGTTTTTCTACTCTACAAATTAACGATATATGTTCTATTTTTAGTTTGAGATGAGGTGGACATTAATGTATGACAGTATTTGCAAAGATTTTGGTCCTTACCCAGGTACTAAGTCCAGTTCATGTCATGGCTGGCCAGGAGTTACACTAAAATATCTAAAAATCTACACACATATACGCATTTGTCCTTTATTATAGTTAATATCAATAAATAAATTTATATCTTACAAAATTACGACGTAAATTTGGCTTATGGACAGAAAAAATAAAAAAACATACTAAACATAGGTATTACATACTAAAATTAAAATACAACTACAAATTCAAACACAATTATAAACTTAAAACGTAACTAACTAAAGTAAAGTTACAAACAGTAACACCACCTAGCAAATCAGCATTAAGGAAAATGAATCCTGCGGAAGGTTCCGATCACTAACGCTGAAAGTATTTCAATATCGATTTTTATTTTTATGTCCTTTTAACATGCCCACGGCGCGGCACTGGCAAATAACTTGGAAACTTTTTACGGATCCTTGTTAACTCCCATTGAAATTGGAAATGTACGCTCGTCCAATAGATAGCCCAGTTAATGAAGGACTTATTTTGTAACATATTTGTAGATTTTTTACACATTTAACTGGAATCCATTGACGATTCTTGATAAACTAAAAAAATTAAGATCTTCTCACAATCCTAACGTATATAGTTTTATGTTTAACTAGCTGTACGGTTATTCGCTTATCCCACGGGAACAATTTTATCGGGATAAAAAGCCTATGTGGTAATCCAGGGTGTCAGATACCTTCATACCAAAATTTATCAAAATTGGACCAGCCGTTGGAGCGTGAAGAACTACATAACAACCATATATATAATACACTCACAAACTTTCGACTTTGGTCATAAACTAATTGCTAAGTGGCAAATTAATGATGTCCCGCATACTTCAGTATCATAGCTCCTTCATGCTGAGGGTTAAGTCTAATAGCTGATCAGAAATTGAAGGAAATTAAAAGAAAATACGAGTTTATATATTATTATTTCCCCAAGTAAGATAAAGTTATGCGTGATTTCTGACAAGTACTCGAGCATTTTTTATCACGTGATAATATTGAAAACAATAACTTAACTAATGAATCATATGACACATATTCCGAAGCACCGGAAGCACTGTTATTGCTAAACTTGTAAATGTGTCCCATTTTTAGAAAGGCTTTCAGATTTGAATTACAATAATTGTTAGAAATCAGATTTTGAATAAACCTCGTTGACTGCGCTATATATAAGGTCTCTATTGGAATTGAAAATGCGTTGGAGAGACTGGAACAAATTCTAAAACGAACGGCTCCGAGATTTCGCAGATGGAATGTAATGCTTGCGTGTGTTCCGTTTACTTAAACAAACAGCGCGTCCGCATCTGTTGCTTGTTTGTATGTAAAATAAATAAATAAATATCAGACAACCTCACACAAATCCATCTAGTCCCAAATTAAGTTCAAGAAGGCTTGTGTTATGGGTACTAGACGACGATGTACATACTTATATAGATAAATATATACTTAAATACGTAGAACAATCATGACCCAAGCACAAATATTTGAGTTCATCACACAAATAAGGGAAAAAATTTATGAAACAGAAATATGTCAAAATGTCGCGACAATTTGACATAATTGTAATTTTTCCACCACGACTTATTTGTCATAGGTCATGTTTATGAAACGAAAAATGGTCAAAATGTCGAATTGTCACCAGTCACCTGTCGCCTGTCTTTGTCACGTATATGAAACAGGGCCCTGGCCGTGATTCGAACCCATGACCGCCGGCTCAGTAGGCAAGTGCTTACAAACTGAGCCAACCGCGTCGTCGTGTGGAGGTTGAAAAATGTTTCTTCGCTGTGACACAGATTATTAAAGTGAGAAGTATTTTGTCATAATAAAACGAAAAGCACACAACGTGTTGAATATTAGGACATCATATCTTCTATTAGAGACAAGAATAGTATCGGGTATAACGTATTGTCTGCAAGAGTTTTGAGAGTAAAACCCATTAGCAACAAATAACTTTTCAGGATTATTATGATACAAACCTCTTTTTTTAACAAAAACTTAGATTAGGTTTGTATTATAACAATCCTGAAAAGTTATGAGTTTCAGATAAAAGTAGAAATTATGACTACGAAAATGATGACTATGACAATTATGAATAAGAAATTTATGTGAGCCAATATGGACCCATAAGTTACTCGTTACTTGAAATAAAGTTTTAAAACCGTCATTTAACAGAAAAAAAAATACTGCTATTTTACTATTCTCTCTTTTGCAGTGCGTGGTTAGACCTCATTGAAAATACACCTCATTGACTACAGTTATGTTCTTATTGAAATTGAAAATGCGTTGTAGAAACTGGAACAAATTCTAAAGCTCCGGGATTTAGCCGATGGAACGGCGTGAGTTCCATTTATTTAAACAAACACCGACTGCATACATGATCTGCCGCTTATTTGTTGTGGAAATTGAAAAGCGAAATTCGAGCAGATGGTAACTTATTTTATTTTAAAATAACTATTAATGTTAACTAAATATGTAAACTCGGGGAACACCTGATGTGTCCTGCGCTTCTATAATATTAGGAACATTTTGTTTATGAAGAATTTCCAGTGGATTGCAGGCGCCAGTAGATTAACGAATAGTATGGTGTCCAGGGTGTCCTGTTGCCGCATGAAAGAAGAACAAACCCAGTAAATGAACAAACATATTTTGGTACATAGATTTAAAATAAGTAAGATTGACTTAAGATCTAAATTTTTGTTTTGTTTCCTTTTGTAAACTTTAATTGGTGTTCAATAAAATACTGTCGTTGTTTTAAATTTAAATCATCGCATGCTACTTGATTATTAAGAATTTAACTAAGAATAATCTAATAAGAATAATTAAATACACTTTGATGCATTATTGACCAGTTCCGCAAAATTTAAATGTATTCGACTTTTTCTTCTCGAATAGAATTTTCGCGTTTCCGTATGTTCGTATCATGATATTCTGAATGTTTCAATCCCGATATGTATTCACATAGCAGGATTCCAAAAAACCGGCCACGTGTGAGTCTGACTCGCGCACCGAGGGTTCCGTACATATACTTATCCCACCTTAACTGGCCGGGTTAAGTTTGCACCCGGTATGTATGGCGCCGGATACACATGAGATGCGAAGTTAACGCAACGTTTGTTGGGATGGGAGCTCCCTTAAATATATTTTCAGTATTTGTTGTTATACCGGCAACATAAATACATCATCTGTGAATATTTCAACTGTCTAGCTATCACGGTTCAAGAGATATAGCCTGGTGACAGACGGACAGACAGACAGGCGGACAGCGGACGCTTAGTAATAAGGTCCCCTTTTTACCCTTAGAGCACGGAATCCTAAAAATCTAGGTAACTGTGTGGAACATTGAAATTGCCGCTCGAGACCGGAGTGGATTCCAAAACGAACAGCAAGGGGATTCAGAGGCTTGTGTGAGCTCCGTTTATTTAAACAAACATGTGTGTGGACGCCACTTGCCGCTTGTTTATTATGGAGATTGAAAACGTTTCTACGCTTGAATCTGAAAAATGCTGTTAGGATTGAAATATGGTGTTTTATGCTTGTTTGCATTCATCTTTGCATGATTACTCGAGTCAATATGGCCAGATTACTGTTGTTGTTTCTAAGAAATCACTGTCGAAAAACCGCAGGAAAACTGAGGCTTACAGGCTAACAATAATAAACAATAATCCATTTAGACGTTAACTTATCTCAAGCAACAGGTTAGTAGTTAGATCATCATTAAACTTTATCCCCGTGGCCCGGTATATCTACATTCTATAAAATAACAACTGTCCTTGCATCTGAACGGGGACAGAGACAGCATCCGTCGAATGTAGCATATTATGCTACTTATACTTAACTTATAAGTATAAGTACTTAAGTTAATAATTGATTATTCTATTATTGAAGGTTCTCTGCGCGGTTACTTTGGCCTCGTGCGTAACTCCCAAAAATAACACCATTGTATACGTATGTTAGGTACATACCTTTTCAATATAAAATTTGGCTGATTGCTACGTAACTACATTACCTATTAAAATTGCGTCACTTCTGTGCAAATAAACGCAAAGCTCCAAAAATTCAGGCCTAGTTTACCACCAAAGTGGACATAGAGGCCCTAAACCAACAAAAAGTTGAGTTTAGTCGACGCCTCACAGTACCCAACTTCTAATCTACACGGTATGTACACGAATTTCAACTCTCGTTCCTGCAAATAAGTTCCATGTGTACATATTATTAGGGACTGTGCTAGCAAATTACATCGTAAAATAGGGTTGTCAACTCCTAATTTTTCTTATCCCTTGAGCTTAAGTTGAAACTAAACAAGTCTGGTGGGAAAGCTTCCAGCGTATGGGGTCCCTGAAGGTCTCTGCAAATGGATTGCTGATTTCCTGAGTGAGCGTTCGATCCGAGTAGTCCTTGATGGCTACACTTCGGATCCCAGGGCTATTGACGCCGGTGTTCCTCAGGGGTCTGTTCTGTCTGCAACTCTTTTTCTGCTGCATATTAACGACATGCTTATGCCCGGTACCTTTGGGTATGCTGATGACAGCACAGTTGTTGACAGATACACATCCAGCGCAAATTCCAAGAGGGACGAAATCCAGTCTTGTCGAGGGGCGATGGTGGATCGATTGAACCAAACTCTCGTGGCAGTGTCCGAGTGGGGAGATGCCAATTTAGTTGGATTCAATGCCACCAACACTCAGGCGTGTCTGTTTTCCGCTAAACGGAGTCCCTTTCACCTGACTCCCACTTTCCAAGGTGTATCCGTTCCGATTTCAGACCACCTAGAGCTTCTTGGGATGACCTTATCATCCAACCTGAACTTCGGCCAATACATTGAGTCCTTGGCTACAACTGCAGCAAAAAAACTTGGGATCCTATCTAAGGTGAGGCGGTACTTCACGCCGAGACAGCTGCTTCAATTATATCAGGCGCAAGTCCGATCATGCATGGAGTACTGCTGCCATCTTTGGGATGGGTCCGCCAAATATCAACTGGCCGCCTTGGATTCAATTGACAAACGTGCGAAGAAGCTCATTGGCGACCCTGCCTTAGTTCAGGAAAAGCTGCAAAACCTCGAACACCGCAGGAATTTCGCTTGTTTATCGGTTTTCTACCGGATACACTTTGGTGAGTGTGCACTAGGACTGCATGAATTAATTCCACCGTCTCCGTTCAGACAATACAGTACTCGGCGCGGACTTGGATTCCACCCTTATGTTGTCGATATACCACTGATTCGTACGAAACGCTTTGCGTCTACTTTCCTTATGAGGACAGCTAAGGAATGGAACTCTCTTCCTGCGTACCTGTTTCCTGAAAAATATAACTTGGATCTCTTCAAGTCGAGAGTGAATAGGCATCTTCTAGGCAAGCATGCTCCATCTTAGGCCTTATTGTCACTTAACATCAGGTGCAATCGAGGTTAAATGCATGGCTATTAAAAAAAAAAAAAGTTATTTGGAAAATCCCCTAAATATAAAATAAAACAAATTATGTCTTCATTCCTGCAATTTCTGATTTTGCTATAACGTTAGGTACGAATTACAGTAGCGTAAATCGGAACGTTCGGTCGCGTATTTCCTTCTCAGTCGCACTTTACGAGTTTCGAGCAACAAAGACTGCTTAGTCACGTAGCCGATTTAATGCCTACCGTGGATAGCGGAGGCCAGGCCGATACTACATACTTTGACTTCAAAAAAGCGTTCGATTTAGTAGATAACGACGTCTTACTGAAGAAATTTGCAGGCTTTGGTTTTACCCCACATCTTCTTAATTTTTTTTTCAGATTATATGAGGGATAGACAGCAGTTTGTAGAATATGTAGGATATCGGTCTAAACCATATTTTACTAGATCTGGTGTAAGTCAAGGTAGTAACTTGGGACCTCTGGAATTTTTATTAATGATAAACGACCTGCCAGAAGTGATAAAAGATGCCAAATGTTTATTATTCGCAGATGATCTCAAGTTATCTCTCGTAATAAGAAGTGTGGAAGATTGTAAAAGATTGCAGAGGGATATAGACAGAGTGGTCCACTGGAGCAAAAACAATCTTTTGGAGTTTAACACCGCGAAGTGTATGGCAATAACCTTCTCGCGGGCACGTTCTCCGATTACACACAATTATACTGTAGACGGGAAACCTATGGTTAGGGTTACCGAAGTGACAGATCTGGGGGTTCTTTTTACAACTGAGGTAGCGTTTCGAAATCATGTCACAAATGTTTGCAAAAAAGCATTTCGAAACCTCGGTTTTGTGCTTAGAATGGCAAAGGGATTCACAAACATAAAGGCGATAACTGCGTTGTATAATGCATTAGTGAGGAGTCAGCTGGAATGCAATGCCGAAATATGGGCTCCGTACGAAGCAAAGTATAGTCTCATGCTAGAACGGATTCAAAATAAATTTATAAGGTACATGTACATGAGGCAATACGGTGTCTATCCATTTTATCCGCTCATGTATCCCACATTGTTTGTTTTAGGCATGGTCGGATATGAGGAGCTGAAAGTCAGAAGAGAACTCTCACTCGTGACGTATGTTTTTAAGGTGATAAGGGGTAATATACACAATCCGGATATACTGGGTGCAGTGGGTCTGTGTGCCCCCCCCGCGCTCGCGACGCGCCGGCGGCGGCCGGGGCTGCTGGCCCTGCCGCGCGCGCGCACCAAGCTGCTGCGGGAGGCGCCGCTGACGCGTGCACTACGCACCCTGAACGTCATCGCGATAGATCTAGACTTGTTTTCTTGTGCTCTGAGTGAATTCAAAAAAATTGCTTTATTGAAGATTGCCTATCCTAGTTAGGTAATCTTGAAATGATACCTACCTGTATTTATTTATTTAGACGTAAGATTGTTTTTATGTTATGTTTGCAACAATATCGCATTGGGTATAGCCTGTAATGATAATTGTATGTGTGGAAAAAAAAAAAAGACTGGGACACACTGCGGTATCGAGAACGATCCATTTTCAGTAACAAATTAGTTTCTCACATCGTAAACACGTTTTCCTATATCACACAAACATGGTATGGAAGAATTCCTAAATATCCTCAAAAACTTTAGCCCTTGAAAAAATCCCATTCTCCTAATTTTCCCTCTAAATTTAGGGGTAAAAATCCTAAGTTGGCATCCCTATCGTAAAACGTCCGCCTGCGTTTTCCCAGAGTTGATTAAACACTTCGACCTGAGCGTTTACATACATAGTATACAGTGTTATGTACAGTAAGGGAAATTGATCTGCGCGCCCGCGCGGAACCCGGTCGCAATAACGTGACCTATCGTGGCGATGCAACAGGGATCTACGGTAACACGGGTTCGTTACCATTATACCACGCTAGTAGCATTTCATGGGCGTACACCTAAGGTATCGCATAATAGAAAGAAGGAAATAATGTCTATTTTGAAATAACATACAATACCGAGTACAAGTTTTCGTTTAAACCTAAAAAAAGAAAGAGGCTAGTGTTGACGTGCACGAGTCGCAGACCTGGGTGATCAGTAAAAAAAGATAAAGATAAGATAAATTACATTTAATCAAATAGGATCACAAGTATCACTTTTGCATCGTCAAAAGCTAACACAATCATTAAAAATTAAACTTCGTATTGAAAACATTGTCGAAATTAAACTTGCTTAAAATAATATTAAAATAACATACCTATTAAATAAAATATACCTATTAAAAATTGTACACATTCAATTATTCGTTTATTTTATACATGAACGTAGTTCTGCAGGTAGAATAATATTACTAATTATTTCTACCTACAGAAACTGTGTCAAAAACTTAATTGATATTATAATAATAAATATTCATGTCATTGCAATAATACATTAAACATAATCCAATATACTTAGTCCATACTAGAGAAGTTCAAACAAAGAACTATCTGCAGTTGTAAGCTATATACTTAAATGTGTCAATGTCTTAAAACTACGTAACTGATAGCTATGTAAATAATATAGTATTTTATGGTGATTTTATGCAACCGTTGTACAAGAGGGGGCAAAAAACGCGAGTGGCATGGGTTACGATGTGAGCGTAGCGAACATCGTAAGAAAGATGCCACGAGCGTTTTTGACCTACTTATACAACGTTGCATACAATACTTTTTCTACGACTCGACATTTCATAAATAAAATGCAAATAAACAACAAAGAAAGTAATTACATGTTCCCGCTCGAAATCAAGAAAATTAAAAAAAAAATGTCTGACTAACTTCTTTTTTAACGTTAAAATGGACGTCAACCATCTGTCAGAAAAATATGAACTTATACATAAAGGTATACGTTCACTATACTAAACATCTGTCAAAAAAATATAAACATACATAAAGGTATACGTTCAGTTCCGCTATTTTCCTTATATGGGCTTAATCGCGCGTTCATTACCAGTCGTAGCGGCGCACACGCGTCGATCGGTCGTGTCTCCGCACTCCCTGACTGTTGTTAACGTTTCATATTACGTAAACAATTAATAAGATTTGGCAGATGGTTTTTGCGTAGTTTAAAAGATCTTTTATATTTATTTCATTTTGTACTCTGATTCCGTAATGGGTCCTATACCAGAGCCATATGCTCCATTGCATTTCTATTTTTAAAATCGCTAAACAGTGACGCGTGTCCGTGACTTTTCGCTAGAGTACAGTCACCAGCAAAAGTAGCTAAGCATGTTAACACGCTCACATTGATCTGTGCAACGCTTATTCTCCAGTTAACAGAGTCCGTGTGTACTATGTATGTAAATATGAGCACCTGGCTTGCATAGCAACTTCAGTTGCTGACTGTACATGAGCTTTACGATATTTTTAATTATACGTCACCGCTTTATAATATACATCCTTGCTAGTTGAGCTGCAATGCTCTTGCATTTAATTTTACGCTTATCTATAGAGGTAACGCCGCCAGCATACTGGGGACCATGCCGCAGGCGGACCTTTTAGATGGGGTATTGTTTATATGACCCTTTTTTATTGTTTTATACATACCTTTTTCTTCTATGTAATTAAATAAAACAACACTCCTATCTATTATATTATTATGAAGTCAAAACCAAAAGTATAAACTGGCTAGCCATGCAGTTTTAACTATGCAGAGTTTGTTGTATGTTATAATGATTCAGTCACGCAATATCACAATCACACTCACATCCACATTCACACATTCACAACAAATTATTTTCGTAATCGATTCATAAATTCTGACAGTTCTAGGAAAGAAATATAAAAAAATACAACCGAGTTGAGATTTTCTCCTCAGAATTCAATTGAAAGATGTAACATTGATTGAGCTAGTGATATAGTGGCGAGATCTCGAACACTAGAAACTTCGAATTTACCCCAGCTAGCCCTAATGGACGCTGCCCTCAATCTGCTACCTGTCGATTGAATTTCCCGCCTTGAATTATACTATGCTCATTATCCCAAATGAATTCCCCTAAAAAATACGTCACGCTATCCCTCAGAAGGATTTATTGGATAAAACATTCATTACGGGCATCGAAACAATTTATAATTTTCGACCCGCTTGTATTGGAGGCCCGTTTGTTTTAGGCCCTGCATACGGGATTGAATATATTAATAACCTTCTCCCCTCAGGGTGTGTGGGATTTCCATGAATATTTCCATGGGTGCTGGAAATATTATGGAGATTATGACGGGCCACTTTTTATACCCGTATCTCTCCCTACCGGGCGACATGAAAGAAATGATTCTGTTGGTTGGAAATCTATATCTATACTATTATAAAGGTGTAAGCACGATTTCAATGTATATTGCGGATAATTTGGGACTAGATCGATTTGTGTGAGGTTGTCTGATATTTATTTATTTATTTATTTATTTATTTATTTATTTATTTATTTATTTATTTATATTTTCTTAGAAATAAGGTCTGTGTCTTTGTGTAGAAATGCGTATTAACTATCATATCACGCCTAAACGATTAAAGGTACGTAGAAAGGAAGGTAAAAGCATTTGGACTATTTATGGCACCCGAGTGGCTTGGAATTCAGATTGTTATAGAATAGAGATATGTTTTGTATCCGACTATGGCTATGTAATACAGTGGATTATGATAATTTTCCACACGGACAAACTGCGGGCATCCCCTTTTTAAATAAAATAACTCTTTACAAACATAATATCGTGTAAATTGAACCAAACAAACTGATCTCTCCGACTATTATTTTTATGTAAATAAGTACGTCAAAAACCTGTACGTTTTCTAAGAATCAATCAAATACGTGTTCTAATAATCCCCCGTACGCCTAGAGCAATAAACAAACTCAATTAACTAACATAACAACAGATACTAAATTCAGTAAACGTTTTACCAATAACTAGTAATAAATTGCCACTACGTGGGTCGCAATCGCTTCAACTCAATGAGAATAAATGGTTGCACTACACAATAAGTATCATTAAGGCTGCCTATCCACAGAGTGCGCTTGAAATGTGGTGCTGGAGAAGAATGCTTAGCATATCATGGACAGAATTTGGCACCAACCAGTCCATACTTCAAGAGCTGAACATAGAACAGCGCCTGTCCTCATCCTCAATAGTGAAGTATCGAATCCTAAGTTTTTTCGGACACGTGTCAAGACGTGGAGCTTTGTCTATTGAGCTACTGTTGGTTCAGGGCAAAGTAGACGGTAATAGACCACGCGGTGTCTCCCATGGACTGACCAAATCAACTCGGCCACAAACTGCCCTCTGCACGAGAGCACCAGACGCGCGGCGGAGAGAAGAATGGCACCGTGTGGTTTTTTATTATTATTTCGCTTGGGACTTTTATGTGCCGCATCGACCAAAATTGATCTATTGTGCCAGCCCTGTCTTAAAGCTCACTGCTGAGGCCCGTTGAGTCCAGGAATTCCCAGATTCTTTGGGCCGTGAGTTGTTGTATCTCCTCTGGGGGCACAAAGTGTTGCCCTAAGTGGATACTTCTTTTGTGCATAAGTGGTCCACAGGAGCAGAGGATATGCATAGCTGTCTCCTCTGACTCTTGGCAGAACCTGCACGTTGCGTCCTGTTCCATACCCATTATGGACAGGTGTTTTTTCAGCGTGCAGTGACCGGTCAGAGTTCTAATCACCGCACAGACTTTTGACCTTTTGAGCTGTAGTAACTCTTTAGATAACTTTTGAACAAAGCCTTTTATAAGGGTTTTCGAGTGATTTTGTCCTTTCACAGCCACCCACATCTCGATCGCCTTAGATTTGTGTAAATCGTTGAGCAGAGAATAAGCCTGGCGTTTTGTGATTCCACAGAACGGTTCTGGGCCAACAAGGGGCTTGTCCGCGCCATCTCTCGCGAGTTTATCTGCTCGTTCATTTCCGTCAATATCGGAGTGACCTGGTACCCATCTAAGAGTGACTTTGTTGGTTTCGCCTAGGGCATTTAAATTGTTTTTGCATAGTTGGACTAGTTTAGATTTAACCTCTAGTGATTCCAGTGCCAACAGGGCAGCTTGGCTGTCCGAGTTTATATATATGTGGCAGTGTCTTATGTTCTTGTCAAGGTTTATCTCTGCGCATTTGTTTATGGCAAAGATCTCCGCTTGGAAGATTGAGGCCTCTGTGCCCATGCTGACGCTTGCATTGACCTTTGGTCTCTGTCCATAGACCCCACATCCTACATCTTTTCCTTTTTTGGAACCATCCGTATACCTGATGTGGCAGCCCTCTTTGAGAGACATTTGGTCGTTTAGCCATTCGTCTCTTGAGAGTAGTTCCACTGAGTAGTATTGCGTAAAGATACATTCAGTGAGCATGTCGTCAGAGGGCATGCACAGTAGTTTGTTTTCGAACACTGAAGCCTTTAGTTTGTTCAGTGCTTGTGAGCGCCATTTCGTCTTGGACAGTGTGCAGAGCCTGTAGATGCACTGCTCGGCCTCTTTCTGCACCTGTAGGTGCAGAGGTGTTAGGTCGAGCAGTGCGTGCAGGGCCGCACCCGGCGTCGAAGACAGGGCTCCTGTTGCAATAATGCAGGCAGTGCGTTGTAGGCTGCTTAGTTTTAGGATCGCTGTCTTTTGGTTGGCCTTATTGCACCAGACAGCGGAGGCATAGGTTATTATAGGCCTCACGACTGCTGTGTATAGCCACATAGCAATGTTGGGTCTTACGCCCCATCTTGCTCCTCCATTCGACAGCATGTCCACAGTGCCATTTTCGCTTTTTGGATTATATTGTTCAAATGCGTGTTCCAAGTTAGCCTTTGGTCAAAGGTGACCCCTAGATACTTGGCTTCATTTGTAAATGGTATAGTTTGTCCGGTTAGCTTTAAAGTGTTTAGCTTGTCGAGTTTCCTTTTATTTGTGAAGGGCACTATAATGGTTTTGTTTGCATTGATAGACAATTCGTTTTCTCTGCACCATATACAGATAGTGTTGAGAGCTCCTTGCATGATGTTCGAGATTGTGTTAAGGCAGGGTCCTTTGATTATGACTACGATATCGTCGGCATATCCTTGTACGTCATAATCCCTGGCCGCCATTCGAACAAGGAGTTGGTCCACCGCTAGAGTCCACAGAAGTGGTGATAAGACCCCTCCCTGTGGACATCCTCTTTTGGTGTGAAATTCATGCGTGGTGGCATTTAGGGTTAGTATTACTGTTCTGTTCGAGAGCATATTCCGAACCCAATTTTTTGTGGTGCCGTCTACACCTTTTGATTCCATACCTTTAATGATGGTATCTGTGGGTGTGTTGTCGAAGGCCCCTTCTACATCTAAGAACGCGCATAGAGCTGTTTGCTTATCCTCTAGGGTTTTCTGCACCTTGTCGACCAGATCTAGCGGGGCAGTTTCTGTGGATTTCCCCTTTTGGTAGGCATGCTGGCATGGACTGAGTGGCCTTGTTACCAGATATTTAGCTCGTACGTGTTGGTCAATTACCCTTTCCATAATCTTTAGTAGGAAGGAGGTTAGACTAATGGGTCTGAAGGATTTAGGTTGTGAATAGTCCTTTTTCCCTGCTTTTGGTATGAAGCGTACCTTGACCTTAGTCCATTGCTCTGGTATCACGCTCAGGGCGAAGCTCGCCCTAAATATTTTTACCAGAAGCGGGAGGAGTATATCGCGGCCTTCCTGTAGTAAGGCAGGGAATATTCCATTATCTCCCGCAGATTTAAATGGTTTGAATTTTTCCAAGGCCCATTTAATTTGGTTTGGTCTGAAAATATTTGCAGCCAAGTTCCAGTCAGTATTGTGTGCCCTGTGAGATTGGTAGCTCTTGTGGGCGCATCGTCGTGTATCGCTGGTGGAGTACGATCCGGGGAAGTGTGTGTCCCTGAGGAGTTCTAGCGTCTCCTCTTCTGTGGTCGTAAAGGTATTATCTGGTTTCTTCAAGAGTCCGAGATAGTTTGTTGGTGTCTTGGCTAGTATTTTGTGAATTCTCGCTCCTTTATGGGTTTGGGCAATCTCTTCACAGAATCTTTTCCAAGACGCTCTCTTGGCTTTTCTGATCTCTTTATTATATTCTGTTAGCACTCTTTTGTACCTTTCCCATTCGCTAGGTTTGGTAGAGTGATTGAATATGCGTCGCGTTTTTTGTTCCACCACGTCGTCTTGTTTTTGTTGTTCGGTTCGCTCAGAGGACAGCTCCTTTCGTAGGTCCTGTTGATGCCTTCTGTCAGGAGCTCTACGGCCGAGTTGAGAGAATCTGGTGTTTTTATGTGTTTTGGGATTTCCTTTAGGTACTCTTTCAGCAGGGCACCGTATGTGTCCCAGGCGGTCTCTTTTGGATTCCTGCGCTTTTCCTGTTCGGCGATTTCTAATCCTTTAACACTAAAAAGAATATGTTTGTGGTCCGACATCGAGTTTTCACAACTAACGTGCCAGTCGGCGAGGCAATTGGCTACCTTTTCAGTTGCAAATTTTATATCGAGTACTTCCTGCCTGGCCCTAGTAACGAAGGTCGGCGTGTTGCCGTTATTCAACAGATGCAGACAGTTAGTAAAGATAAAGTTAGAGAGTAACTCACCTCTATTATTGATTCCTGTGCTCCCCCAGATGGTGTGGTGAGCGTTGGCATCACAACCCACTATCAGTTCCGACTTTTGTTCTTTGGCATATTCCAGAACTTTAGTCAGTTCTTCAGTGGGATCTACTTTCTCTCCGGGCAGATATGCAGAGCAGATTAACACCTTCTGATTGCCCCGCCCCTTGAGATCAACGTATGCGACGGCTAAGTCGTCGCTACATAATTCTGAAACAGGGAGAAAGTTAATATTTTTGTTAAACACGATGCAGGCCCTTGGTTTGGTTCCATTTTCGTGAGCTAAAATTTTACCTGCATTACTCAGTCCCGCAATCTTGGAGTCGCGGTTTAACCATGGTTCTTGTATGAGGGCGATGTCCCGGCCATTGTCGCTAAAGATTTTTTCCACGACCGCTGAGGCCGCGATGGCGTGGTGCAGGTTGGCCTGTAGGAACTTCGCTCCCCTGGGTGTTGCGCCTTGATTGTTACGGCCGTTGGGCACTGCCGCGCCCTCGCCGTCCTCCCCTATTGTGGGTCGTGCCCCTTCCCTTGGGGTGGTTCGCACCCCTGTGAGTTCCCCTGCCTGGGGGAAACCGCCCTGAAGTGCCCGTGGTGAGAGGGTGTTGAGAGGGGACCGCCCGTTTTGGTCCAGGGACCTTTCGCGCAGGTGTCGTGCTCTGGGACTGCTGGGTAATGATGGTGGGAGGCCCCGATGGTCCTGGGTGGACCTGTGGGTTTGAGGCTGGCGGTGGTGGGGTTGGGGTTGCCTCAGTTACCGACTGTTGGGCCCTAGCCGGGCCCTTTAGTCGGAACTGGACTTCCCGGAAGCCAAGGCTAACCTTTAGCTCCCTTTTCTTGAGGGTATCCACAGATTGGTCGTCTAGGGACACGGTTAGCATAACCCCGCCCTTTTCGACCTTTGTGTGGATGACCTTCCAGAACTCCGTGTGCAGCCCCTTGTTTTGCGCACGGAGGAGAGATAGCGACCGCCCGACCTTCGTCGCATCTATCTCAGGGATGTACACCATCCCTATGTTTGGCCTGGGGAGCTCATTTTCGGGTATTATACCGAGGTTGGCTGTTGGCCATGGTTTTAGGGATGGTGTGGTTTGCTCGAGCCAGCTCTTGGACTGCTGGTCGCTACATGTGACGAGCAGCCAGCCGGGCTTGTACGAGTAGCCCTTGAAAGTAGGTCCCTCTCCAGGTTCCATGGTCGCGATTCTCTGCAAGATGGTGTTGCAGAGGGACTCCAGTTGTGCGTCCGTCATGGGACTGGAGTCCTTGATACCGACCCGGATCTGGCTAAGGACCTCGCTATAGGCCTGTGTAGGCGGAGGTTTAGTTGGGGGGGTCTCACTCACCCTTGGGGCTTTCGATGCATTCACCGTGTGGTTAGACTTACCACAGAAGGAATGACAGCCACGACCACTCTTCCAAGAGTTTAACGACAAAGAAGAAGATCCAAAGAAGCGGAGCGGAGCAGAGATGTGTAAAATGGACCAATCACATTCCTCAGATTGAAATGCACTTCTTTTGGGCTCACAAAGACGCAGCCTGATTGGTTGATTTTCTCCGTTCCGCTTCTGTGGAAAAACAGCCTAAGACGGGCTTACTGCGCGCTGCAAGCCTCGGTAATAGCCTACGCACCGATGCGTAACGTCTAAGCATTACGTTACGTTACGCCACCTTCCGGTTTGGTTCGTGCGCGCGTCTTGCCCACTCGTAGTGGCATAGGCGTCAGTTGGCCTCATCGCCCCGCCCCACGACCAATTGGGTCATATTTTGCACAAACGACCAATATACGAGTAATTAAATTCTCAAGCGATCTTTACGAAGATCAAAAGGAATATTTTTCTGTAGTGTTTTATTATTATATAATACCTCTAATATTATTAAATCGAAAGTGTGAGTGAGTGTGTTTGTTACGTCTTCACGCCAAAAAGACTTAACCGATTTATACGAAATTTGTAACAGAGATAGTTTATACCCTAACTACTTACATAGCCTACTTTTTATCTGAAAAAAAAGATGGCTTCCTCAGGAATGTGTATATATGTTAATGCAAGCGAAGCCGCGGGCAAAAGCCAGTTAAAAATAAATTACCGATTCATCGATTGCGATTGTTGCAAACTCAATAAAAATAAATCGTTGCACTACACACAATATAGGTACGACGAGTATCATTCACTAAAGCAATACCATTAAATATTACCTCACAGCACCCATCACTTTCAATCTCACGAACGCAAGTCGTACATCAAAGTCAGGTCTCAGACGCCTAGATTTTCTATTTCCATACATTTGATGGATACGTCTGTCAATGCGGTCAAGTGGGTGGAGGCCGGGAAAGTAACTTTCGGACTCGGTCTCTAGACTCAGTAGGTAATGGACCCACAATGTGATACCGTAGGACTTAGAAAGATTTTCGTGAATTAATATTCCCAACTGGACTTTCTCTCCCATCTCTTTGAGACCGTGGACGTAATGACGAGTTCGTACACGAAATTACTAGGCATTATGATTTTATCGCAATATATGTTTGCTTTTATTTTAAAGATGTCACGCAATTCTGTCGTTCCCTTAGAAACTTTTGAATTACAAGGTAGCCGATGCCCCTTTCCAGTGCATATTTTATCTCTATGTAATAATCGCATTAATTTGTTATTTCAAAGCTAGAGTCATTTTCAAAAAACTTGTACATAGTTAAGGGCTTTAATGAAAACGAAACTTAATTGATTCCTTTGTGTACCGATACTTACCCATATCCTTTGTGAGTAACCTTCCTAACACAAAAGACGCGATCGTAATTTTGTCTTTATTAAGCCTTTAACTATGTACATGTTTTGAAAATGACTGGCTACGGTATTCGCGGAACTAATCATAAAACACGCTATCGACCTGATTATATTCAGAGCCCTAATTCTAAATGCGTTTCTCTGATAACTTGGAGAAATCTTCAAACTGGCGATATGCCTAGTATATTGCGACCTCACACACCCGTTCGTGTTAAGTTTGTGCCTCATTTATACGTAATTTTATGCAGCTCGAATCGCAAACATCGTGTTTTAATTCCAGGTGATATACCTGGGATATACCTGAGAAATTGCTTATTTGGAGTTATGTCAAAGTAAACTCGAATTAGCGCCAAGTAAAGGTACTTATTTTATCGTTAACTTCTCATTTACTGTTATATAGTGGAGTGGTTATTATAGTCATAGTCGGAGGACTCTCTACTTACCCAAGGGCCCGATGTATTCTGCTTAAACCTATCTTGGCCAGACAGCCTCATCGCAATATCTTTCGAGTACCTGTCCCCAGCGAAAAGGTATCCCTTTCACGAAACACTTTAAGTGAGTTTCTATTCTAAAAGCGTCGTAAAATGAAAGTTAAATGCACCATTCTGGTCATTAACCAACCCCTGCATAATTAAGTTTATAGAAGTTTATCCAGATACAGGAAACTGTCATTTTTGCTGGCGAACCGAACGAGGTCGTATTATTCTTGAATTACTATATTCAAATGAAGTTTCCGTTCGGCTTTTGATGCTAAGATATTTTGTCATCTATGATGTTTAAATAGAACAATTAAACGGGGGTTTACAAAAACAACATAACTGACTAGACTGGTTGACACTTATAATGAAACATTTATATTGGTGTCAACCAGTATTTAAGCCTTTCTGACGTTTCAGTATCTTTACAGTTACCGTTGTCAAAGGTTAACTGAGAAAACATATTTTTTCTCTGACAGATACATTAATCCGTTTAAATTGTTTTGTTAAAATGTGTCACACTCTTGAAAGCCGTAGGAAATGTTACTTGTTAAGTTTTAACTATCATTTAAAAGGTAGAAAAACCTGCCTTTAATAAATTTGAGCTTCAGTGCATTTTCTTCTTCTGATTTTGATTCTGATTTTTATTAAATCTCATGACCACTCGCTTTTTAAACTTATTTTCTGTTACAAAAAACGAAAAATCCCTAATTTTCACTTGATTTACACGTTTTGAATTCATAATTATGCGAACAATACAAAGTTCGAAGAGTTTATTCAACTGTAAGAGAACAATAAACGAGTTTTACGTGGCTTTCTCAAGTCTTAAAATATATATTTTACATTTAGCTTATTTTCGTAGTAAATAAATGCAGACCACTTAACACGGTAACGAGCGAGACAGGTATAAAACACGAATCGCATTCTGACAGCTCACGCACTGTAATGCTCTGATGTTTATTTTTTAACTAAACTTTTATAAGCTGTGGGCTATCTTGCCGCGACTTCGCTTGTCGCGCGACTCAGACACCTGTCTTGCTCGCACGGTATTGAAAGGAAAGTGACAGATAGTATTATTCGCGCCAGAAAGAGTCGCGGGTCACAGTTATGCTAGACGTACTGTATTCAACTTCCTAGCGATACAAAATGTACGACCATATAATGCCGTTTGGATTAATAGTACATTACTGCAGACGCCGGGAAATAAGGGCTTGCCGGCTGAGTAGGTATAGACGGCCGACCGTAAGGGAGGCCGTCTAGTGATAAGAAGCCGGCAAGCCCTTTTCACGGCTAAGGCATGTATAATGCTGTTCTCAAACATATGCAATGAAATAAAAAAAATACACCATTCAAAAAAACATAATTCAGCTGTTCAGCCAGTTCATGAACACAGACGTCATGTTTAAAAAAAAGTATTTGTAATTTTCCCTCGAATCCCTCTATATTTTTTTCTTTAATAGGTCGTCCACGTGTGTAATGCTCGAATATTAGGGCCATTATACACAACCTGATAATAAGAATCTTAATTTCTATAATAAATAAAATAACGGCAGAGGATTTTAAATATGGTCTATGGTCTCTGGTGACTTACCTATAGACAGTATTTTAAATTTATTCATCAACGCATTGAATCATACAGATTTGTATTCTTAATATCAGTTCGTGTGTACTAGGCATTAACGCGGATATTGTTGGTCCGATGGCTGAATGGGTAGCCACTAGAAAAAATATATATATTAGCTGTTCATAAACACAGACGCCATGTTTACATTAAAATTAAAAACAAATTACTTCCCGGCCTAGGCCTTCAATTTTGTATGAAATTCCTTTACAGTTCTCTCGAATTGTTCCGCCCGAAACTTGACACTTCGAAGCCTGTTTTAACGCACGTTATGACGATATTTCATTGCATGTTTGAGAAAAGACATTTGGATTAAATAGTTCTCAGACATGTTTAGTTGATGCTAATAAATAAGTATGTAGGTGTATAAGTTCAAGGTTAAGAATTTGCTAGTAAAAATATATGTGAAATCACCAAAGGTGTTTTATCAAAGAACACTTTTAGTATGCATCGGCGTACAGCGTATAACCACGTATAACGTACACTTCATGTTCCGTTCCGTGCCGCTCGAGTGCGCGCGTGCAATTTGCTGCAGGCTGCGTCCGTCTTATATTACTAGTTGAGATTTACATTATGCTGCTTATAGACGTGGAAAAATGAAAAGTTCCTTCTTTTGGTATTTGCAAAAGTCATGTGGGAACTGTATTTCATTGTTTGTTTGTAAAATATGACGCAACAAGTCATGGGGTGTGTAGATCTGACCAAACGACGCATGTAACCGGCTACGATCGCACGCCAAAAAACCTAAGAAAGAGCAGTGTACCGTGGTGCACCGTAAAACATTGGGTTATTACAGCGACAACGGTGCGTAGTGAGCTTAATCTTGCTATAGACATAGCTAGCACACTTGTGTAAAATATGGATAAAGTATCTTATTGAACAACACTTTTAACATGCATCGACGTACAGCATATAACGTACACCTTATGTTCCGCTCCGTGCCGCTCGAGTGCGCGTGCAATTTACTGCAATCTGCGTCCCACCGTGTCATATCACTTGTTGAGATTTACATTAATGCTGGCGGTCGCAGCTGTGGAAAACAGCTTTATTTGAATTTAGGGTACAATTTAAAGTGGACCTTACAAAACGTTCCCCCTCTTGGTCTTTGCAAAATTTCCTTCCAAGTGAGAACGGAATTTTAATGGATGTTTGTGTAATATATGACGGAACAACGAGTGAAAAAAACTCATGATTAATGTTTTTTTACTTTATTTACAGGTACGTACATCAGGGCTTTTCAACATAGGTACTCGTGTAAGTATTAAAAAATAAAAAAATATCTGACAATTTTTCTTTTTATCGACAAAGATTCTGTCTAAAATAAAAGTATATTCACGCTAAAACGACAGGTTTAATTTATTTAAAATGTAAAATTCTCTTTATAATATTATAATCGTAGCAGACTTCGTTTTGAATTTATATTTTTACTTGATTTTTCAAAATCACCTCATCACAAATTTTTTCTATCGAACCATTTTCAGTAAAAAAAAAGAAGAACGTCCCGTCATCAAAATATTGACACTACGTTTGATATTACTTTATTTATTTATTTTTAGTCTTAGTTGTTAACCTATTGACCGCCAAGCGGTCTAGCAATTTACCGTGCCACTGACGCCAGAGTAAAAAAAAAAAGATGTGCCCCAAAATCAACAGGGATTGAAAATTACTTGTAGCGGTTAGAATTACAAAGTTTTTGATCATTGAAATTTGGACGGCTGTGGCCGACGGTGGCGTCAGGGGCACGATTTTTTGTTGACGGCCACAGCCGACTGTGGCGGTGAAAAGGTTAAACAAACATTGTTTACATTGAAAAAGCTTGCTTGAACATGACTTGTTCGTTCTTATTAGGAATTTATGGGGATTATAATTAACAGCTAATTTAGAATAGGGCTTTTTGTAAAAATAAAGTAAGTACATATGTTATATTACAGCTAAACGTCGAAGCTCCACCTTTTCTAGGTTCGACTGGTCAAACCTAACCTCTATAACAAGACATCGTAATCAAAGTCTACACCAAAGGCGTGTTTCAGTCTTTGACTACCATGTTTATATATCTAATCGTAGGAGAACCCAAATTGGACAGTTAAACTTCGAAACTCAATACGATCTAATATTTCATGGTAATTATGCAAAGACGTACAACGTACATTATTTTCCGATTCGTCACGCTCGAGTGCCGCATCGGTACAATTCACGATCGATGTCTCGCACCGTTGAACCGTTAATATTTAGCTTTAGTCATTCACGAACATATTTACTTATCATAAGTTTGCTTTTCAAACTTATTTCGTAAAATACATGATATTATATAAAGACGTACAGCGTACGTCATTTTCCGATTCGCCACGCTCGAGTTTCACGGCGATATAATTTACTATCGATGTCTCGTACCGCTGAACCGTATATGTCATTTTCGTTGATATTTAGCTTAAGCCGCTCATAGATATAGTTACTTATCGCAAGTCTGTATTTTATACTTATTTTGTATAAAGATACATGATTATTATGTAAAGGCGTACATCGTACGTAATTTCTCGATTTGTCACGCGATATTATTTATTTATCATGTGATAAACGCAAGTAAAGCAACCATCATTGCCCTGCTATTAATAATTACATTAAGCCTCTCATTGAAGTGGTTGATAAGTCTGATTTTTAAACTTAGTTTGTATCACATTAAATACATGGCTATTATACAAAAGCGTACAACGTATAATATTATCCAATTCGTCACGCTTGAGTGATCGAGTAATTTCATCAAGCATCGATACAATTTATTATCGATGTTTCGTACCGCTGAACCGTATAAGTAACCTGTTGATATTTACTTTAAGCCGTTAACTGACATGGTTACTTAGCATAAGTCTGCTTTTTAAATACATTTTGTATCAAAATACACGGTTATCATGAAGCGTACAATATATATTATTTTTCTCAAACATCCAAGGAAATGTCGTTCTTATGATCGTGGTAATAGAACGCGAAATACGTCTTTGTATAGCAATTGTTGAAGATTCGTTCTAATTTCAAATTAGAACGATATAAAGGAATTTCACACAACATTATTGGCCGTAGCCAACAAAGAGATTGTCTTTTGTTTCAGTGGGGTTTATTTCTTTTATTGATAATCTATGGCATACTGCCAATAAAAAAAAAAACTTAGTTTGTGCATGTATATTTACGTTTTATTTCTTATATTTAACTAGATTATTCAATTAGATTAAATCAGATATTCAATAAAATAAACAAGGAATCACGTTTATTGTAAAAAAATATAACAATATCTTATTAATAAGGTGTTGTAATTTTTTTATAAATAGAATCATCTTAATATTTGGTGGCAAAAACATTGACCCGAACAGCTTAAAAAAATAAATTTGTTTCTTTTTATTAAATTTGAAATGAATTTGTTTTTATATGAATATATGAGCTGAACATTTGTATTATTTCCTTGGATTTATTTGAGAAAAGCACTATACAAGCCTCGGCGCGAACAGGGATTGTCG
Organism: Apotomis turbidana; assembly: GCA_905147355.2. Taxonomy (NCBI): domain Eukaryota; kingdom Metazoa; phylum Arthropoda; class Insecta; order Lepidoptera; family Tortricidae; genus Apotomis; species Apotomis turbidana. The sequence goes on along the minus strand of LR990283.1, from coordinate 27,505,152 downwards.
GCCTCGTATCTCTAGATGGCCTCGTTATCACTCGGCCATCTATTACTACTCGGCCAATAATCCTATTTCGCGGCCTCTGCAGTAATGTACTATTCCGATTCATCACGCTCGAGTTTCGCGTCGATACAATTTACTATCGATGTCTACTATCGTCGCACCGTATAAGTAACCTGTTGATATTAAGCTTAAGCCACTTTGAAGACATCTTCCGTGACTTTCGTGTTCAATGTTACGTTATGAGTCACGTAGTAGAATATAATACTCTTTAATGAACATCTCGAGAAGTAAGAAATATAAACACAGGTAATAAATAAATAAATATAAAATAAATATCGGACAATTAAATACACATATATATTTATTGGGTAGTATGCTGTAGCTAATAATAAGTAATTCCTAAATGAGCATTTCTCAAAGTTTTGTACAAAACTAAGACTGCAATTACAGTTCAATAGAATTTTCCTATTTCGTTACCAATTATGTTTCGTTGTTATGGCTATGTTTGATAAGGAAGGTTCTGTTATGCTTATACTTCTTTAAATATATATAACCTGGAATCAATGTATTGGAAATCACAAAGAAAATTCGTAAACAAATAGGAAAAAAATATTTTTGAACATTAATTGATGTCTTAATTTTGTATAAACTTTTTTAGAAATACTCAAATGACAATCATTTCATAAATCAAAAATAACATATGACAATTGAAAAAACATTCCAGTCAGTATTATTTATTTAAACTTTATTGCACAAAACAAAAGTCAGTAAAAATGGCAAAATTAATGCCTAATGGTATTCTCTACCAGTCAACCATAGGGCCAAACAGAGATGCTTCCAGTAATAAAATGGAAACATTTTTATTCACCAGCTAATCCCCATAACTCACTTACTGAACTTTTAGAGCTGCAAAATGGAGAGAATTAAAAATCGAACGACCAAGTCCAAATTCTCTGTGTAGCGTAGAGTAATCCGCTACGGCGTAGCACTTTTATGGCGAATTCGTAGCACGCGCGGGCGCCTCGTAGCATTGATTTATCGAAAGTGACGTAGTAGCTAGTTATTAAATTCTGTGTCTATTCTCTTCGGAATCGGAAGTTTATTCTACAAGTAGGCATGATGGGGTATGTACATGTCATAAATCGAGTAGGTAGGAAAATATGTGAAGAGAAAAAAGTCGCAACAGATTATGATCGAGCCAGCGTAGCGTCTCCTTTTCAGTTTGGTCTAAAATTATTTCCTGCTTCGACGCTTATTGTTTACATTTCAAAATGACAGGTTGGTGTATTTCGTTGACCAGTAACTAGGGATGGCACACGCAGTTCTTTGCATGAACGTGACAACATCGAACATAAGTAGTTAATTTTTTCTATGCCACGGAGGTGGCAATCAATCGTGGCCCACCTGGTGGTGAGCGGTTACCATAGCCTATACACTGAAAAAATAAATAGCTCAACTAGTTTAACTACTTGAGAACAAGCCAAAATGTGATTACTAGTAACCAAAATTATGCTAATTTTACGTAACTTATTTTGGCTACTAGTAGCCCTCATTTTCTCAGTCCTCCGATTTATGTAACTATCAGCTAACATTTGAGCTACTGTTAATAAAAAAAAAACTGTGTAGATGCTTGCATATCTCGGGCATTCGCAAACGTGTTGCCGACCCTTTAAAAATCTTCATACCTATTATATTTAGAGGAAATAATGTTCAAAGGCAAAAAATGCCACATTAGCAGGAAAGACCCTCGTTCTGTTCCACCCTGTATATTGGTTGTGGACAACCAAATGCGGCGATACATCGTCCCCAGCGCCGATCACTCGCGAGTGACACACGCGACCACACGCCATAAATAAATCCTTTTCGCTTTACAACGGTTAAAAGGCGTGACGCCTTTAGTGTTTCTTCGGTTCATACGACGTTATAATATTAAGCTGTGGCATGGACACTTTTGTGCGTACGATTCTAAAAGGAGGTAACTACCTTACAGTTTCTATGACTTATACAACGTTACCATTTTAAGGAGTGACGTGGACCGTTTGAAAGCGTTCGTTAGCAGGATCAATTTGACCGATGCCTCGTTTGTCATTCCTAAAGTGATCGCTTTTTCATGGTTAACGTATTCACTGCCAGAGGGCGTGGCCTAGGAACAAACTTGTATGACAGTGGTATGATATGCGTCGCTGACACTTGACAGTGAATGCGTAAAGTAAAAAGCGCATAATAAAATAAATTTTAACCAAAAATTTCAATCCTAAAACTCTTTAATTTGTGTATTGGAGCGAATGCACGATTTCATATGGAATCTATAGCAATTGAGTAGTTCAGCCGATTTCTATTCACGATAAGATATCATCATGTAGTGGTATACCTCGTACGTAGTCCTTAAGTAAAATATTAGTGGGTAAGTTGATCAAGAAGTAAATAAAGTTTAAGTATTACAAAAAGAGGCGTTCATTAAAGGTGTTTATTATAATTACCTCGACGTTCCGGAAATGATTATACGTCCATGGTCTCGAATCGACTGATGACATGACATGTAAAATCACGTACGGAACATCGAGATAATTTATATACTTATTTTTTAAATGCGATTAAGCCTCGTTTTTTTATAACAATGTGCGAAAATCGTGTGAATTTAAATTCATATATAAATAAAGTTAGTTAAAAGTATTTCAATAGCTCCCGGCAATATATGACTATCTATGTATCTATCAGCCACAAACGTCCACAGCTGAACATCCATGACTCGCCACAAAGTGCGATCCCGTGCAGAACGAATCCATTGATTCCCCGCTACCTTCACGAGGTCATTAGTCCTTCTAGTCTGGCGCCGACCCATGCTGCGCTTTCCTATACGTGGTGGCCACTCTAGAACTTTGTTGCACCAACGGCCGTTGATATGACTGCAACTGCGACTTCATATGTCGCGTGACTCACGTTTGACTGTTTTGCTCGTGCAGCATTGAAAGGAAAGAGACAGGCGGTATTAGTCGTTCAGTCGCGTGTCAGTTGTGGTGCGGGTGCAATACTAACCAGAATACTTTATCATACAAATAAGTTTCTTAACCTCAAAAAACTTTTACAGCAATCTGTGAAATAAGTATCATGGAGGGATGGCGCGGATTACAGTACCCTTATCATGAGGTTGCAGTGACCGTACTCGCTAGCGAGAGCGTACAGTGCGACCCAAAAGAGTAGAAAATAAATGAGGGCGCCACTTCCTTCGCAACTGTCACATTTTTGACGTAAAGTGCTTGAATATGGTAACAATTTTGTATGAAAAATTTTAGTTCCTTTTTCATCCGTTTTCTACTCTATTGTGTCGGGCTGTAAATAATTTGTATGGAGAATAGTACAGCGCCCCTAGCGGTCACTTTGTAGAACTACAATTCTCCATACAAATAGTTTACGCAGTCGCTAGCGAGTACAGCTAGAGAGACTTCATTTGTCGTGTGTCTCAGGTTTAACTGTCTTGCTCGTTCGGCATTGAAAGGAAAGAGACAGGCAATAAGTCGTGCGAGTCGCGTGTCAACAGTCATACTTTATCATACAAATAAGTTGCTTAACAACCCCAACAAACTTTAACCGCAATCCGCGAAATACGTATCATTGAGGGATGGCGCTGATCACTGTTTGAAGTAGTTTTGCAAGGGAGCAGTAAAGTTTTGGTGTGGTATCATTTTACACTGTTGGTGATAATGGTGATCAATATCATCGTGTAGTTGACACTTAAAATATAGATTAAAGTTTATTTAGTAGTGGTTCAAGTTTTAATGCAGGGGTGTATGTTAAATTGTTGGGATAGGTAATTATTTAAAACTAATCTTTGAGTCACTTTGATAATGTACAATTTTTTTAAGGGAATAACTATTCTATAACCGTCTTTGGATGTCCAACTATCCCTGTACCAAAATTGGTTAAAATCCGTCCAGCCGTTCCGGCGTGAAGAGCGAGCAAACATTTTTTTACCAACAGTTGGCGCTGTAAATCTGGCATCGGGTTGTTAAGACTTTTCCGAAATAATGACCCATAGAAAACTTTCAAATATATTTTATAATAGTACGTATATATTTACGAGTAGATATAAATAATAATAATAAATACGATCATTGCCCGATAGTCGTATCGGCGCACGGTCTTATAGCGAAGTGTCTCGACAACACCTTAAGAGACTCGCTAGATGGCTGGATCAAGTGCCAGATACAGAAGGCGGTACTCCTGGACATGGCGCGCATCGTCAGGAGGTTCCTCTCTCTGCAGCCCTGACCACCGGTAGCCTTGGCCCTGCACCGCTGCCGGCGGCACCCTAGGTTAGGTTTTTTTATAAAGTATTTATATTTTATAATTACTTTATTGTATTTTACTTTTTATATAAATTAATTGTAAAAAGCCTTGCCTAAGAAATAAGATAAATAAAGGAATAATAATAATACTCTTTATTGTGCACCACTAAATATAAATAAAGATTACACAAAGAAATTGCAAAAAAACAATACAGTTGGTAGCAACAGGCGGTCTAAGGTAAGGTCGGTAGAAGTAGTTTTTCAATAGATTCTCAGCTGAGTTTCCCCCCTTCTCGTCTTCCACGATTAGGTATTTGCATCCGTGCCTGCGAATAATTGAATAACTTATCATTTTTTTAATTACTTGAATTGAGTCCGAAGAGAAACTGCATTTAACGAAGCATAAATGGTATTTTAAACACATTTTATGTTGTAACGTTACACGTACATATATCACTAAAACAAACCTTAAACCTATTTATTTACTAATTAAAAATAACATTAATAACTTAAAACTACATTAAAAACTAAATGTTACATTAATAATGGGTTAAATATAAGTAATAAGCATTATAAAATCATCAACACGCTAAGTAATTTAAATATGTCGCGCCGCTAATATAACATTCACTCGAATGAACGTTTTTTCTGTTGCACTCGCAAGTACGAATGAACGGATCATAAACATGACTGCGCTGTGTCACCGCGCCGCGCCTGATCACTTGTTCATTAAGCCAATACGTTGAGTGGAACGCACGTCGCTTAAATCGATCGCTGCTACGGATTTTTCTTTGAAACCGTAATCGAATTTTAACTTCGTCCCTACGTGTTCCTCAACAAATATAAAAATCACTGTCGTGATTAAGTGTGTGTAAGGTTACCCCAAACTGGGTAAGTGGATACATTTTATTTGCTAGTAGCTTAGAATGTCTTAGTGCTGATTACTTGCTTGTGAATTTTAACTTTCAGATTTATATTATAAACATTTCATAGTAAATGTACTGTAACTAAATAAATATCACTTCCTTGAAATATTTTGTTCAAAAGTAGCTATTGCAAATTTGCAAATCATCATATTCGTTATAAAGCCACCCTCTAATTTGTAATAAAAATTCATTACATATAAATTTCATCATTTTACGAATTAACTTCGCCTTTTTGTAATCTCCGTATCTGAATTGCGAACATCCACGGCAACACAACTACAAAAGTGCTTACCCGCTTGCCTTTGGCGTTCACAAATACTTATGGACCGTTTTTAACGCCTTGTTTGATGGCGCGTTCCAGGGTCCACGGTCCAGAGTGACCCTTTTGTGGCTTCCTGCTTGTCGCTCGCCTGCCGCTTCGCTTCTGGCCCTTTTTCGAATCAGCGCCACGTTTCTACTGAGAAGCGCTGAACTCAGCGCCGATGAAAATTGCCGGCGCTTACCAACTCGGCACCATCAGGGGAGTACTTTGGCTGCAGACGACTAGCGGAATCCGATCATTAGCGTATTTTGCTCAAACCCACGCATTTAAAACTTTTCCGACTGAGCTACCGTTCCTAATAAAAATATTATTAATTTGACCGTTCTTCTGCCTCCTCATTTATCTCTTGCTCATACCTAGTGGGACAGTAAGGAGGGTGACCCTAACAGACGGGACAATGTTACACGATAAATTAATAATTAAGATAACTAAATAAGATAGATAAGATAAGATAAGATATTCATTGAATAATAATTGGCAAAAAATTACATGCGCCTGAACTAGGATTCCCTGTGTTTCAGGCATTAAGAGGACTAACTTATTAACAATTTCTTAAATAAATAATCATAAACACATTGAATGATAAATTATAGATCGGATACAATAATATTTAATTAGAATGAATACATGAAAATCAACTTAGAACAATCAGTAACTTCTCTGTATCTTCGTATGACATATTTTGTAGTGTTTCCCAGAGTGTTTTCTTACATTTCGCGTAGCTGAGTGGATATATATCCAGCTTCGTATTAAGCCTACTGTACAGGAGAGGACCCAGCGAAACAAAAAATCTAAAACAGAAGTGACTCCTTCGAATGGTTTTAGAGCAAACAATATCCTTGCGCCGTTTATTAGTATACTCAGTGCTATAAGGGATTGCAGCGTGCTGTTTTAGGACCGTGATTTGTATAAATAGTTGCCGAACGGATGGTACTTCACGTCAGGACTTATAAAGAAGGTTAGTAGGGTAGAGGAAAGGACCGGAAGTGGATACCTTTAGAATTGCTCTTTGAGCTCTTTCTAAGTTTAATAATGTAGTTTTGGCCATGCCGCCCCATGAGGAAAATTGACATAGGGCAAATAGACTTGTTTGATTAACTGTGGGTCCGCAAATGAACACAGTTTTAAATACCTGAAACAAGAGCCGTATAATATTACTTGTTGAATTTTATTTCATATTCTATTAAAAAGGAAAGGATCAAACGACAAGGTCAAACAATATAATAAGCTCATAGCGTCATTTGACTTATGTATGTACATAATTTACCTATGTATATTACACATTTAATACATGTTTCAGAAATAAGAAACATCATTTTATTGGACTCATTATCATCATTATGATCATATCAGCCTTTGAACGTCCACTGCTGGACAAAGGCCTCTCCCAAAGTTCTCCACAGCGATTGGTCTTGCGCTAGCCCTCATCCAATTTCTGGTCGCGATCCTAACCAGGTCACCGGTCCGTCTTGTTAGGGGCCTTCCCACGCTGCGTCTTCCAGTCCGCGCTCGCAACTCAAGAACTTTTCTTCCCCAACGGCCATCGGTTCTACGTGCAATGTGACCCTACGTGGTACATGACACGTGGGCCGCCCACTGCCACCTATGTTTGCCGACTGTCTGAGCTATATCTTCAATCTCTTGGTTATGGTTCTCTTGCGTATCTTATCATTTCGGATTTAATCCCGCAAGGCACTTCGAGCATAGCTCGTTCCATTGCTTTTTGAGTAATTTTGAGCCTTCTTGGACTCATATGGCCGATGAATTTGCAAGGTATTACATTCATCATCACAACATGCACAAGTGAACACATCCACAGAACGGAAACTAGTAGGTCTTGCGCATTGTATTCCGTAGTCAACACTACTTACTTTACTTCTATGGCACTACAGATCATTGTGGGTCTCGGCCCCGTGATTTTCTCCCATTTTGCTCTGCCTATGAACTCCCTTTCTCCGAGCTATTTTCCTGCCTATGCAAGTATGCACCTGGAATCCATCATCCTTCACAGTTTATCTGGCCCTATTTTGTTGCACAATCAATTTATAACAGTTTTGACAGCTCTGTTGTTATCCTTTCTTTCGAGGTATTCTGCCTACATTTGCCAATAAAGGACTTACTGTTGAGTTTCTTTCGGCATTCTTCTCACCGGCGGTCTCCTCTTGGGAAATGCCGGTAGATTCACAACTTGTAAAAGTGCTCTTGTGGACTAGTTACTGAATAAATTATTTAGTTTAGTTTACTCTGTATCAGACAATCGTTTAGCTATATCCCGCGCCAAACAGTACTTGCATATTACGTCCCTAATTAACGCTCCTACGAGTATAATAAACATGGGAGTTTCGGAACGTGGCTGCCGTGCTGAGCGCGGTGCCAGTCAGATTTGCGATTGTTCTTACATACTCTTTTGTTTGCGCACAACTTTACTGTCTGTGTATAGGCTTTTAATAACGTGCACAGACACGTCCGTGGACGCGATATACGTGTATGTATAGAACTGCGTTTATTGGCGATTGTATGGCGTTGCAAATGGTGTTGAAAGGCTGTGCGTACTGTGGTTATCTCTCGTATATTTGCTACTGTCTTTCGTTCGATGCAGGTGTAAAAGCTCAATAATAGTGTCGAAAGGTTCGTATTAAACGCGCACAGACAGACAGCCCTTTCCAAGGGACATCGGTTTCCCTCAAGGATCTCCATGGTAACGACTTACGCTACCCATATAGTGTTGCTTTAATTTTATTTCCGCGTCAACATTGCATATGGTATAAATAACTTCCCTCGAGTATAATCCGTGCCGGCAGCGATATTTCCGTATGTTCTTAATCTTTTGTTTCAGCAATACTTAATACTGCGTGTGTATAGACTTCATAACCTGCACAAACACGTTAATACATAAGCATACACACTTACACGTTTACACGTAACATGTTTATACGTAAGCATGTATGCTGCGTTTATTTGACATTGTATCGTGATGCATTATAAGCGTATATCTTTTATCATGTCGTACTCATTTGTTACGGTCGATACGGTTTAAGGTTGTTCACCAACGTTCTTATCACAAGCTTTTACTCTGTTCACATTTTCACCTGTTCATAATGTAAAGGTAGTGTTTGGCAAGCTAAATCAGCGGATTTGGAAGTTGCACGACCTTAAACTCGCTACTAAGTTGTCCGTGTACAAAACCATTGTATGGCCAATTTTGCTGTATGCTTCTGAGACATGGTGTCTCTATAGACGGGACATCATCATCATCATCATAACACAAACCTAACCTAATCTATAGGTAGACATTGTTAAGTTTTCTGAAACATGTATGACTTCCCAGGAAAAAAATGTCAATAAAATGAAAATTCTATGAAATGAAACATTCGGTGAAATGTTTTTCTATACAAGAAGAGGATCCCATATCTAACACTAGACACTAACTATAACATCTAGATATTGATAGGACTGTATAACAGAGACCAGCTAGAATACGAGCAATTCCAGCTGTTGTGTTAGGTATGGAATAATACTTATACCTAAAGATATTCTATCTTATATTTTTCAGCCACGGACACTCCAACAAGGACTTGTTTGAGTAACATTAATTGGAAAATGAAGCTTACCTAATTCTATCCAAAAACGTGATTAATATTTTTTCGGCCAGGTGTAATCTTTAAAACTTCGTTAATTAACTAAATTAAATAACTTCCGATTCTCATTTTAAGTTTGGGAAGTCAAACAAGCATGGTTTTTATAACCGATATTACGTGTTTTTATTCTCGGCAGTTTTTACATTCTATAGAGATTAAGTAATAATTATAAAAATTGGCCAAGTGCGACTCCGACTCGCGCATGAAGGGTTCCGTACCATAATCTATAACGAGTTTGTTGTATGGGAGCCCCTCTTAAATATTTATTTTATTTTATTTTTAGTATGTTTTGTTACAGCGGCATTAGAAATACATCATCTGTGAAAATTTCAACTGTCTATAGCTATCACTGTTCTTGAGATACAGCCTGGTGACAGACGGACGGACGGACAACGAAGTCTCAGTAATAGGGTCCCGTTTTTACCCTTTGGGTACGGAACCCTAAAAACGGTTTAAACACGTAAAAATTGACAGGAACGGCCCGACATATATCGAACTCATACGGAGCTCTTCTTCAGAGACAGCTATCCGTGCATGCTACGTGACTGAGGCGCTGAGGGCAGCCAGGAGAGCGAAAACCAGTGCAGTGGGCCGTGAGCCGCGTAGCAGCACGGATAGCTGTCTCTGACCTTATTTAATGAATGAATGAATGAATGAATGATCTTTATTTGCATAAAATGTGGTACAATGCTAATAGTAAAATGGAAACACACATTTCACCAGCAGCTGGCATGCAAAAATACAATGAAGTATAATCTGGTATACCTACAATGCTATGATTTTAATATTAACAATCTCTATTAAAATCATATAGAATATTTAAATGTCGGGGTTATAACAGTAAATTAATACACAACTAATAAAATTAATTAAATTACTATACCTAAATCAGAAAAAATTCAGATGCTTACCAACGTTGTGGATTTACGTTGTCAATAATGAGAATGTATAATTATTAAAATATTTAAACCAATAGAAATACTTTCAGTTTTACTTGGTTTTACTAATTAAATAAATATGACAAGCCCAAATACCACCTTATTTATATGTCAATATTTATAGTAATCAAAAAATTCATCGATAGAGTAGAAACATTCTTCTACTAGCCAATTTTTAAGGTTAATTTTGAACAAGCTAATTGGCGATTGTTTAATATCATAATTAGCGGATGAAGAGCGCAGGGCTTACGTGTATTTCCAGGGTGTCGGAGCCGGGGAAGATGGTAAAAATAAATAAAGACTTGATGAACAGAAGGACGGCGTGTATTCGTGGTGACGCACGGATGGAGAAGAAGGAATGTTGCTATATCAATAATTAAATATAAAAACTTATATTTAAACATAATGTTGCTACTTATGTGTGCAACATACTGCCGCCTCACAATAACAAATATTTATCGGAATAAAACTATCTAATTGGGCCTTTTCTAAATTATTGCAAAAATGATTAACATAGCAAAACTATCTAAAACAATGTTTATTTACCATACTAATTTACTTTTGCTTGTTTAAAGATAGGAATAAAGTATATCATACATTGATACAGCATTATGTAACATCAAAGTATTCAAATAAGATTATTACTAAATGGGTTAGACTAATGATTCAGCACATCTATGTATAGTAAAGATTAGCATGTATGTACCTATCCGTTAACATACAAAACAGTTATATGCTTAAATTGTACATATATTATTAAGAATTACTATTCTAGCACATTTTGATAGCACACACTAAGTGCTTATATTTATTTTGATGTTATATATAATAACGTAACTGATGCATTATTCAGTTTTATAAAGTAACATAACTCAACAAATCACAGACATTAATTTCAGTCTTAATCTTAAACTAAAATACACAAACATTCATAAAAATGGAACATTTAGGGCTCTATTGGTAGCACACAGATTTTATGAATAGATCTTTTGTGAGTATGACCGCTTGCCGTTTGCACCTCAACTGCCCGTACTAAATTATCCTTACCGGGATATAAACTGGTGACCCTAGCCATGGGCCATTCGAGGGGAGGCGAATTATCATTCCGTAATATAACTAAACTACCAACAGCGAGATTTGGCATAACCGACTGCCATTTAGGTCGGTTTTGCAGTTGATTCAAATAGTGCCTGCTCCAATACTTCCAGAATATCTGCTTCATGCTGGTTAAAATTGACCAGAATCTGAGTAGATTAGTGTGCTTGCTACTTACATCTTGTTCTGGGTAAGTATTGAGCGGAGCACCAGTGAGGAAATGACCTGGCGAGAGGTACGACAGATCATTTGGATCAGTCGACAGAGCTGTGAGCGGACGTGAGTTTAGAACGCCCTCTATTTCCACCAGCACGGTGTTCAACTGCTCGTACGTTAGTAGAGCCCTCCCAACAACGCGTTTCAAATGATTTTTCATGCTTTTTACACCACTTTCCCACAACGAACCGAAAATCGGGCTATAACACGGTATGAAATGGAAATTGATACCCTTGTGGGCTCCGTATGATTGTACAGCGCGCTGGTGGCCTTGGCAGGCATGCAAGCGATAGAACTCATCTAATTGATTCCTTGCGCTTTTATACGTAGATGCATTGTCGCAGTACACGTCGCTGGGCAGGTTACGCCGCGCTATAAAGCGCTTGAAGCAGGCAAGAAAGCACTCTGTCGTTAAATCGCTGCAGAGCTCAAGATGAATCGCCTTCGTGGCAAAACATACGAACAAAGCTATGTATCCTTTACTGATTACTGGTTTTCTGATGCGACTGTTTTTTACCGTCACCGGCCCAGCGAAGTCCACTCCGACCCTCTCGAAAGGGCGACAAGCAGTGACGCGCGCTGCCGGCAAGGAACCCATCAGCTGAGTCGTCGCAGCAGCCTTCAATCTGAAACATATTACACATTTATGTATAACCTTTTTCACACTGCGCAAACCGTCAGCTATCCAGAATCGCTGTCTTAAGGAACACAAAACTAGTCTTTGATCTGCATGTTGTAAGCAAATATGCTCATTTCTCACAATCAACTCTGTAATAAAGGATTTTTTCGGCAATATGGCCGGATGCTGTGCAGCATATGGAAGCGGCGCATTTTGCAGGCGACCACCAACTCTTAAAATGCCTTCACTATCAAGAAAGGGAGTCAATGACCTTAAATCACCTTTAGGTTGCTTGTGAGATTGCAGCAACTTAATGTCATCACTATAAAATTGAGCCTGCTCTTGCTTGACTATCAACATGAGCGACTTATCTAATTCCGAAGCAGTAAGAAACCCTTTTACATTTTGAGAAGTTGGTTTCACATTATTGCAAAATCTAAGAATGTATGCTAAAACTCGTGTCATTTTACCTATAGTAGAATACCTTTTCAGAATGTCAAAGACATCAGTATCATTACTGACTGTGCTTGTAAGACACAGCGTATGATCAGATTTCAATTCAGGGAGCTCTCCAGGAGTTAATGCTTCATCTGGAAAGTTATATTGTTTATCATGTAAAAATGATGGGCCATGCCACCATAAGGTGTGAGCATGTATTTCTTGAGGTTGAAGACCCTTGCTGAGACAATCTGACGGATTGTCATTAGTATTTACATAGTGCCAATCACAACCTTGCGCCAGTTGCCCTATGGAACGTACTCTATTTGCTACGTATGTTTGGAGCTTTGTTGGATCAGTTTTCAACCACGCTAACACGATCTGTGAGTCCGAAAACAGGTGAGTTGCATGTATACTTATCTTTATAGAGAGTGCATTATGGACTTTCTTTATCAACCCTGATAACAGCAGTGCAGCGTTCAACTCGAGCCTCGGGGTGGTAAGCTTACTCTTACATGGATTAATGCGTGACTTAGAACATAGCAGCTCGACACGCACATTCCCATCGTCGTCAATAGTGCGCAAGTATACGCAGCAGCCGTAAGCTACTGACGAAGCGTCGGCAAACCCGATCAGCTGATTAAGTACAGTCTTCTCCGGCTTTACACAGCGCTGTATAACAACTGGTTGCATTTGCGAAAGATCCTTAGCAAAGTCAGTCCACATACTACGAATACTATCTGGAGGAGTGGAGTCCCAGGCCAGGTTTGCTATGTGCAGCTGTTGCATAATGACTTTTGCGCGGACGAAAATCGGCCCGATTTTCCCCAATGGGTCAAAGAACTTGGTTATATAGCTTAAAATGTCGCGTTTTGAATCGTTTGCGCTAGTATATGGCTCAGGGCACGTGGTCTTGAGGACATCAGACCTTGACGTCAAATTGAATGCCTAGCGTCTTCACAAACGCGTCATTTTTCTGAAGCTCCACTTCCCCAAAGTGTTGACTGTCTTTGGGCACGTTATCTAATATAGACTCACAGTTTGAAGCCCATTTGTGCAACTGAAAGCTTCCCATACTGAGCATTTGAGTTAACTGAACTTGCGTTTGCAATAACTCTTGTTCCGTGCTACATGAGACTAGAATGTCATCTACATAAGTATTGTTTTGTATTGCCGATGATGCTAGAGGCATAGAACTCTCATGCCTCTCAGCAAGGTCCCTGAGACAGCGAGTGGCCAAGTAACTCGAACTCTTGAGACCGTATGTGATTGTGTTAAGTTGAATGCACTTGACATCCTGCTCCGGTGATTCTCTCCAGAGAATGTTTTGCAGCAATCGCTGAGCTGGGTCTATCTCTATACAGCGGAACATCTTTTTAATGTCACAGATAAAAAAGAACCTGTCCATTCTGAATAGCAGAAGGATATCAAAGAGGTCTCTTTGGACTACAGGACCATTGAGCAGCATATCATTGAGCGACACTTTTTTGTTAGTAAGCATACTACCATCAAATACAGTCCGGAGCTTGGTCGAGCGTGAGCTCTCATTTATTACTGCATGGTGTGGCAGAAAGTAAGCAGGATCCTTACTTAAATCGAATGTGCCAATATCACGATATTCACCATGGTTCAGCTCCAGATACTGATCTATAAACTTTTTATATTCGCTGAAAAGAGCTGGGTTTTTGTGCAGCTTCTTTTCTAAATTTAGAAATCTATTGAGCGCTAAGTGAAATGACTCCCCTAACTCAGAGTTCATTTGCTCCAAAGGGACCTTGATGGGCATTGACACTTGGTACTTATTATTCTCAAGCTTAGTAGTTTCCCTAAAGAGATTTTCACAATACTCATGCTCTGGTAACTGCTCGGGGAAGATTTCAGGCACTTGTTCAGTTTCCCAAAATGCACTCAGTTGATTGCTAATACTATTGTCACATTCTCTACAAAATAAAGTTACAACCTGATCATTGGTCGCAGCAGGCGCCTGTGTGCGGCCAGCTACCACCAGGCCGAAGGATGTGTGGACTAGCGATGGGCTGCCAGGATGTGTGTTGCTCGCTGTTGCAGATCTCTCGTTGCCGGCAGGTGTGAAGGGTTGGCTGCTCACCGGATCTCCACTACTCTGCGGTTGCGGCAGGAGAATCTGAAAGAATATGTCAGCTCCAAGCAACAAATGCACATCACCAGGCTTACAGAAGTCCTCATCCGCTAGCTTGCAATTGGGAGGAAATGTTATTTGTGACATATCAATCCAAGTCTGTGGCAATTTGGTTGTTATTGTCTTAACGACATGACAGTTGACATTTACTTTGAATGGATAAACTGCAGAGTGCACATCAAGGTTTATACATTTGTCAACTTTTTGTTCTGCATTTGTGATGCCGATTATAGTGGTGCTAGCTCCATGCATTGACTTTCCTAATATATCCACCACCTTCTGTGTGATGAAGGATGCCTGAGATGCACTGTCAAGGAGCGCCCGTGCATATAGAACCATTCCCGATTCTGCTACAAGTTTTACGCGTGCAGTTGGCAACAAGACATAATTCTGACAGTGGGTTGCAACAGACATACTTACAGAGGTGCTTGTATTTTGTGTGGGTACATCATGATGAAGCAAAGTATTGTGCTCAAGCTTACACACGGCACACCGAAAATGAAATTTGCATTTGCGCTTGTGTTGCGACAAACAAATATTGCATAATTTGTTTGCCGAAGCGAACTCCAAGCGTTTATTTATTTGAGCCAATTGAAAACTTGGGCACTTAAATAATTTATGGTCTGACTTACAGTAGAGACATGCAGCGGCTGGTGGCAGGCTCTTTGCAGCAACAGGGTGGCTGACGAGTCGTTGCAACTTCTGCACGTTGCAGTCGGCGTTCTCGAAAGCCTGCGCACGCTTCTCTAGGTAATCTACAAACTCGTTCAGTGTTGCAGGAGTAGAGTTGTCTCGATCTAGCTGGAATTGCCGATATGTCACCATGTCTAGTTTCCTCGACAGGATGCAAATGATGATGGAGTCCCAACTATCAACACTCTCTCCCAAGTTCCTTAATGCTGCGAGATTTTGTTTGACAACTGAAATAAATTGTCGTAAATTAGTCACACTTGATCGCGTTATAGTGGGCAAGTCCAAAAGAGCGGTTATGTGTTCATGTATAATAATATTTTTATTATCATAACGTTTCTTTAGCAGTTTTAGTGCTTCTGGATCGCTGTCGTCTGTCAGAGGCAAATTATTTATTAAGGCTAACGGTTCACCCTCAAGAAAACCTCTTAGGTAGTATAGTTTTTGCACAGCCGTAAACGATGTTGAACTGTGTATCATAGCTGTAAACATGCTCATGAACTCGATATAGTCTGAGTACTTACCGTTGAAGGTTGGAATTACTACGCTAGGTAACTTAATATTTCCCGGGCCTGAGGACATCGCACTTTCAGACGGCGAGGGGCTGCTCTTCTGACGATTCGCATTTATAATGGAGTCCAATAATGCAAGTAGGCACATATAGTTGTCCTCCACTTCATCAGCGTCAGAGTCCTCCTGGGCTTCGGTGCCTAAAGCGTCAATTTTTACGGACAAGCGCTCATACTCCGTAAAAGATTCAATGAGCCTTTGGCGCTTAACCACCACTAGCTCTAGTGGGGCTTCAAGGAGCTCCTCCTTGTTGAAAGAGTTTTTTAAGCGCGTTATTGAACCTTTAGCGCGCGCCCTGGCGGCTTTACACAATTTCAGCTCAGACATTCTACAACACTACTTTTTATAGCTATCTTAATGTCTCTGAATAAAAATAGCGACCACAACTTAAATATTTCAACACAAAACCGACAAAAAATTTCACTTAGTAAGTTTGAAAACTCCGTTGAATCGAAGCTTGAATTGAACACAAAACGGCAAAAATGGCGTCTGTTTCAAACACGACGTGAAGTTGCTGACAGTTGCTGGCGTCTCGCTTGCTGGTTCGGCGATCCTATTCGTTGCAGCGGCGCAGTAGTACCAACCGCACGGCTTGCTTGGCGGCGCGGCGTTCCTATTTGCTGCGTCGCGCAGTAGGGCCACATGCATAGGCTAGTGTTGCGACAGTAAAAATACTTGTCGATTGCACAAATTGCATATAGAGTGCAATTTTGACTTATGACCTATGATGTTTGTCAAAGTGCTTTCCTTCCGGCGACTGAAGACGAAATAAAATGGCTGACCTTTTGTATGTCTTGTGATTTTTTCCTCGGGGCTCAAAATGGATTTTAGGACACAGGGCGTTTCTTTTTTCTTACTAACTCGAAGGACCAATGAAGAGCGCAGGGCTTACGTGTATTTCCAGGGTGTCGGAGCCGGGGAAGATGGTAAAAATAAATAAAGACTTGATGAACAGAAGGACGGCGTGTATTCGTGGTGACGCACGGATGGAGAAGAAGGAATGTTGCTATATCAATAATTAAATATAAAAACTTATATTTAAACATAATGTTGCTACTTATGTGTGCAACAGCGGATAATTTGATCGAATGCTTGCGACGACATTAACGTCACTAATGTTAATGTTACTCACTTTAAATAAGTGTCTTTGATAATTATTATGCATGAGATGTTGCTCCATTAGAGGTTTCATAATTTAGTGTTACACCGAATTGGGACCGAGATGTTTCTCTCAATTTTCCACCTGTTGTATATTTCGTTCTCTCAAATCTCCCATTTCCGTACTCCGAAATTACTAACACAGCGAGGGTTCAATAACTGATTTATCTACATATAAAAACCGCAATCTGCTGTAACCAATTTACAGAACGCCGTATATCAAGTGAAGTCTTTACGGAGTTACGACTGCGGCAGCGGGGTATGTACGTGTGTCTCGCTCACTCGTATGGCCGTCACGCTCGGATCTCTCGCTCTTCTGCTGCCACTGTCGCGCAGTCGTGGCATCTCTGTACTGTACGTATAGTAGCAACAAAAAGAATATATAAAAGACGCCACACTTTTACCATCGCAAAAGGTTTAGATCATAGTAGGTACTTTATGTAACAAGGGTGGTAAACGAGGAATTACAAACGAGTGTCTATTAGAAGCCCGAAGCCGAAGGCGAGGGCTCTAATGACACGAGTTTGGAATTCCTTTACCACCAGCGTCACGTACGACGTTTTTCATCACACTTTGGAGGGAATAAAACAAAAGTAATAAATAGTAGTCATTACCAAAATGACTTACCGCCCTAGGGCGTAATATACGACTTACCGCCCGGTTTTCTAGCATATGTTTACATGCTAGAAAAGTCCTTGTTTACGAGAAAGTGTGATGGAAAAATACTTTCATATGTACTGCGGTAAGATTTGAATATTAACGTATTCACATAATAGAGACCGCTAAGGTGTAAAACCTTTCAAATAAATAACACACAGAGCCTAAGGAAAAATTCGAAGGTTGCTTGGGTGTTAGGTTTGCGGAAAGTTTGACGCGCTAGACCGGCCATCCAGAGGTACCGGGTTCGTTTCCCGGTCTCTTCCACCAGGTTACGCATTTATTTTTTTCTTTGAGCTTTGATCTTTGTACCAATGGTTTAAAATAATTACCTGTCTAAGTATTTTACAAGCTTTTATTTAACATGCAATGAATGTCTAGGTAAGTATATTTGTTCGGGTGGAATCTTGCAACTCAATTTTGAAGCAGATATCTTCAACCGATTGAGCTGAAATTTTCCATACCTACTTAACTTTGATGACAATACTATAATATGGTACCATGGAGCTGTTCTGGTCAGTAGAACCTCTGTAATAGGTAAAGTAATCCTACCGAGTTTGGGGATCTTTAGAACCGTATATGTGACCAATTGACGGATATTCAACAAAAGGGCAGTCGACCATAAAAGCTTGTCTCAAAAATGATTATTTTGACAAAAACTTATTTCAATTTTTTAGATCTAAGTCGTCGACATTGTGCACCGTTTAAAAAAATAGTGTCGCCCATTACCTACCTATAGTTACTTATTTGCTCTACCATCATAAACGCCTTTAACCATATTTACGGGCCACTAAACTAGATACCCTCATTCCATCAATTAAGACAACGCATTAGGGCGGGCGCAAAACCTACATTATTAACCTCCAGACCGAACGTGACCCCTTCCTGGCCACTTAAGGCGCGCAGCTACCAATGAGTACAGGGAGCCTCTTCTTTTATACGCAAACACTTTACCGAATGATTCATTTCATCTAATTTTCATTTCATAGACAACTTTTCCCCGGAAGTCATACATTTTTCAAATATTTTGAAAATTTGAACCTATGGATTGGGTTAGGTTAGGTTTGTGTTAAAGTTAAAATATTCCAAAATATTTTATTTATTTATTTATTTAAACTTTATTGCACACAATACACAGGTAAAAGTACAAATGGCGGACTTAATGCCATAAGGCATTCTCTACCAGTCAACCATAGGACTAAACAGAAACATTTGTATGGTGCAGGGTCTTTTATGTAATCTGTTACATGAAACAATTAAATAACACATATAAGTAATATACCTCATATGCAAATACAAATATATATATGTATATATATATTTATATAACATAAATGTACATAAATATGACATACAATATACTTATATAATAAATGTACCTTGTGTGAATCATTATGCTGACAGTTCGTCACATAGCTTATCGGAGAAATGCTTGCGCAACATGTGCTTGAAGGTTAGCTTGCTTTGCGCTTGCCTGATGGGAAGCGGCAGATCATTCCAAAGCCGAACTGCTTCAGCTGTGAATGAGTGCGTCATGAAACTAGTGCGGTGAAGGGGGACATTGAGTTTGAGATTCCGTGAGGTGCGAAGATTACCACCTGGTCGGGCAATTACAAAAGAAAATTTGGATCTTAGGTAGTCGGGCGCAGCTGGATCGAATAAGATAGAATATAGTGTGGACAAGACTCGTAATGACCTACGTTCACGAATTGGAAGCCAGTTCAGTTGACGGCGAAAAGCAGAAATATGGTCATATTTACGAAGTCCGAAAATAAATCTTATGCAGTTGTTAAGAAGACGATCCAGTCTGCTCAATGAAGTCTGAGTAAGATTAGTGGTGCACACATCAGCATAGTCGACTATAGGTAACACGAGGGCCTGTATAAGGAGAGTCTTAGTACTGATGGGGAGAAAGTGCTTAAACCGGTAAAGCGACCTCAGCGTGTTGGTGACTCTGCGACAAACGTCCGAGACCTGAGGCTCCCACGAGAGACCACTATCCAAGATCAGACCCAGGTTTTTTACTTGCGATACCAATGGTATTTGTACGTCTTCGAACTGGACTGGCGCTAGGCACGTCAGGTCTGCTGTAGAGAGTAATCAGGGACTCCCGAGCACGATGGCCTGACATTTAGACGGGTTCACGGCGATCCCAAAATTGCGTGACCACGCTGAAATGTGGTTCAAGTCTTGATTGATATCCGCGACTGCACGATCCAAATCACTAATTTTAGCTTGAGTGTACAGCTGCAGATCATCAGCATACAAATGGTAAGAGCAGACGATGTGAGACGCGATTAAATTTATAAAAATTGAGAAAAGGAGTGGAGATAGAATGCCGCCTTGTGGAACACCAGAAGTGAGTTCACACCAGTCCGAAAAAGTAGATCGATCAGCGTGTACCATCTGACGGCGTTCTTGAAGGTAGGAGGCAAACCAATCAGCCACTGGTGACGAGATATTTAATTTATCAAGTGTAGCTAGTAAAAGGTCATGATTAACCGCATTAAATGCGTTTGAAAAGTCGATCAAGACCAACACTGTCACTCGAGTTGATTCCATACCTTGCCGCACATCCTCAACAACTTTAAGCAAGGCGGTTGTTATTATATTGTATGTTATAATATTGTATGATTTAAAAAAAAAACTTTCGATGAAATGATAATATTTCATTTTACTCGATTTTAATTTTAATGATGATTTTTTCATGTTTTTTCAAAGGAAAAAAAATGTCGTTTCGGAGATATAGATATTGAAAACGTACATCCAGTGCGTTTCTGGTTAAATGGATGGGACCCGAGACTGGTTAGCTAAAAGCACCTGGTTCGATTCTTGGTGAAGCCAACCAACTGCATGGAGCTGTGGCCAGGAAGAGGTGCTACGGGTCATGGGTGGCAGGAGAATGGGTTGTCGTGCGGTGTTCCACAGGGGTCAGTTCTTGTTGAATCTTTGTACCTCTATTGTTTACTTTGTACTTAACTTTATTACCAACATCTCATAAAATCGAATCAAATAAAATGTTTTGGACGTTGGTGTACTTAAACCTAACATAATCTAATTCCTTCCGAGGAAAAATTCTATGAAATGAAGCATTCGTTGAAGTGTTTTTTAGGGTTCCGTACCCAAAGAGTAAAAACGGGACCCTATTACTGAGACTTCGCTGTCCGTCCATCTGTCACCAGGCTGAATCTCAAGAACGGTGATAGGTAGACAGATGAAATTTTCACAGATGATGTATTTCTATTGCCGCTATAAGAACAAATACTAAAAATAAAATAACATAAATATTTAAGGGGGGCTCCCATACAACAAACTTACAGATAATGGTACGGAACCCTTCGTGCGCGAGTCCCACTCGCACTTGGACGATATTTTTTATAAAAGAGGATCCCGTTACAGAGATATTAACTTTATCAACTCACAGCAGACGTTCCCTTCACAATGTTCCAATATCTTGATACGGCGAGTCGATATTGTATCCCATTAATGATTCTTCGCGCGTATACAATTTCTGAAATAAGTTTGTGTACTCATTTATAGGCCTAGGGTTCACCCTAGGTCGAGTTCACTCGATCGGACCAAGGATTGATGTTCCAGAGGGCAAATAAAACTCGCCCTGCGGGTTATGATGATGGCGTTTATCGCGGGGTAGATAAATGATAAAACATCCGTCTCTTTCCGATAAGTATGTGAATGCCAGAATAATAAACGGTTTATCATTTGTTTATAGAACGGTAAACGCAATCATTTCTTTGTGTGAATAAATAAAATAAACTAGCTAAGTGCGTGTCGGTATCGCGCGCAAAGAGTTCCGTTCCGTGCCACGGTAAAAAAAATGTATTTCATTAATGGGCTTTTAATAAAATTAATCAGGTTTTTTTATATACACTGAATTCGTTTGTGTTTTTGATTATAACGTTAAATTCGTCATTCGTCTGTCTTTCCCTGTGCCCCTACGGAGATATTCAATATTAATGCCTCTATTTTAATGTCCCAATATCTTTGCATAAGACTCAGGATCAAATATTAACCTATGCTTGATTCGAATCGCGTACCGTAAGGTCGGGTTACTTTAGCCCTGGCTACATTATCCACCCATTTAAATCCATTTTAATAAATTAGAAAACATTTAAAAACAGCACGAGCGATCACTCAAAATTGTATTCATCATAAGATGTAAGTTTTTCAGAATTCACTTATTGAATAAAGTTGGTTTTAATAGGTGGGCAATGTTAGATGTTATACAATTCTTGTACGCTTTATACAAACTTATTTATAAAGCCTTCTATTCAATCGGATTCCAGGCGGGCGGTCGATTTGTTCTCGAACAGATGAAACACACCCCGGCGTGTCGCGATCATTATTTATTGACACATAGAGGGACAGTACCTTTACCATGAGTTTACAGTGACCGTACACGCTAGCTACTACGTAAACGATTTATAGTATGGAGAATTGCAGTTCTACAAAGTGACCGCTAGGGGCACTGTACTATTCTCCATACAAATTGTTGTTGCTTGTACAAATTATTTCGACTTGTTTGGCTCGGTTTGTAGACACCTGCCTACTGAGCCGGCGGTCCCGGGTTCGAATCCCGGCCAGGGCAAATATTTGTGTGATGAACTCTTTGTGTTCGGGTCATGGTTGTTCTACGAGGGTTGTTTGATAAATACCCGTGTTTAGAAAAAAAACAACAAAGGTTTGTATACGTGTATATTTATTTTTCTACATAGTCACCTTCCAACTCTATACACTTGTTCCAACGGTAATAATAAAGTCGTGAAAATAGGCCTCCGTGGCGGCAATGAACTCTTCATTGGACGAAAATTTCTTTCCACCGAGCCATTTTTTTAAATTTGGGAATAGGAAGCAGTCACAGGGAGACAGGTCTGGGGAATAGGGCGGATGAGGCAGCAATTCATAATGTAATTGCTTTAATTTGGAGTCTGCGATTCTTGAGGAGTGAGCTGGTGCATTATCATGATGAAAGAGAACATTTTTCTTATTTAGATGTGGTCTCTTTTTTTTTCAAAATGGTATCAAATTCTTGCAATAAATTAGCGTAATATTGCCCGGTTATCGTTCTTCCTTTTTGTAAATAATCAGTATGGATGATTCCCTGCGAGTCCCAAAAAACAGTCGCCATGACCTTTCCGGCCGATGGAACGGTCTTCGCCTTCTTTGGAGCTGATTCCCCCGGCAAAATCCACTGTTTAGACTTTTCTTTACTTTCTGGGCTATAGTGGTGTATCCACGTTTCATCAACAGTCACAAAACGCCGAAGGAACTCACCCGGACTACTTTCGTACTTATCTAAACAGTGCCTTGAAATTTGCTTCCGGGTGAGCTTTTGTTCCTCAGTGAGCAAACGCGGCACCCACCTCGCCGAAACCTTCTTCATGCCTAATTTGTGTTCTAAAATGTGCTGCACGCGTTCAATCGAAACATCTACAATGTCGACAATTTCTCTAAGTTTTATTCGGTTTTTATTTTAATATTATTGGATTATTTTATTAAGAAAAAAAAAAAAAAAAAACATGCCATTTCGAAACAAACTCACGAGTTCTGCAGCTCACGGAACAACTAGTATATATTATATATTTACAACTAGTATATGTATAACTATGTTTATTTTAATTTACATAATATAGGAGTCCTTTGACTCCTACAAACATATTTCGTCGAATGTTTAATTTCGCCGAAAAATCATTACGCTGAATTTTTATTCCTTTGTAGTCATAAATTTTTCATAATTCCTTGCAATCATCCTATTGATTAGGTTAGGTTAGGTTTGTTTTATGACAATCTCAAATAGATTAAGATTGCTAAGAAAAACGCTTTCGGCGTAATGTAATGTTCGACGAAAAATAATTCAATGAGTCAATATAGACCCATGCAATGTAGTACATAATACAAATATTGTTACGTTTGGTAGTGGGACAATATAGATATTTTACGTATGAAACATGATTATGTTGTAGGTACCTGTGCTCAAGCATTTTATATACCTACTCTTAAATGTTTATAAAAGGGAAAACATTCTCGAGACGTAGCAAAGCACGCTGGGAATGTTTGCTGCTTGCGTGCTTAATAAAGAATTGTTGTTCAACACAACAGATTCCAAGGCGGCGAAGATTGTAACGAGAAAATTTGTACGACATGCTGGAAATATTTAACTGTAAATAAATGGCACATAAACACAACATAATGAATGAATTGAGCCTTTTATTTCAGAAAATAAAATCCATAGCATATATGTAGAGTGTTAATCTAAGAATAGTAAGTACTTAAAATAATCGTCAAGATATTTAATTATTTATATTCTCACGTGACATATTATAGAGCCGCGCCTTTAACCTGTTCTGTCTACCATCTTTGTATAGGGCAGTCGCGAAATAAAAATCCAACTTACGGCCAAAGGTGACGTAATAGTAGTTTATGTGACTGTACATAATGAAGGATATTAAACATGAGTGTTTTAATGCCTAATTATCTATATTTACATACACTACTTTATGAGAACCGCACATTATGACCACCATAAAAATAGAATGTTTTGTTAGAACAAACATATACATATTCATGTATCATATCAGATATCAGGAGGCGTCGCCGAAATATCTATATCATCTTGAGCGCTCATTTTATGGTTTAAATTAAACAAATCGAAAATAATATGCAACAAAACAAATTTTAACCGGTAACGGTGGTAATAAGTTTTCTGGCAGCTGTCATAGTTGTTTTTTTAATTCAGAGACAAACTAGAGTCGGCCCCAACCATCATATCGTTCGATATCTTACTTACGTGCGACATTTGTGAAATTTGATTGCAAATTGTCAAATTATTACATCAATGCAAATTGACAATTCATTTCGAATTAAACGTCGGTGGTCATAATGCCCGGTTCTTAAACTCACCATGGAGCATATTTGGATAAATAAAATAATAATATCATCAAAATGCAGATTGCTTAACTTGGCAGCTAAAAGAATAACTTGGCATAGATGACCAGGAAATATTGCGATGCCAACTCATTGATTATGCTGTCTAGTTCATTGTTTTAGACGCCAAGTAATTTTAGGTTAGAGTTTTTATTTCTTAGATGCCTGGCTAAATTATGCCATATAAAAAGAAATATATTAACATCAATTCGAATCCAAAACTTCGGGGCTAGTTGCGATGACACAAAACGTATCAAATTTATGATACGAATTACATATATACGATGTATTTCACCCTACACTTAAACAATAATTCCATATAATCCCTACACTAATCCCATAATTGATCCATTAACGCTCATACCACCCTTATTAATAGAAATGATCTCATCCAGTTAGAAAACAGCTTCCATCCGAGTGCCCCACATTAAGATTTAAAGGCGCCATTAAACTTAATGACACCATTATTATTTACTCCGTAAGGAGCGGAATCGTGTGCCAATGACAACTGTTGAAGAAAACCACGTAGGTAACATGTTTTCCTTCAATAATCTACTTTACTTACACGAAATAAGAGCCAATGTCTTTAGAAGAGGTTGGAGTTGTCGTTGCTTAAGCGGTCTACACACTAGATTACGCGCTACGACGCGGAGAGCGGGGTGACAGGTTTAACATTAAATAAATAATAAATAAATATCAGACAACCTCACACAAATTGATCTAGTCCCAAATTAAGCTCAAAAAGGCTTGTGTTAGGGTACTAGACGACGATATACATACTTATATAGATAAATATATACTTAAATACATGACCCAAGCACAAATATTCGAGTTTATCACACAAATATTTACCCTGGCCGGGATCCGAACCCGGGACCGCTGGCTCAGTAGGCATGTCTCTACAAACTGAGCCAACCGCGTCGTCATTGTTTGTACAGCCTAATAAGTTTCGGTTTGGCTAGAACAGTGGCGATACAAACAATTAAAAATTCAAAATTCAATGAGAGTAGGCCTCTAGAGCTCTTTTACATGTCTGATTCTATGTCATTGAAAGACAATAATAAATATAAAATTACAATTATAATCACATCACCACAATATAATAGTAAATTAATGTAACAGACAAATCACTGGGCACACTTTACTGGGAGATGTATATTGTTTCCGGTCCATTACTACAATTGGTACCCTTAACCTATATATACTATCCTATCAGAGATGTAAAGGGTCTCTGTGCGTCCATATTAAAATACGAGGGAATAAAAATACATAATAATAAGCTTAACGGAGATTTAAGAGCATCTCCAATGTAAAAAAAAAAAATTGGGCAAGTGCGAGTCCGACTCGCGCATGAAGGGTTCCGCGTACCATAAAACAAGTTTGTTGTATGGGAGCCCCTCTTAAATATTTATTTTATTTTATTTTTAGTATTTGTTGTTATAGCGGCAATAGAAGTACATCATCTGTGAAAATTTCAACTGTCTAGCTATCACCGTTCTTGAGATAGAGCCTGGTGACAGACGGACGGACGGATGGACGGACGGACAGCGAAGTCTCAGTAATAGGGTCCCGTTTTTACCCTTTGGGTACGGAACCCTAAAAACCGCTTTCATAGGGCAATAAACGTAAAAACTTTCATGACCCAGGAACTAATATTCGAGTTCATCACACAAATATTTGCGCTCTGGTTTGGCGATTGACACTCGAATAGGCGCCCAGAGTGCAGTGTACAGGCTGCCTTAGCTTCGTAACAAGTTATAAGGAGTATAGGATATTGATGTAGTTGGGCTAAGCCATTATGATATTGGGAAATGTTTGTGTAGTTTGTTGCTTCATTTGATGCGATGGGTGCGGTATAATAATGAATGTTGTGAGGGGGTTCGACGTACAGATAAGTTAATGTCTTTTCCTGGCACATCCAGACAATAAATCTTTTATTATTGTCCGGAAAAAAAACTGATTGTTTTAGACATTTTTCTCTATGATCAAACTTGCTTCTTAACATACCTATCATTAATCGATTTATTGGTATCCATTTGAAACCTACAGTTTGGATTTTTCATTCATAATTTTTGTTTCAAAAACTACTAAAAATTTACAAAATTCACGAGGAAAACTGGGTTTTTTTAAACGGTTTTATTTAGCTTGCCCCGTTTGTTTATTTATTTATTTGGGTCAAATCTAGTAATTTAAATTTGACCCCCTTCCTGTTGTTCAACTTATTTTCAACTGCACGCAATGAAAGCATGAAATAGCCATGTCTATCTTACTTTCTAGAACTCAGGGAAAAGTATTCGTATATATAACTTTAAAAAGTTGGTTGAAGTTATTAATATACTTGTAATAATATGAAAAAAATAAAATTAAAAGGAACAAGGCCTCTTAAGAATGAATGAATGTATTATATTTATTTCAAGTAATTACATATTTTATTTTTTTATGTGAACGGAACCCTTCGTGCGCGAGTCCAACTCGCACTTGCCCGGTTTTCTTCAGTAGAGAATGGTCGTGATCTTCTTGAAGTTGGCAACCCGGTGGGAATCAGGATTTATGAACGCCGTGTCATATATTAGTTTCAAAGTAAAGACACTATTTTGCCTGTGAATAAAATCTGAATGAAAACATTTTTTATTATTTTACCCTCAACGTCGCGTGCAAATTAAAATCGTTACATAAAAGTAAAGTCTCTAAGTTAAACTTTCCTTACACCCAAAGTGTCCTTGAAGTGTCCTCCCGGCGGCTTGTTTGACACTTGGATTGTCGAGGGAACGGTGTCCATGACATGAGCTGAGCTTTGTCCTATACCTACAAAGGACAATTATGATAATTACCTTATAGTACCTTAGATGGCACTTAAAAAAAAAGAAGAATGCATAACCTGCGATCTGGGACATTCACTAATTCACCTCTAGTTATGTATTTTTAATAAATAGGTATGTAATGTACGTTTATTGGGTCTATTACTCTGTCAATAAAATGTTTTCATCACACTTTGCTCGTAAACAAGGGTTTACATGCTTAACGCCCACTTTGGGCGGTAGGTAGTAAATTACGCCCTAGGGCTGTAAGTAACTTTTATCACACTTAAAGGGTTTACATGCTAGAAAACCGGGCGGTAAATCGTATATTACGCCCTTGGGCGGTAAGTCCTATATTACGCTCTAGGGCGGTAAGTCGTATATTACGCTCTAGGGCGGTAAGTATTGTATACTAATTTTGTTTTATTTCCTCCAAAGTATGATGAAAAACGTCGTACGTGACTCTGGTGTAAAGGAATTCCAAACTCGTGTCATTAAAGCCCTTGCCTTCGGCTTCGGGCCCTCGTTTGTAATTCCTCGTTTACCACCGTTTGTTACGTAATGTACTATTAAAGTGCACTCTGGTTTCGTTAACTTTAAAAACTAGATAACGTCTAAGATGGTGTAATTTTGGATCACAATAATCTTAAAACGAAAAATAATATGAAGACGCGCCATACCGCCGACGTAACAAATAATGGAAACGCTATAAATGCCACATTTGTTCAAGAATAAGTTCCAAAGTTCTCGCTTTATATAAGACGGCACTATTTGAATTACATTTTGTTGTACTGAGCTCAGCGTTAGCTTTGCCATTTGTTAAGGAGACGTCGAACCGGACTTAAGGGTGAATTGCACAGCAAATTGGAAATTTTGTCACTCTCTGTACCCTTACCATGAGTGCCATGAGTTTACAGCCACTGTACTCGCTAGCGACTGCGTGAACGATATGTATGGAGATAAAACAACCTGTCATCTCACACATCCCGGGGGAGTGTGGGGAAGCCATTCCAGGGCTTAGCCCGCTTTGGCAGCCTCATCTCCGTCCGTGGCGACGGACGTGCGGTCTCGTTAGAGACCTCTATTTTCTTCCACTATTGTGGATTTACGTTTATTGTACACAGTAACCGAAGGCGACTATTCTCCATACAAATCGTTTACGCTGTCGCTAGCGAGTACAGTCACGTTAACTCATAGTAAGGGTACTGGCATCAAGAATTCGATACACGCCCAGTCTCATTCGTTTGAGGTTGAAAACATGTGTTTGTAGTAACTAACAATTAAACGACAATACTACTCAATGGTTTGGACAACAAGTGCACGCGATCAGGCCGCAAGCAAGAATGATCCCCACCGACCCAAGTAGGGCAATTTATAGACAGAGGTCGTGACGTCACAGTGGCCTGATCGGTCTGGCCAGGTGCAGCCGCTGTTTACACCTGTTTCCTGCGTAAGGTAATTTATTAAAAATGCGAGCACGACGACGCCGCCGTCATATATACCTACGATACGATATTCAAACCTTCAAGAAAAGAGCGTACTCCCAACTGAAAGGCCGGCAACGCATTTGTGACTCCTCTGGTGTTGCAGGTGTCTATGGGCGACGGTAATCGCGCACCATCAGGTGATCCGTTCGCTCGTTTTCCCCCTATGACATTAAAAGATGTATGCAGTTCTGAGAGTATCTATGACACAAGCTACCTTTACATCAGCGAGCCTGGACGCTCGCCTCCGCTTTCCACCTTTGTTTGTTATCGGCGTCTGTTTGCTCAAAACTCTTACGAGTATACATATTTTACCAGGTGAACTATAGTTCTGTCACCGGTGGCAAAAAAAAAAACAATTATCCTAAACGATCGTAATCATTCGCCCTGTACGTCTAGCACAACCTATCTATATGCTACGCGAATCTTGCCGCGCGACATAACGTCACCCGTCACTCTCTTACAGTACCGCATAGAAAGAGATATATTTTTCACGTGAGAAAGAGTCCCGGGTCACAGTTGTGCTAGAGGGACTGTGGTTTGTGATCAATGAGGGTCGTCGTAGAATAATTTTTCGCCGAATGTTTAATTTCGCCGAAAAACCATTTCGTAGAAAGCATTTTTCTTTGCAACCGTAAACTATTTGAGACTGTTATAAAACCAACCTAACATGGCCTAATCAATAGGATGATATTAGCAAGAATTTTGAAAAAATTATAACAACAGAGGAATAAAAATTCTGCGAAATGATTCGGCGAAATGAAACATTCGACTAAATAAGTTTCTAGGAGTCTTATGGCTGCCTCGTTATACACGTGATGGTAAAAAATAACTTCAGTAAATTATCCCGAATAACAATATAAGAAAACGTTAACGCGGCTTATTAGAAAACATTTCTCAAGTCTTAAACAAATCCTGAGACTCGCAATCAAAAACTCATTTATGAGTGTTACCGTTTCTTCCGAACTTTAATGACGAGATACTTAACCGAAGTTTAAAAGTTCCGAGATACCGAAAAACCACACGCAACACCTTCAAGTTTATTCGCAATGAGTTGGCGAGACAGGGTTATATCTGGATACGGTGGTCTTAGGAAGTTACGACTTTGTTAAATGGTGTGGGGACTAAGTTTCCAATCTGAAATGCGGACCTTATTCCGGATTGAAAACTTGCCGGTTTAAACGAGGATAAGAACACTCGAGTTCATCAAATTCTTTTTGACGACGCGGTTGGCTCGGTTTGTAGTGCAGCCTACTGAGCCGACGGTCGAGGGTTCGAATCCGGGCCAGGGCAAATGTTTGTGTGATGAACTCGAATATATCGTCGTCTAGTCTTGGTTAGTTTGGGACTAGGTCAATTTGTGTAAGATTGTCCCTTACTATTTATTTAGATATTATTTAATTTTTATAAGTTGCGTAAAAAGTAACAAAATATGGCGAAATCGTTAAAGACCGGTTAAAATAAATACACCGAAAAGCCAACTTTCTACCCTTTAGAGCTGAAAGCGATAGTGATCACATTTCACCTTCACTAATGAGGGCGCGGGTTCATCGGAATTAGGTAGTGCTAAAATACCAATAAATCTTAACAAATTGAGAAAACAAGATAATAACAAAGTTTTAAATAAAACGATTTACATGGACTATATCGCGTACCCTTATAAATTATTTGAGCCTCATTTTTATTCCGGTAACTTTCCGGTGACAGTAAATCTTGAATGTGTGACAGTCGTGGAAATCGAATAAATATTAATAGCGAGCTATGATGGCAAAATATTATTCTTACACAATTTGTACACACACTTTTCTACCTACTTTAATATGCTCAACATTGCTCACTTTTTGAGCTACAGCTAAAAGTACCTGTTATCTTTTTATTGTACAATGCAATAAAGTTTAGAATTTGAGTAAACTTTACCGCGTAATATTCTGTGCATGTTCAAAACTACGGGAAATAATGCTTGTTTTAATTTCAAGCGCGGAAATATTAAATTTCCGGAGCAGAAACGGCGGAAAACCGCAGCGCGGGCGCCGGAGATCGCGCGTTAAATATAATTAATTACATGTGTTTAAACACAAAATTTCCTTTGCAGCTTAGCGATAACTTAGTAATTCATGGTATCATAAAATAAGATATGACACTCTGGCTAGTGAGACTTCCTACGTAGAAAGTTACAACAAAATAATTATAAAGAAAAAAAAATAGTTATGCATGTATTAAATATATATATTTAAATATTATTAAGGGACAATCATACACAAATCGACCTAGTCCCAAACTAAGCAAAGCTTGTACTATGGGTACTAGACGACGATATACATAATATATAAAATACATATATAGATAACATCCATGACCCGAGAACAAATATTTTGCACAAATATTTGCCCCGGCCGGGATTCGAACCCGAGACCGCCGACTCAGTAGGCAGGTGTCTACCAACCGAGCCAAACGCGTCGTCAAATGCGCGTTGTAAAATGTATGCATTATGATTGTCATGTTCTTTGGCTAAGTTTTATTTTATCGTAATAATTGACTTTAAATCACTTACGATTTTATGAGAGTCACACAGGTAACAAGGGAATCGTGGAGTATTATGATACATTGCGCGTTGACGTCAAAAGTCTTGGCTGTCATTCCGGAGTATAAAATTAACACTAATAATACTGCGCTTTCCTTTACATGGTCGCCACTGGACTTTGCTGCCCCGACGGCCATCCATTCTCCATGCTTCATGGCCCACCAATCGCCACTTCAACCTTGCAATCCTGAGTCCAACTAGGTGGGCGGATGACCTCGTGAGGGTCACGGGAAACGATGGATGCGGTCTGCTCAGAATCGCACTTTGTGATGATATAGGGGAGGTCCATATTAAGCTGTGGCTCAAACATAGAACAAGTAGTAATTTATGAAAGAAATAAAGCACATCTCTGACATATGTCATTTGAAACGTAAGACTCTACAAAGAAATTACTTTGATGCGCGACTAAAGCCCATTTTACTGTTAAATTAGGATCAATAACTTTATTTACATTTTTAACCGACTTCAAAAAAAGGAGGGGGTTCTCAGTTCGGTTGTATGTTTTTTTTTTTTTTTTTTTTTTTTTTAATGTTTGTTACCTCATAACTCCGTCATTTATGAGTCGATTTGGAAAATTCTTTTTAGGTTCATGAATAGACATCTCAAGGTTGGTCCCATAAAATTTTGGTGAAGATCGGATGACGAGATCCATGAGGAATCGAAGGAATTCCTGAAATTTTATAGGCACTCATAATATTTTTAATGTTTTTTCTAAAACTATTTAAGTATTTGCATATGGTAGTCATCATCTTCTCATGCTGAACTGATGATGGAAGGTACAACTCCTTAACAGTTAGGAGTTAGGAGATATTTCAAACGAGATGCATACCTTCAAGACCTCCCTGATCACCCCGCCATAAGTATTTTATATGAATCACTAAAAAGCGAAAAAAAAAAAAATTTTAACAAAAAAAAGAACCGACTTCAGTAAAACTAAAAAGCCGAAAATAACCCGTTCAAGTACAGATTACATTTGACTCACCCTTTGAAGTCGGTGCCAAACCTCACGTAAACTTTAATATATAAATATAATAACTGAGTGGTTTGGGATCGATTTCAAAGGGTGAGTCAAATGTAATCTGTACTTGAACGGGTTATTTTCGGCTTTTTAGTTTTACTGAAGTCGGTTCTTTTTTTTGTTAAAAATTTTTTTTTTAAAACAATTGTTATATTTTGATTAAAGTGAGTGATAAGCAAATTAATCGGTGTCACACTTTTTTTTATCGTACTCGGTTAAGAAGTATCCTATCTTTAGATGTCCAGGCTATCCTTTGGCCAAAATTGGTTAAAATCCGTCCAGTCGTTTCGGCGTGATGAGAAGGAGAAAATCATTTTTACCAACTAATGGCGCTGTACCTACGGTTCGTGCCGCTCGCTGATACAAAACAAGCATCGCGCTGACAAGATTTTTCCTTTAAAAACTGATTTTCAAAACAATTTTAGATTTTGAATGGCATAATAGATAATAAACATTATTGCACATTAATTAAAACGGTTTTCTTTATCCTGTTTACTTTATTACGTCACCATAATTCCTAAACCTGATAACAAAAGATACACAAAATTATTCACTCGTCCTAACCAAGCAAAGCTTCCAAACTCCATGAATCAACCGAAGTAAACTAAACTCCAAAACTAATAAAAACACCACAACTAAAACTAATTATGACGTACGGGACAGGTGAAGCGACTAAATTAATTAATTACGGCTAAGTTTCACAATTTCGGTGTAAATTTCAGCGAAGACAACCGATCAACTGTGATCGGCACACAGGATATTTTTGTACATACAAAATTTGCATCGCGCTGTTAAGACCTGAAATAATATTCCCTCTCTATACATAGAAAACTGATCATAATTACAATCGTTGAATTTTATAATAGTAGATTGTTTACACGTAAGAACACGAAAAATACGCGTAATTATACAACCAAAATTTGAGTTTTCGATATATTCGCAACGACGTTGTCAAAAACATCTTTACGTTCCTTAAAAGGATATACTTAGTAGGCATTATTTCAGCGACCTTATGTTGAATTACCAATTTCATATCCGAAAACATATTCACAAACAAACCAATAGGCACAAATATCCCGGCTGCGATCACATCAAATGTATCCTCAATTGAATAAAAATACCATGGAGGGTTAAAAAGGTACAAACAAAATGTTGTGGGTCAAACGCCCTCGGCAGAATCGAGCCTCGAAATACGCACAAGCGTGCCTTCATTCATTTTCGTTTTACGGTACAAACGTAGGAAGGGCGCTGGACTCTTGGCTCTCAAAAAGACGTAAATACCTCCATCTTGTAAAGGAACTTGAAACCTTTTTGAATTGAGTTGGCAGAAGAGCCACGGTCCGGGCCTCAATCAACCCAGTGCAAATTGAGGCCTTTTTGGCTTTAAACATGAAACGCCGAAAATACGGCGAAATGTTTTTATCGTAACTGTAGAATCTGGCGTGCGGGATAACAGGCCTCGGACAACGCTGTTTGCAATCCCATTTTTGTAGACAGGAAAATGTCTTAATTTCAATATAATAGGAACAAAGTTTTAAGGAAAACGACAACTTATCAATAATATTCTATTAATATTTATTTTCTAGGTCATGGATGTTATCTATATATGTATTTATATATTATGTATGTAAGTATCTAGTACCCATAGTACAAGCTTTGCTTAGTTTGGGACTAAGTTGTGTATTGTCGAGATTGTCCCTTCATATTTATTAATTTATTTCATTTGTGGCGAAAACTTAGCCTTACCGATCATTACCTATTTTTGTAAATGCAAAAATACGTGTATTGATCGGTTTTCCTTTTAATTTATTTAGCAAAAAGTAACGGATAGACTTGTATACTTTCAGGTTTTTCGAATATTGCTTGCCAGGCAAGATGAAATGCAAAAATTATATGGATTTAATACCTGAAATAAGTTATTCATTTTCATTTTCAATGAACAACTTTCAATTATTCATTGATGCCACTCACACAAACGTTCAACGAATCAAAGCTAAAATTATTATACGGAACAAACGATTCTTTAATAGTCACAGCAATAGTTTTTTTGTATTAAAGGATATCACTCAGGGGCATACCTGTCAATAGTTACCACATCAATATTCATGAAACAAAACATAGTAAGTAACTACTTTCTGATTGGGACATCGCATGTACAAAACATGGTGTATTCATGTCCCTAATATTGCGTTTTTCAATTTAAAAAGTAGGTTCAAGAAGGTATCATCATTAACAGGAGTAAAACAGTACATTACATACCTAGGGCGGTGACTTCGTGAATGTCCCAGTCCCAGATCGCAGGTGTTTTTGGCCCAAACCGAAGGCGAGGCCCATAAATATGCGATCTGGGGCTTTACGATTTACCGCCCGTGGTTTGTCTACAGTTTTGCGTCTTGCGTTGGAGAGGTAGTGAGATTTTCTCTCCGTGTAGCGGGCAGAAAATCCCACTTACGACCTAGGATGACATAAAAAGACTTAAGGAATGCAATCTTATTGCAGTGTTTAATTCTTGAGTTTTGTATTATACCAACTTGATGAGCTCTATTCGAAGTAACTTATGACATGTTCTTTCTTATTGATATGAATTTACTAAATTTCGGCATAAAATTCATAAAAGCCTTCTCCTCGTGGTTTTCGTACATTTGACTGCGTGCGTCAGCGTAATTGGAACAATGAGAGAGAGAGAGACAGATAGAGTGGAGAGGAGAGCTTGCGGTAAAAATGGATAAGACACGTCGGACCATTATCGTCACCGTTATTTAAGCAGCAGTTATGCGGCTATAACACTTTCCGACGAGACGAGAGGGATGCAGCAATATGTGAGACACGTATGGAAATCCATCTCATTCCTTCGTATTGTTGCATCCCTCTCGTCAGTGACTGATTTAGGATATAGATGCATTTGGCCGCACCTTCAGTGTATACTGATGGATACACGTCCGCTCTTTGCACATTAATATGGATTCACACAAACCGAGTGGAGCGACAATCTATCATCAAATAGTACGTAATATAATTGGTTTTCCATCAACCCAACTTAAATCGACTGAACATGATAAATGTCAGTATTGCGTGCATGAATTTACCCTAAAACGTGTCACATTTCGTAAATCATTACTCACATAGCATGATGCCCAGGGTTCGTAATCTGAGATTTAAATTAATTTATTATTTACAGTTACTCATAAAGTGCTTCTTTACGTAGCTATTTAGCGTGTGGAAAGTTGGTTTTCGTGAACTAGTGCTTTTTACTTATCCATTTTTTTGGGTTCCGTAGTCAACTAGGAACCCTTATAGTTTCGCGATGTCCGTCTGTTAGTCTGTCCGTCTGTCCGTCTGTCCGTCTGTCCGTCCGTGAGCGTTTTTCAAAAAAAGTGTACATGGCAAAATTTGAATGTCCCACACGTTCAACGTGTTTTTTTTTTACTTTACCTTTAGTGTTTGGGTATATGAGTGGTATCGTTTGGTTCAGTAGATGTGAGGCATTCATGTTATATATATAAAACGATTATATTATATTTATTACTAGATTTATTACAAAATAAAGATATGAAAAGTGCTAAAATGGGTATGTCCCACGTCGACTCAGTCATGTTCAGAGGCTTGCAGAAACTCGAAATATTTTTTTATGAATATTGAATGTGGTCACACAGATAAAGTAATGAGTCTAGATTTTAGTCGTGTGCTTTATTTATAAAAAAATACGGTTTATAATGCCGAAAAACTACTTTTTCCACTGTCCAAAGAAATCGACAGACCGGAACTTCCGGTTATAGTCACAAGCGATTTTAGCATACTTGTCCAATCGATATTCCCCAAAAAGCGTTAATTTTTCAATCCTGGCTACATTTTAAAGCTATAGGCATCGGATTTCATTGCAAATAAGGTGGACGCTGTGTCAGTGCGCTAAAAATTGTATTACGAGTTAGTCAGTTTTTTCGGTAAGTAGATTATAAAAAAACTTTTTAAACACAAATAGACATTGAACAAACTATCGTAGTATCCGAAACTAAACCAAAAACACATTGAATTGGTTCAGACACGTTAAAATTTTGATTTTAAATTGTCGAGGTAGTATTCGTCACGTCCGATTAGTGACGTGATATACTACCGGAACGATTTTGTGACGAATTGGAACTATAAAGCTTAGTACACAATCGAAATGTGACCGATGTTTTAACCGACTTCTAAAAAAACGCAGGTACTTAGTTTGACCCGTATGTTGGTAATACATGCATGTTTGTCCGCCATTATCTCGAATTTGGCAGAACCGATTTTGATGCGGTTTTCAGAAAAGTATTTGCTATCTCCTGGAGAAGGTTTTAGTAAACAACAATTATATATTTAAAATACTAAAAAGCAAAATAACAATCAAACATTTATAAAAAAGAACCGCCTTTAATAATAAACTGAATATTAAAAAGTAATCTAAAAATGAGGCGATTATTTTTTGGAGAACAGTTAAAAAAAATCGTTCGCAGTTTGACTTGTCAGTGTGTAGTATGTATGTATGTTTGTCTGCGATTATCTCGCGCTTGGCTAAATCGATTTTATTGCGGTTTTCAGAAAAGTATTTGTTACAATTAGGAGAAGGTTTTAGTATTTTAAAGGCCTCATGCGTGGCATATGTTTACATAGTAATAATTGTGTGGTTTGGCACCGACTTCGAAAGGTGATTCCTGTACATGAACAGGTTACTTTGACTTATTTTTTTGAAGTCGGTTCTTTTTTGTTATTTTTTTATTATTATACGTACGCCACTTTAACATTAACACGTTGAATGCGGGAACTGGATTTTATAATTTACATTCAGTGCTATACATATCATTTTTGAATTGTAGCATAGTTTTTCACTGTGCGGTACAAGACTATTTTGACTTGTGACTAGAGGTCTAAAATTTGGCAAATATATCTTTGTTGATTTAACAAATTGATGATTTACTGATAACAATAGCAAGTTAAACAATTGAGTGATCTAAATCTAAGTTCGTTACAGACTATCGACCTTGGTTTAGGAATTATAAGACAATTAATTAGCGATACGAAACTGACTTGTATCGCATCATGGACACAGGACTGGTGCTCTCAAGTCGATGTTTTGGTAGGGAAGGGAAATATAATGAAACCAAACATCGATATCGATTGTTGTAATTATTAAAAAAGTAACTAAATTTACATATTAAAATGAGACTTATTGCATCATTCTAAACGTATTTTGTTCACCTTCTTGGCAGTTGGTATTAAAATAAATACCTGGGAACCGGCCCTACCTGTGTTTTCTCCTTTAATTGTGAATATACTACCGCCGCATTTCTTCTCCATTTCATTATTTTTCAGTTCACTACTCTCAATTTCTTCAAATATATTTTGTAACATTTTTGATGATCTTTTCTTGGCGCATTCGTGAGAAAAATAAAAATAAACAAATGATACGTAAGGATCGACCCCCGCACTGGCCTGTACTGACCTGTACCCGTGGTGCGATACAAGGCGGTAGGATACAAGACACTTTTGGCTGGTACCGCACGGGTTGATTATTTTTTTCACCTAGTGCTAAACGAGTCAAATTGGTCTTGTACAGTTTGATGTACCCATTGGATAAAATTTGCAGAAAGAAGCATAAATGTATACTTGACTCTTTCCAGTCTATAGGATTTCATAGTCAAATTGGCCCCGCACCAGACAGAGACAAGCTACTTCCTTGCGCCGCACCAAAAGAAAGTCCAGTACAAGTCAAAATTGGCATGTACCGCATTCAACGTGTTAATACTCATTCTGTACAAAAAGGTTATGGTACTTCCTTCGTAAAATTATAATACAACATTATACTTAGCATTTACAGATATTTTTATATTATTAGGACTGAATTTCGTTCAAGGTGTTTTTGGGTTATAATATAAAATAATTGGGCAAGTGCGAGTCCGACTCGCGCATAAGGGTTCCGTACCATAATCTATAACAAGTTTGTTGAATGGGAGCCCCCCTTAAATATTTATTTTATTTTATATTTAGTATTTGTTGTTATAGCGACAATAGAAATACATCATCTGTGAAAATTTCAACTTTCTAGCTATCACCGTTCTTGAGATACAGCCTGGTTACAGACGGACGGACGGACAGCGAAGTCTCAGTTATGGGGTCCCGTTTTTACCCTTTGGGTACGGAACCCTAAAAAACATATTAGGTATATAAATATTGATGGTTACATTTTATACCACATAAATAATTGTGCATTTATCGTTGATTGATTGATGAATAAATAACTAATAGATTTTAAGTAAAAACATAGGTGCATGAGAAATAATTTAAACAAGAAATGTCACCGTTGTGTGTTTGTAATTTCTAGAGCAAAATTGTATGGGACTACAGTCTGACTCAAAAGAGTAGAAATTA
This sequence comes from Apotomis turbidana, assembly GCA_905147355.2. NCBI lineage: Eukaryota > Metazoa > Arthropoda > Insecta > Lepidoptera > Tortricidae > Apotomis > Apotomis turbidana. The sequence goes on along the minus strand of LR990283.1, from coordinate 27,466,228 downwards.
AAAAGTGGCAATACTGTCGTGTCGTCCCTTTCTAATCAATTTAATAAAACGGGGACGTCAATACAGTATTGCCACTTTTTAATTTCTACTTTTTTGTGTCAGACTGTAACTGCGCCTGAAAAAGCAAAGAGGTATAGGTCGTTTGAAATCAGAAACCCCCAAAAAATATTAAAAAGGGTTAAAAAAAATAGAAAAAGAATAGCTGAATTAACTAAAGATGAAAAAAGTTATCAAAGAAAAAATGGAGAACATAATAATATAGGTGGTATAATATTTACTATTACTAGTTTATACATGTATTATTATTACATATATAAACTAGTAATAATATATATTATACCATTTTGATTCCGTTGCAATAAATACGATTCATAACATATTATTTTTGTGATTTTCTTTCAATATATTCAATCTATGTACACTATTCCTTACATTTTCCAGTTAGTCACATGAGATTCCGTTTAGTTACTGTCCCAAGATTTGGGATGTTGAAAATAAATATTTCTGGCTGCTGCAGCGCAACAATTCACATATTTAGGCGTTAACATTACTAAATGAATATTCCTTAATGTAATAAAAAATATTATTCTTTGATTTGTCGCATTTTAATGCAAGAACATACATGTTTTAGCAGTCATTTGGAGGCGATTGTGACGAACTGGACCTTTATTTTATCCTCAAAGCTTGCTCGTTCCATTAATTCTATAAATTAAGCCCGTTTTAAATAGTTCATTGTCTTTATTTTCAATGTGTAAACTAAAACTAGTCCATAAAATACAACAATCAATTTATAATGAATTTTATATTTGTGACTATCCGGAACTAGATTCACCACAATCTGAATTTAAAATGTCGATATTTTCTATATTTTTTATTATTTTTATGCCGTTTTCTCAAATAATACACTATAACTTATGGGGAATTGAATAATCCCAGATAATTTAAAATCTATGTTTTAAAAAAAATCGTTTTCCGGTTCGTCACGTGTACACTTTTTTTTGAAAAACGCTCCCGTCTGCGGCCTAGCTCCGTTATCATTAGTACTAGAAAGCTGAAATTTGGTATGTGAATGTATTACGCCGACAAAACGGTAAAATAAAAAGTATAAATAAAACTTTTTTTCGGGTACCTCTCAAACACCTAAAGTGGGGGTGATTTTTTTTTTTCGTTTCAATACTAGTGAATGGGGGGGGGGGTGTCTTTGAAAAAATAATAGGGGTCTTCCAACATTATTTTTGGATAAAGTCAGCAGTTTTGTAAATATTCGCTCGGGAAATCCCCCCCCCCCCCCCTCTTACTTTTCAATGGAAAAATTCATGAAAATGAGGCCTTATAAGTAATATAAATGAAAACTATATTGAATAAAATCGGTCGAGTTGTTTTTGAGTTATCGCAAAATTTCAAAATTTTCTTTAAAATGACGTAATTGCCGCGCGGTGCCCCTATACTTCGAACGTTACACATATTAGTTAAGTGCCATACTGTATTAAAACATTTTGCTCAATCTGGCGCGTTTAATCGATACGTTCCAGAAGGTAATAAGTAATTACAGTTACTTTGGCGTTTACGACCTTTTTATAGAACTTGAAATCCGTTCTGAAGGATGGGCAACTACGGAACCCTACACTGAGCATGGCCCGACATGCTCTTGGCCGGTTATTTTATTTAAGTATACTTGTTCCAATTCGTGACTACTTATTGATGAGTGTTAATATTAGTTTCCTTTAAACGTCGTATTTAATCAACATAAAAACGTACTGTTAATGTAAGAATACGAAAAAATATACATATTTCATATTTTATTACTTACCTTTTCACCACGTTTATATTATAACACGTTTATTTTACATACATAAAAAAACATATTTAAAAAACCGGCCAAGAGCATGTCGGGCCACGCTCAGTGTAGGGTTCCGTAGTTGCTCATCCTTCACGATAGACTTAAGTTACGAAAATAATTTCAAGCTCTATAAAAAGGTTGTAAACGCGAAAGTTAATGTAATTACTTATTACCTTCTGGCAGTCAACTTACGTCCTTTTAAGAAAATTATGAAATTTTGCGATAACTTAAAAACGGCTCGAGCGATTTTGTTCAATATAGTTTTCATTGAAAGTATTTATAAGGCCTCATTTTCATTACTCTTTCCATAAACCCCTATTATTTTTAAAATACCTATTCAACGACTTTCCACACACTAGTGTTGAAACGTAAAAAAAAATCGTGTTTGAGAGGTATCCCCGAAAAAAAAAATATGTTATCGTTTTGTCAGCATGATACATACACATATATATATACTCATGCCAAATTTCAGCGTTCTAGTACCAATGAGCACGGAGCTAAGCCGCGGACGGACAGACGGACAGACGGACATGGCGAAACTATAAGGGTTCCTAGTTGACTACGGAACCCTAAAAAAAGAGACATTACGCGTTTCTTAAATTTATTTTATTTTGTTACATGTTATAGAGATTACTACATCTCTGAAAAAAAAACTTACTTTATTTTGTATAATTGCTGTAAGGTGAGGCGGGGCTATTGTAGCTATGGGGTTATTGTATCTTCTTACCATTATAATGGTCTGTGACCATTATAATGGTCTGTGTATATATAGGATACACAGACCAATGGTATATATACACAATCCTATATATACACAGACCATTTTAAGGGTCACAGACCATTATAATGGTAAGAAGATACAATAACCCCATAGCTACAATAGCCCCGACTCACCTTAAACATTGATTTGGAGAATCTTGTACATCTCCTCTATGTGTATCAATTACATAGTTATAATAAAATTCTAATAGTTTTAAGTATAATTAAATACGAAAAAATGACTTACTGCTGAGTTTCTTTCGGCTTTCTTCTCTTAACAGCGGTCTCCTCTTGTGAAATCTTTCAAAAAATATATATTTTATAATGTTTTGTTTTTAGGGTTTATATAAAATTATAAACGACTCGTAATGTAACTTTAATATTCAAAGTTTATAAACATTAAGTACATTAGTTTGACACTTACTTCGAGCCATTATTCTAAAAGGCCACACCATTAATATTTAAGATTAATTGCTATAGTTTGTTGGGACAGATAAATATCAATTAAAAGTTTTTAATTAGGTCATAACAAGTTCTAAGCAAATAATAGTATTTTATGCAACCGTTGTATAAGAGGGGGCAAAAAACGCGAGTGGCATTAGTTACGATGTGAGCGTAGCGAACATCGTAAGAAAGATGCCACGAGCGTTTTTTGACCTACTTATACAACGTTGCATACAATACTTTTTCTACGACTCGACATTTCAGAAATAAAATGCAAATAAACAACAAAGAAAATAATTACATGTTCGGAATCAACAAAATTAAAAAAAAAATAGTCTCTGATAAACTTTTTTTTATTAACGTCCATCTGTCAAAAAAATATGACTTATACATAAAGGTATACGTTCACTATACTAAACATCTGGCAAAAAATATGAACTTATACATAACAGTATACGTTCACTATACTAAACATCCATGCACTGAAGATAACTTTTTTTTAAGTTGGCAGCAATGCTTTAGTACAATAAGCTTTTTTTTTTAAATTGCAAATTGTGTGTACTAAGTGATGCTTTTTTGGCGACATTATAACATTGTTTTGGAGTGTTTTTTTGGGCAATAGAGTATAGACTTTTACAGACTTTCATAATTTATGTCTTTATATTAGAGTTAGTACCTAACTATATAAATGACAGAAAAAAGTACTGGAGTAGAAAAAAGTGTAAAATGAACGAATTAAAAGGATTTTAATTGCTGGACTGTAGAGTTGTTGAAGTAATGAAGCCTATGAAGTAATTTTCTTTTCTTTATACTATTTGTTAATTAAAGTATTTATTGAATTCGGACTACTAGTAGAGTTGCTAAGCCGCGAAATTGTTCGCATCGGGTTACAAGTATGAAATTTCTACCACACATAGAGCGTTCCACGGTGATTATTTTCAGATGTGGAGGGAAGTCAGATTCGTCCCCTGTATCTGTGGTAGAAATTTCATGCTTGTAACCCGATGCGCACAATTATGTTAGAAAACAGCGGACTAACAACTCTACTATACTGGTTCAAAAATGTAATAATAATAACTAAAATGGACTCTTAAGAAGTTTTCTAATAAAAGTAGGTTTTTATGGCCCCTTATCCATTCAAAAATGCTGATTGTTTTAGATATTTTGCTCTATCAAACAAGTTTCTTAACATAATAATATTATCAATGTTACTATTTTGAACGGTACCATTGCGATTTATTGGTATATACATATTTGAAATCTACAGTTTGAGTCTTTCATTGATTATTTTTGTTTCAAGAACTACTCGAATTTGACCAAATTAACGCAGTTTTTTTTATTTTATTTTCGACTGCATGCAATGAAAGCATGAAATAGCTATGTTACTTTGTAAAACTCAGGGATAAGTATTATTTACTTCAAAAAGTTGGTTGATAGTATCAATATATTTGTCATAATATGAAAAAAATATAATAGATATAAGGCCTTTTAACTTGGATATAAACAATCTTATCAATTAGTTTGTTTTCTTTGTATTCAGTTCCATTGCTACGAGTTAATGTGCGATTGTGCTACGATTAGTATCCTATTGTGCTACGATGTGGCGTAGCATCCCTTTGTCTACGCGCGCTACGAAACACGTAAGATGGTATTTTAGAAGCTCGTTATATTTTATGTATAGAAGATATACTTTCTTTCAAGGCATTAATTAATATAAACCTGATTAAAAATAAACCTATACCAAGCATTTTTAGGTAAAACACAATTTAAATAAGAACAACATTTAGAAAATTTCAATATGTTAAGACACAAATATTTACAAAACTAGTATGTTTTAAGTTCATTCATGTGTAGTTTGTAATTTAAGTAGGTAGTTTCTAAATAACTTTGTTTAGTCAATTTATTTTTACTTACGATGTACTTAGTATCTGTTCTTATAAAACCTGTATGTATTATTGTTAGATTTATTGATGAAAATAACCTTTATTCTCTTCATCAATAAAGAAAAAAAAGTTCACTCATATAACGTTTTCTCAACCTCATAACAGTCTCAGAAACTCTCTCACCTTAAGTCTTGTAGTCTAAAAGTCGCCAGTATGCTGTAGAGGTATATCTCGGCGAAAGAAAATACAGAAAGAAAATCCGAGCTAATGCCATTTTTACACTGATTTGAGTGAGCACTTATAAATAATAACGTGCACCTTCTGAACTTGAACGTAGTAAAAACAGGAAAGTAATAGGTCGTTTACTTGTTAAGCACGTTATAGTTCTGGGCTGGGGCGTATGACGGTTGCGTTTATCACGGAATAAATAAAGTGACAAAGCAGATGCTTTGTTTTTGCTTTGGTTGCAGATGATTTATTCAGTGACAGATATCACTCACAGTCGCATTTTGTCAAAACGTAACGGATGCTTTGTCACTTATTTATCGCTTCATAAAAGCAACCATGATTGGCTCGCGGATATTTATTTGGGATATCAACAGTAATAAAAATCATGAGTCAGATGAAGTACTTTTTACAACAGAAACTGTTATTACATCTATTAAAGTATGAAAACAGATATGTTATATGTAATACACAAATATTTATAGGTAAGGTGATTATTATTTCAGCGGCGGTAACAAAACATCAGCTTGGCTTTTTTATTGATAGGTAGTGATTCTTGAAATTTCTGTATGATTTTTAAGGTCTCTGTCATAGCCGCCAAGTGCCCAACAAAGTAGACGTTCTGGTGGAACACTCCAGCAAGCAGTGGCGTAACTATACCATCTGGGGCCCGTGGCAAATTCTTTTGATGGGGCCCTATCAGTAAAAATCGTCACGTTGTACTCAGTCTAATATTAATAAACTTCGAAATTTTCAGCATAGTCAATGACACGTTGTATATGTCCCACTAATGGCCATAGGCCGCCTCTCTTAGGCGAGAGGGAATGGTCTGTAGTCCCCACGCTAGCCCAATGCGTATTGGAGACTTCACATTCATCCATAGAACACTCAGTGCATTCATCATCTATTCGCTAGCTTTTCAGTGAAGGCACAACATCGTGCATACATTTACAATGAAATAAAAATAACAATTTAATTTCAATAAGATATTTATTAAGAAAAATCTTTTTCTCGAGCTTTCTGTTCCGCAAAAGTGTCTATAACATCATCAAAGTTTAAAGATCGGGCCATAGAATTTTCAATAGACAGAATAGCCAAGTTACATAACCTGTCTTGTCTCACAGAGTTTCTTAAATAGGCTTTTATCAATTTTAGTTTTGAAAATGATCGTTCAGCACTAGCTGTAGTCACAGGAATTGTAAGAAATAACATTAATGCAGTGCATACTTCAGAAAAGCTGCAGGACATAAAATGATTTTATATTATTAATAAATGAACAAGGTCTCTAATACACGAAGATTTTTCTATTTCGTCTCTGAAAGTGGAATTAAAACTGAGAATTTCTCTGGATTCAGATATGTCTCTTTTATATATCTCAACAAATTCTAGAGCTTTTTTTAATAGATCAGTGTCATTTAAAACTTTTAAAGTGGAAGGCTGCAAAACACTGGAATTTGAAACAATTTCATTAATTGGAAGGAAACGCGATTTCAGTTGGTTTATAATGATGTCCAATACTCGATAAAATATGTTCACTTTGAACAAACTTTCCGGATCTTGGAGACGCTCATCTTCGCAAAGCTCATCAAAATGGCGTTTTACCTTCCTCTGATGAGTTTTTGAAAATTCAGGGGTAATGGACCATTTTTCTGCTACACTATTTGCTTCCATTTTTATCAAATTCATGTCGATACCTTTCCAATTCTTCTAGACAAATTTTCAAACGTTTTAAGGCATTTTCTGAAAGATCGGTGGCTATAGACTGAAGAGCTTTAGAGGTTGCATCGATAGTAAGTAGGATCTTGCAACGGAAAACCAATAACATGATAAAATTGTAGTTTTCGATGTTCTTTTTGAGTGAAACAGCTTCATTTCTTTCATCTGATTTGCAATTTAACTGAACTGTTTTCGTTAGTAGCGCTTTTTGGACTTCAACAAACCGAACTTTTAAAGCAAAAATGGCATCATAACATAACGTCCTGCCCATCTAGTGGGGTTTAATGTTTGTAATGTTATTGAAGTTGAAGACTCACTTTCTGTATTAGATATAAAACTTGATAAAATATTCCATCTTTTGATACTAGGATTCTAAAAAAAATCTAATGTTGAACTGTTTAAAAAAAAATTGCATTGGGTATTGTTTAGGTTGGTTGAAATGCTTAACGATTAACTTGAAATTGTATTATGGTCTTTAGTTGTCTCACTTTGGATATTAAGCAAAACTTATAAAAATATACTTTTCAAATAAAATAAAATACTCAGGTACAATGTAAAAAAACATTTTTGAGCTCGCGGCCTCTTGGGCCGGGGCCCTCTTGGGTCGGGGGCCCGTGGCATTTTGCCAGCCCTGCCACCCTATTGTTACGCCACTGCCAGCAAGACTTGTATCAATGGTTTTACCCCAGCAAGAATTTTATTCTGGCGAGTGGCGACACTAAAAGTACTATTTAAAAAAAAGTTTTCTGATATGCAGTGGTCGTGATTATAAGAAAATCTTATCTCAACTAGTTTAACTACTTCAGAAATAGCCAAATTATGCTTGAGAGTAATCAAAATTAAGTTCATTTTATACAACTTATTTTGGTGACCTAGTACCTAGCCCTCAGTTTGTCAGTCCTCCGATTTCTTAACTAGCAGATAACATTTGAGCTACTGGTAACAAATCTTTTTTTTTTCAGTGTGTTCGGTGCTTATAGCGTGTGTGTGTAGGTTGTTGTAAAACTGACTTACTTGCCTATTTTCACTGTGGTATAACTATAACACTCAGGTTTTACGGCGCTGCCAATTACCCACGCTGCGGGTTAGTCCGCGATTACTGCTTTACTGCCAATATGTACAGACAAATATATGCGCTTCAAATGACTGCCACTGGGGCCTGATTCAGCAGTTAACATTGCCGATTGAGTACATACCCTGGTTAACTGACAGCCTTTCAAATCTTATTTTAAACTATAATGATTTGACAGAAATGAAACGTCAATATCCCGAAATCGAGAAATTAACAGAATGTATAAACTATCATGCCGATCGCATCAAATCGGAAACTTTGGCTGCCCGCCGAGAATATTTTGATAAGCGCATAGTAGACAGTAAAAACCCCCCAACTAGCAAAGTAGTGATAAAATAAAATGTATTAACACTAAATAATGATATAAAAGTCATAAAATAGCAACGCGGAGCTGCTATGTTGTATATTGGCGACTTGTATCATCATTTAGCTGTATAATCTTATACAGCTATATCGTGATAAGAATTGATGACATAAACGTTTACTGGACTTCTTAATACGGCACATATAACACAGCTGCACAACAGAATCCCTAACTGTGATTTAGAGCAATTTCGTTGCATATCAGATATATACAGTGCCTGTATACAGCTAAGTAACTCTATTGTGGTTTTTAATGCGCTGCAATATCGCTGGTGATATATCAGTGCCCTAATGGAGCTAACTCGAGATATATAAGAACATAACGCAGCTGATATGCACCTAAAGTATCATATAATGGCGTTTCCTTAACACCAGCAGCATAAAGTTGTTTAAAGATCTACATTAACACTAAACAGTTGCAAATACACTTTTTAAGACCTTTTATATCATCAGTAACATATAAACATTATTGTTACTAATATAACGCTAAATAAATGTATATCAGCTGTTGTAACCTCATTTATAGGATCTTTATGATGGTCAAACCAGCGTCGAGAATTCTGAAGTTGGTTCCGTAGATACAAAAATAATTTTAACAAAAAATAGAACCGACTTCAGTAAAACTAAAAAGCCAAAAATAACCCGTTCAAGTACAGATTACCTTTGACTCACCCTTTGAAGTCGATCCCAAACCACTCAGTTATTATATTTATATTTTATAGTTTACGTGAGGTTTGGCCCCGACTTCAAAGGGTGAGTCAAAGGTAATCTGTACTTGAACGGGTTATTTTTGGCTTTTTAGTTTTACTGAAGTCGGTTCTATTTTTTGTTAAAATTATTTTTTTTGCTTTTTAGTGATTGTTAAAAACACTTATGGCAGGGGTGATCAGGGAGGTCTTGAAGGCATGCATCTCGTTTGAATTATCTCCTAACTCCTCCGTTGAGGAGTTGTACCTTCTATCATCAGCTCAGCATTGGAAGATGATGACCACCATATGCAAATACTTAAATAATTTTATAAAATATGTGAAAAATATTATAAGTGCCTATAAAATTTCAGGAATTCCTTCGATTCCTCTTGGATCTCGTCATCCGATCTTCACCAAAATTTTATGGGACCAACCTTGAGATGTCTATTCATGAACCTAAAAAGAATTTTCCAAATCGACTCATAAATGACGGAGTTCTGAGGTAACAAACATTAAAAAAAAAAAAAAAAAAAAAAAAAACATACAACCGAACTGAGAACCCCCTCCTTTTTTTGAAGTCGGTTAAAAAAATGAAATCTTAACAGAACCTTGTTCAGGATACCAAGATGACTTGTTTGCGACTGACAATTTTGATGACAATGGAGAAGATGAAGACGTATTCTTCCACAGCCATTCAAATCTGTTGAGTTTTATGAAATTACTTCTGTTTGAAAAACAGTAATTGACCAAAATTATAACCACTTTCATTTCACGCAAATGAATTGAACAATATTAAAGATACTTTATTTAGTTTATTTATTACCCAAAGGTAGGTACAGTAGGGGGTTTTACTAGTTTTATTAAGGAACCCGAAAGTGTTTGGTAATGGCGGTGGGAAACTGTAAATTTGTGATATATCGGTAACCAGAACACACTTTAGATACATATTGGTGACTTTAAATAATTTGCTATTTTAAATATTTTTTATTTAATTAAATATTCAATATTTAATAGGGGCATGAAAAAAACACAAATAATATGCTATTATTTCATCAATAAAATTTTAGCCGCATGGAAAATTACCAGTTATGCACGTACCTAACAGCAACTTGACACTACTTACTAAAACAAAAATAGTTTGCTATTTTATTATACTTACGGTATTTTTTTTTCACACTACTTTATTTACACATAACACTCAGTATTTTAGCACTAACGATATGCGACATAAAAGAATCCCTAATAACAATATAACAACAAACAGCTCTATATCAGCATTGCTGTTACTTTCTTATCATAATTTAGTGATATAGTGATTCAGGCACCATTGGTGTAACGCTAAAGAGATTCATAATACATTGTAATATCATGGATATACATCAAAGTAGTGACGTGCGGTGCCAATATACACATGATATATCATCAAATAGCTGTAAAACTGGGGCCACTTTCCAGTGATAGAGATGTTTCTATCACGGATATAAAACTGCGTCTGTCACTGATTTACAGCTAAATTTGGTTCAGTTTTGCTAGTTGGGCCTTCGAAAGAGATGTGGCGCGTGGTAAACGAGGAAGTGTCCACAAAACCTGTGCCTCAAGCTATCTCTTTGAAGGACAGAAATGGTAATAAGGTACCTGCCCGCCAAGTACCAGAACAACTAAACCAACACTTTCTCACTGTAGCTTCAAAATGTAAATTAAAAATAAACAAATCGGACTCTGTACAATATCTGACACATCATTTACAGAACACAAACATTCCTGAATTCATCTTACCTACAGTGACACTCACAGACCTAAATCGCATACTCAAATCAATGCTGAAGACACGCGAGACCTTAGATATATACGATATATCCCTGAACATACTCGTGTGTATCTGGCCGGTTATTGCGGGGTTACTTATCGAACTAATAAACACTATGTTCTCCCTCGGTGAGTACCCTGCCGTATTAAAAAGCACACGAGTGTGTCCAGTGTATAAGGGAAAAGGTGAAAAAACTGCTGTCGATAATTATAGACCCATAACAATTGTGCCTAATATCTCGAAAATTATTGAATCAATTTTGTCAAAGCGACTAATGAAACATCTCGAAACGAACAACCTACTGGCCGACAACCAATTCGCTTATAGGCAAGATAGGTCGACCACAGCAGCAGCGTACACAATATACGATTGCATAACGACAGCACTGGATGTTAAGGACAAGGCAGCGGGGGTATTCTGCGACTTATCAAAAGCGTTTGATGTAATTAGCCATGAGTTATTGTTAGAGAAGATAGGGCAATACGGAGTCAAAAATAATGCTCATCGGCTATTTGAATCATTCCTTAAAGATAGACAGCAAACGGTTGAGGTTAAAATTGAAGGTAAGAAAGTGAGATCTGAGGTAGGTACGCTAGAACTAGGGATACCTCAAGGTTCGGCACTAGGAAATACCCTATTTCTGATGTTCATCAACGACCTCCCTACCTCCGTTGCTGAAGGCATGATGGTACTGTTCGCTGATGACACCACTGTGGTAGTGAAGGCACACACATACGCACAACTTGAGGAAAAAATAGAACATACATGCGACCAACTTCACAAGTGGTTTTCAGCGAACGGTCTCATCCTTAATGTCAGTAAATCAAATGTGATGCTTTTCACAGCAAGACATACACACATTACACTGGTACAGAGTCCGATACCGTGTTGTGATTCGTGCAAATTCCTCGGGTTTACAATTGACAGTAGGCTTAATTGGAAATCACATATTGATAAATTGTGTGAAAGGCTTGGCAGTGCAATATTTGCATTGCGCAAACTGAAGCCGGTTGTGTCCAGTGAAGCACTACTTCAAATTTACTACGCCTATTTTTATTCACTCATGGCATACGGTATCATCTTGTGGGGGTAACTCAACAGATTCCGACCGAGTGTTTATCTTGCAAAAAAAAGCACTACGCGTGATAGCAAACGTAAATCCGAGGCACTCGTGCAGAGAGCTCTTTAAACAATATAAATTGATGACGCATTACTCTCTGTACGTTTACGAAATTATACTGTACACGCGCCGGAATATACATATGTTTAAGCGCGCCAATATTCCGAATAGAATAACCCGCCAGACGGGGCGATTACTGCCCGTGCCGCGGCGGCTGGCGCTGCTCGACAAGAACCCGCGCGTAGTAGGCCCGTCGTTCTATGAACGTCTACCCGCCAGCCTCAGAAACGAGCCGTCAGATCAAATATTTGAGCGCCAATTAAAAAACCTTTTGCTATTGAAACCCCTATATTCTGTTTCAGAATATATGGACAATAAATAATTATTGTGTACTTATACGTAATTTTCTTGATTTGACATTTAATTGATATTAAATTTTATTGTTTACTAACTGTACCTGCTTTGAGCAGGTACCTAGATTATTATTTTGTACTTATAACTTTTGACATTATATTGCCTAGGATATCCTAGATCATCATAATATTATTGTAAGCTATATTTTTAATTGTGACATTTTTCTCTCATTTTTTGTTTATTATTTTCTAATTTTATATAACTGCACTGACGATCTTATTGTGAATTCGTTCTATTTTATTTAACATGTGAAATGTAATGTAATTTTCAATAGGAAATAAAGATATCAATCAATCAATCAATCAATCATTACCTGCGGTGCTAATAGTAAATTACATATCTAGGGCGGTGAAAATTAAAAAAGAAAAATAAAAAATTAAAAAATAAAAATTAAATATGAAAAACGTTTCGAGTAGTTTACGAAACAACCAATCAATGCAAATCCAAACTAGTAAGGTTTCAAATAGTTACCAATGTATGAGTCATTTTCAAAAAACATACATACATAGTTGGGCTTGAATTAAAACAAAACTTAATTGATTCCTTTGTGTGACGATAGTTATACCCATATCTTTTGCATGAGTAACTTTCGTAACACTAAGGACGCGATTGTTATTTTGTTTATATTAAGCCTTTATGTACCTACATGTTTTTTGAAAATTACTCATATCGCAATAGCCCTGTTCTAACTAGTGACAATTATAATATGTTAAGAAACACGTTGCATAATACAGAAAAATGTCTAAAACAATCTCTATTTTTGAACGAAGGAGCCTTAATTTCGGTTCATTTTTCCCCACAGATTCTCTAATAACAAACTAATAACTTTAGAGTCCTCTCTAAACTCTGAATCGTTCTACATTTTGAGTCTTACATGAAAGAGCTACAGTTCAATTTGATGTATAGTAATCGTAATACGAGGGTGTAAGGAATAACAGTTGATTGCTAAGTTTAATTGAAACCTCTGGCGGTTTAACTATGGCATAATTTAGCAAGTTAATTTCGTTCCCGGTTGACCGTTAATAGGACGGTTTAAAATTCAGCACTCGCTCGCATATGCAAATTAAGAATTTTGTCATAGTGAATGAAAAGTGCCGCGACGTCGTACGTGAGGAAGAAACATTATAAGCTTTTTGCATCTCCGTAGTTGGTAAAAAATGTATCAGATTACTGGTCTCCATTTTTATTCTATGCACTGAGAATAGTGAAAGATGGTTAATCACGCTGAGTTACAGTGACACCGAAGACATTATTAAAACGATTAAGATAAAATAAACCCCTACCGTAAAACAAACACAAGGTATGCATTTGATGCCAGTGGGGTATTAGGTGTATATTTTGTGTGTGTAGACATATAGCCATATACACACACACACACACACACACACACACACACACACACACACACACACACACACACACACACACACACACACACACACACACGCGCGCATATACACACACAAACACACGTACCCACATATTTGTTTGAACCTTGTATTGTATAGCTCGCTTTTGTTTGTTTGTTTTTCATTTCTTTTTAATGTATCGACACAATTAGTTACTAACATACTTACACATAGTTTCCTTACATAAAATTTAAGTAGCTGTTATATTAATTATTATTGTCAAACCGCACTCGCAGACGGCCAAGATACAGGCTCAGCCTAGTTTGGTCTCTGACGGATAGCTTCATTTATGTAAAGTATTGTTTTTTGTCAAATAAATTATTTTGTATTTTGTATTTGTATTTTTTTTGTCTCAGATCTCAGTGTTACAATAAATCTTCATTTGTTCAACAGAATTACAAATTACACCTACACTCCTGTAATTGACCAAACTTGCAATAAATTACATGCCTAGGACCGTTGAGATCGTGTTCATATATTATTAGCTGACTGGGCAGCCCGTGATATATTGTGGCTGGCTACTGTGTGCTCAGCATAAACGTAATTGAATCCAATTACAAAGTCGCAAGCATGCGAGTTAGGGCCATATTCAATGTTTTTTTTGCATTAATTTTATAAGGGACTATATCACACAAATCGATCTACTCCCAAACTAAGCAATGCTTGAACTATGGGTACTAGACAACGATATACATAATAAGTACATGTACGAGTATAGATAACACCCATGACCGAGTAACAAATATTCGAGTTCATCACACAAATATTTCCCTAGCCGGGATTCGAACACAGGACCGCCGCTGCAGGGGCACTAAAAAACTGCGCCAACCGCGTCGTCAACTACAATAGAAAGATGATATTTATTTTATTTCTTGTCAATGTGCACCACTGTTGTTCGTCTACAACTGACAAATGTCGGTTCGGCGCAGGGATAGTGGCGTTACAAACAGCTTTCATACGGCAATAATGTGCATCATACTCATACGTCATTATATGTGCATTAGAATACGTCAGTAGCGGTTTGTCATTACCAAATTCAAAACATTGTTTACCGGAATGCTGCTCAATCATGCGAAATATTTAATTTTTCTTAATTTAATAAATTTCCTATTTAAAAAACTGACTTTCATCATCATCACCGTGGATAGTTTTGGCTTTATTATGCAAAAAATATTTGAAATTTTCGGAATATTTAGTCCTGTTTTTTTACATCAGTGAAGTTCACTGACTTTCAACATAATTTATCAAAATTATTGTCTTTGGCAGTAAAATAAATTAGTACCATTAAAAATCCAAAATATGGCGTAAGCTGAAATCACCCTGTTGGTTCGAAGAACTATTATATTAATCTGTGCTGTTGGGCTACACTGCTTTTAATACGGTGAATAGAGACTAAAGTACTATGTGTGACCTTACAAACGGTCCGGTAGTTTTGAATTTTTGATATGTTGTCTAGCATGGTTAGTCAGTGCTTAAAATGCAAAATGCACAATTCCCCCCCTCCGCGCCCGCCGCCATATTGAAAAAACCGGCACTTTCTTCATATTTTTGCTCATATCCTCCTTTAGGAGCATTTTAGCTAGAAGAAAGCTTCGACAATGTTATGAGAGTTAAATTTACTACATTCTCCATTTTATATTTTTTTTCTAGGACAGATAGTTACGGAGATATCCACATTTTAAAAAAACGTAAAAAATCGCAATTTTCTACTGAAAAACAAACTTCTGGATTATATCTTCGTTTAGGAGCATTTTAGCTAGAACAGTGCTTGGGCAATTTTGTAGAGAATTAAATTTACTATAATTTACATATCAAATTTTGTTTGTAAGGTCAAAATCCTTTATTCACTGAATTATTAGTGCTTCTCCGTCTCCGCTAAATCGTCTTATTTTATTTATCCTCAGAAGAACGATAAAAGGAAATATAAAATACAGACATCACGGCACGCGTGAATAATAGAGCTTTCATCTGAAGCCGCGCGTGTTTTCAAAGGTAGCCACGTCATAGAACTGTCATCTTAAAAGACCTAAGAATAGGTATTTAGATTGTCTAGTACCAGTATAAACCACGCTTGCGTTTCGCAACATAAGACAGTCATATTTATAATAGCCTAACAAGTGCCGGTCCGGCCCCACCCTATGGTCTGTGGTCCGGCCCAAGGATAGTGGCGCTACAAACAGCTTTCATATGGCAATAATGTGCATGTGTCAGTAGCGATTTGTCATTAACCAAATTCAAAACATTGTTTACCGAAATGCTGCTCAATCCATCTTTCTTCTAGCGAAATAATACTGAATCCTATTTAAAAATCTTGACTTTCGTTACTGGATAGTTTTGGTTTTATAATGCAAAAATTACTTGAAATTTGCGGAATATTTTGTCGTGTTGCCTCTTTGTTTACATCAGTGACATTCACAGACTTCCATCGTCAGTTAGTAAAATGGCGATTATACCTCACTCACCTTCGATTTTCAGATGATAGGTATGCGTGGTTATAACAGAGTCGTTGGAGAGGTGATCATGTGAAGGATGCTCGAAGATCTCGGCAGAGTCTCCCAGCAAGTAAATCTGGAGAAATACTGATTATTTAAACATTTTTCTCTATGAGCTCTATGTTCTTAACATCTATACTTAATATTATAAATACGAAAGTGTGTCTGTCTGTCTGTTACCTCTTCACGCTTAAACCGCTGGACCGACTTAGATGAAATTTGGTATGGAGATAGTTTGAGACCCGGGAAAGGACATAGGATACTTTTAATCCCGAATAAATTTAGTGTTCCCGTGGGATGAGCAGGTAACACCGCGGGGCACAGCTAGTATTTTATATGTTGCTACTTAGAAGGGGGGTATTGCGATTTATTGGTGTATATGCATTTGAAACCTACTTTGAAATTTTATTGATAATTTTTGTTTCAAAAACTACTTAGGTACTCTCTAAATTGACAAATTTCACGTAAAAACTGTTTTTTTCAACTTATTTTTGACTGCACGTAATGAAAGAATGAAGTAGCTATGTATGTTACTCCTAAATGTAGATTTCAGGAACAAGTATTATTGACTTTAGAAAATTTACAATATATTATTTGTCATAATATGAAAAAAAATACATTTTAAAATTTATGAGGCCTCTTAAAAGGGTACTATCATTGACATCTACCTACAAAGCTACCCTTTACTCCGAACAGAGTGAGTATCATGTACCCACGCGTGTCACCCGTCCCGACCGTCCCCGTTTTTATTTTATTTTAACAGCACAAAACCGGTTTTCTTATTTTCTGCTACGCGACGGAAACCCGATATTTTATTTTATTTTAAAAGCGTTTTCCTGTTTCAGTGGAGTTTGTCACTGACAAATGGTGTAAAATTGCAGCAAGCAATTTGTTTTGAACGGCTCGTATTAAACTTTTTAAATATTTTACATCGCGTCATATCCTGTATGGCAGCTGTCAAACTGCCTATGAATACAGATAGCAAAGTTATTTATTTATTAACTAGCTTTTGCCCGCGACTACGTCTGCGTGGAACTTGGAAGTATGGAAGCAACCTGGTACAACACGATAGATATCCACCTAATCACCAATTAATAAAAGGGATTATTAAAAGCGCCTAAGCAAATGTAAGAGCAATTGTGCTTTTGGTCTAATAATTACATTTCCTACAGGGTCATCAATGTCATCATGAATTACTTTCTTCAATCTTTTTAGGGATAATTTCCAGGGTCAAAACTATCCTATGTCCTTCCTCGGATCTTAAACTATCTCCATGCCAAATTTCATCAAAATCGATTCAGCGGTTTAAGCGTGAAGAGGTAACAGACAGACAGACACACTTTCGCATTTATAATATTAGTATGGATTAGTATAAGTATGGATATTAGTATGGATCTATAACCCTGTTGGAGGATTATTCCGTTTTATATTTAGACTAGCTGTGCCCCGCGGTGTTACCCGCTCATCCCACGGGAACACTAAATTTATTCGGGATGAAAAGTATCATATGTCCTTCCCCGGGACTGAAACTATCTATATACCAAATTTCATCTAAATCGGTTCAGCGGTTTAAGCGTGAAGAGGTAACAGACAGACAGACACACTTTCGCATTTATAATATTATATATATATATATATATATATATATATATATATATATATATATATATATATATATATATATATAGTAGGTATATATAGTATGGATTGAGTATCGTTGAATTTTTCATGTATTGCAGGATAACGGTTTTCGAATGGAAACCATGATGGTGATAATTAAGGGACAAAGCATCTCACTCACACTTGCATTTCGTCAAAACGTGACGGATTCTTTGTCACTTATTTATCAACGCAACCATCATAGGCTCTCTAGCCCTTCTATATCAGTCGGCCTCGGTTGGACAGAATGGTTAAAGTTGCCGGATACCGATGGATGCAGAAAGCGTACGTTATGAAGCGTTATTAGACTATGCGCGGGGCTCTCCATCTTCCGCTTTAGTTCAAATCAAAACGGCGCGCGTTCGTAATCAGCCACTCGCGTCAGGTGTTTATTTCACTATACCTACCTCATGCCCAATGCGTCGCATTCTACACAAACAATCTATAAGGACAGGTCTCAATGTTCTCATTGCAATTTTGCGCAGATAGAGAAAACCTTTCTTTTGTTTTTTACTCATGACAGAAGTAAGGTAAAGGTACCTACTTTTTCCCAAATGTTTCATTATCAAACTAAGTTGTTTTAAATCTGCAAGTTTTGATTTTATATAATAAAAACTAACTACAATACTTAAGTATGAAGAAGTTTGAAAGAAAATAGTTAATTATACGAAATTAAAGTGTAAATGTACCGTACGGTCGAGTTACTTTCTACTCCTGTCCTGTCCGTCCACAGAACCAGAGCGGGGAACATGAACCAATCAGGTTGCGACTTTGTGAAGCCCTAAAACCGGTCAAGTGCGAGTCGGACTCGCGCACTGAGGGTTCCGTACAAATACTTCCCAACTGGTGGCACCGCAACAAATGAGGTGCAAAGTTAACGCAACCGATCACGTCTGTTGTAAGTCTTACTATCACGGTTCATTAGATACAGCCTGGCGAGAGACGGACAGACAGATAGACAGACAGACGGACAGCAGTCTTAGTAATAGGGTCCCGTTTTTTACCCTTTGGGTACGGAACCCTAATAAAAAGTGCATTTAAATCTGAGGAATGTAATTGCTCCATTTTACACATCTCCGCTTCTGTGGACAGACAGCCTTCTATATTATAAATAGCCAAGCCGGTGGGAACTTCCTGTCAGCAATTGATATTTCGATTCGGTACAAAACTTCATAAACAACCGTTATTTAATCAGTAAATATAATACATACGCAATACAAAATACAAAATTATTTATTGTTTGAATGTGAGTGGTTATAAATGGTGGTAGGATTAGTGTTTGGTACATCACAATCAGCCAGAATTTGGCGCACAATATTTTGTCTTTAAATATGCATGTCACTAAAACCTATGAAGAGTATGTATTTAATAATGTCAGATTAAAAATAAGTTATGAGGAGAATAAAAGTAGTTAGATAATAAATTAATGTCATGCATATAGAAAAGTGGTAAACAGCAAATTACAATACTTAATAAATCATCCAAGTATGTACATACGAAATCCAAATTGGTTAGTATTTAAAATTTCATATCTGTCAAGGAAGTGAAGCAATGGTATGTATGATACCTTTTCGTAAATTTTAGATAATATTGGTATATTGGCAATGGGTCTGTAATTGTCACAAATTTCCTTATCACCTTTTTTAAATAAAGGCTTAATTATACTAACTTTTAGACGATCTGGGAAAACGCCCTCGAGCATCGATAAATTTATGACGTGACTCAGAGGTCCTGCAAGTGCAGAGATATTCTCCTTTATTATTGAGGTGGTCAGGTCGTCATAGCCTGCTGATTTTGTATTCCTAAGGGTTTTGACGACTTTGACTATTTCAACAAAATCAGTCGGATTTAAGTATATAGAGGAACAGTTAGAACTACCTAATGTTTTTAACAACTCCGGGTTATGATCGGAGAAACAGTCAGCAGGATCTACAGGTCGTGTAAAGATGTTATTAAAAACATACACACAAATATTGCATGCACACAAATATTGAATCCAATAACACGAGAGCTGAATGAAACAAATATTTCATACAGTAAATAAACACAGATTCAGTTTCGGACATCAATATATCCGGTTACCGTTGTTCGGACAATGGATCGAATGACTGACGAGATAGTTTCGAGCCTCGGGCCAGTAGGAAATTGTACATTTAAACTTTCGATATTCTATCATGTACTAGCGACCCGCCCCGGCTTCGCACGGGTGCAATGATATATTATGCATGTATCATACATATAAAACTTCCACTTGAATCACTCTATCTATTTAAAAAAATTGCATCAAAATCCGTTGCGTAGTTTTAAAGATTTAAGCATACATAAGGACAGACAGCAGAAAGCGACTTTAACTGTGCAAAAAATACATATATTTTGTGCATAGTTATAGGCATAATTAACACAAATTATAACGGGTCTATCTCGGTATTCTTTCAAATTCCTCCAGTACCTACATCTGAGAACGAGGCGTGTGCAACCCCGTCCAAGCCACGTACCTATACGTGTTCGTCCAAGCCACCCACTCTTCACTAACCTAACTGGGACAGCAATAAATATACGACTATCTAGCCACCAAGGATATGACTTGTTTTAAGACCTAGGCACGGTCACGAGAAGCATTATTTTATTTCGTTCTCATACTTATCCACCGGTGCCTCGATATCAACCGATAGACATCTACTGCTGAACAAAAGCCCCTCCAAAGTTATCCACAACAATCGGTCATGCGCCGCCCTCATCCAATTTCTGCCCACGATCCACCTCGATCAGGTCATCGGTCCACCTTGTTGGAGGCCTTGCTAAGCTGCGTCTTCAGGTCTGCGGTCACTCAAGAACCTTTCTGCCCCAACGGCCATCGGTTCAACGGAATATTTTAATAGATTCAAAATCCTTAGCTACGTTTTTAATTTTTTTGCTTTAACTTTTGACAGTCAAGTCCAAAAATCATAAATTGCGAGTGAGTAAGCTAGCTATCCGTGGAAGTGTAACTTCCTAAGAGGTTAGTAGTCTTGGCTGAAGATTCGCGATCCCGGCTAATGTTACTCGTATATTCTTGTGATATGATAATGCTATTGTGTGTATTCATGTTGATACGTATCTACAGCAGCCCTAAACACCAACAAATATATAATAAGCATCAGCTTAGGGCCACATGCCTGGCACCATTAACGTAACGCGTCCTATGTC
This sequence comes from Apotomis turbidana, assembly GCA_905147355.2. Taxonomy (NCBI): domain Eukaryota; kingdom Metazoa; phylum Arthropoda; class Insecta; order Lepidoptera; family Tortricidae; genus Apotomis; species Apotomis turbidana. Next base: position 27,445,150 of record LR990283.1, on the reverse strand, counting down.
AACACCGCGGCACGGATTACGAAACTACTATTGCTATCGCTATTACTATAACTTTTATCAGACACTAGAGTTACCTAATCTTCCCTTTTTTATTTGCCGTTTCGGATAAAAACTATCCTATAACCATTTTTTGACGTTCAGCTATCCTTGTACCAAAATTGGTTGAAATCCGTCCAAACGATTTGGCGTGATGAGCGGGTAAAAACATTTCTCTCCAAATCTCCCTAAAAATGGCGCTACAGCTGGCGCGCGCTCATACAAAACCTCCATCGCGCAATATTTTTTTTTTCTGAAATCATGACCACGTCCATAAAAATAGATTTTTAATACAAAATTTGAATTTTATAATAGTACTAGCGACCCGCCCCGTCTTCGCACGGGTGCAATGCTGATAAATTATGCATGTATTATACATATAAACCTTCCTCTTGAATCACTCTATCTATTAAAAAAACCGCATCAAAATCCGTTGCGTAGTTTTAAAGATTTAAGCATACAAAGGGACATAGGGACAGAGAAAGCGACTTTCTTTTATACTATGTAGTGATGAAGTGATGATAGTGATAGAAGAAAGTATCCGTAACTTTGTCTGCACGGGGAAGAAAACCAAAAATATGCCGAGGAAGTCACATGCAGCGATTAAGCTATAACTATAAATGTACAATTCTTACCACATAAGTGTAGATCTTTAAAGTTTATTTATTTATTTATTATTATTCGACACACCAACAAAGTACAAGGCTTTACATGTAAAAATTATCACTCAACACTAGAAGCACTTCTAGCCCGCACCTCAATGACAGATGTGCAACAGCATTTTTACAAATATTGGACAGGTTGGCAAAAAGGTACATAAATACTTAACTTAATCTAAAGTAACTAATTACAGAGAGAAAAAAAAATAAAAAGAAACAAATCTTGCGACTATTTACAACGATCCTTACAATCAAATAAAAATAAAAATGGAAAAGGAACTATTGCGTGGGACTAGCTTGCGAAAGCAGTCTACGCCTCCAGCAACCGATACTGTCAGAGTAGATATCCAGATCATGCACAATTTGCAGCGTATTGTATCGTTTCTGTATTCTGTTTAGGACGGAAAATTTACCTAAATTTGTTTTCGCTAGAATTGGTCGGAAAGTGGTGATGCATGAGGGTCTAACATTAGCACTAGGTACAATAAAGTTAAAACTCTCTAGGACGCGACCTTCATTAATTTCCCCATTTATCACTTTGTGTAGCCAAACAAGATCTAAATAATCTCGTCTCTGTTGAAGAGTGCACATATTGAAATGTTCAAGTCTTTTCTCGTAACTGGTGCGTTTTGTGACGTTTTTAGAACGGTCTTTATAGGCTATATACCGAGTAAAAGAGCGCTGGATCCTCTCCAACCGCTCGATATGAACTTGGTATGATGGATTCCAGACTTGACTACCATACTCAATTCGCGATCTCACGAAGGTGTTATAGAGCGCAGTGAAGGTCTTACAGTGTTTGAAATTTTTTGAAACTCTCTTGATGAAACCTAGCATTTTCAAACTCTCCTGTATCACGTTATCAATGTGGCTGATGAAATTTAGTTTACTGTCGAGTATAATTCCCAAATCCCTAATATTATTGACCTCCTCTAATATAGTATCTTTAATTACATAATTACTCTTAATGGTGTTCTTTTTACGGGTAAACTTAATATGTTGACATTAAGAGGCATTAAAGTTATCTCTAACAATTTTTAAGAATGTAGGTACAGACCTACAGTCTTTAAAATTATGAAGGTCAAATGAGTGTCAGTTAGCGTCTTAACGTCTTATGTCGTTAAGGTTTTTCCCGAGTCTACCACCTAGCGTATTAAGAAACCTGTTAACTTTAACGTTATTGCCATCCATGTTAATCTCATATCAAATTAAAGTTATGTGCCTCGGAAAATGTTGTGCAACTATTATAGTACCTAATAAAAATATATCATGCACTATTTTAAAATTTTGCAGTTTCATTTTAAAATGGAAAAAAATACTAGTCATAGAATATTTTGCAAGATGTTTCGCATATTCATATGAAACATAAAAATAGTTACTTTAACGACCGAAGATCGCTAAACGGTACGCGCGTATTCAATACCATGGAGAATTGCGTATGCAGCGAAAATCCGCTAAGAAACACCCGTAGGTCGTGAAAGTGTGAAACTCACTAAATAACAAGGGACAATCAGTTTTATATTTTGAAATCCCGATTTAGTGTTGTGCTAGAAAAAAATATTTTTGACTTAAAAGAGTTAAAATACTGATGATTATATTAATAGCATTAAAGGTAAATTATAAACGTTTGCTTGCAAAACTTACGCTTGCGAAAGCGGCATGCCTAAGAGCCAACACTAGGAAATGCAATCGGTTATTTTTAGTCATTATATTAGCCATCTCCCGTAAAGATTTAGACTTTATCGTCGGCACCATCGTCTCTAACTTGTTGAGAATCGATAGTAACGATGTGAACACCCGAATTAATTAACATGCCTTAGGGTAGGGTGGCATATAGTAGCGACTGAAGAAACTGGTTGAAAGATTCAATGGCTCTGACATCTGGTTCGGTGGTGGAGTTGGTAGGACGCCCGTGTTGGCCCGGAAAGCCGTTGGAAACGCAGGTTCGAATCCTGTCTGAATCATTAAATTTTTCGCTTCATTATAAACGTTTGGTTTACGTTAGCAGACGTTAAGACTGCTTTAATAAAAATAATTAATTCGGGTGTAGCACATCGTTACTATCGATTCTCAACAAATTTGAGACGATGGTGCCGACGATAAAGTCTAAATCTTTACGGTAGATGGCGCTACGATGCCACCCTAAGGTATGTTGAAGAAACTGGTTGAAAGATTCAATGGCTCTGACATCTGGTTCAGTGGTCCAGTTGGTAGGACGCCCGTGTTGGCCCGGAAAGCCTTCAAATCCTGTCTGAACCACTATTTTTTTTTAATTTTTCGGTTCATTGTAAACATTTGGTTTACGTTAGCAGACGTTACTGCTTTAATAAAAATAACCTGTTTTATTTTTTGGTGTGGCAATAAATGTCTCTTTCTTTTTTTCAATAGTAAATCGCGATAGTAATAACGATGGAGTTAGCAACTTCCTTAATATGCTGCGGGTGTTGTTGACATAGGACGCTGCCGTTACCTTAATGGCGTTTAAGGTAAAATGGCGTAAAACTGGTCATTAAGGCGATATGGTGTGTTATGTGACTTAAGAGTAGTAGCGTTGTAGTCACTCCCGTGAGTCTCAGTTTTCGATATGCCGCCGCAGCGACTTATCGTAGCTCCTGAAGATGAATCGCGTACCGATTCGTAGCATGTCGAGCGATATTTGACTTCTACGATGTGTGTGAACGCGTTTCGTATGTATATACCTGTCTAGTATAAAATACACTCTTAGTAGTCCTGGAAACGTTATATTTTGAACAAGTATCTATCTGTAGCATCATAGCGAAACTGATAAAGCTAATTACCATAACCCTTTGAATGAATTGTCTTTATTTATTTAAACCTGCCTACTGAGCGGCGGTCCCGGATTCGAAGCCCGGCCAGGGTAAATATTTGTGTGATGAACTCGAATATTTGTGCTTGGGTCATGGTTGTTCCTATGTATTGAAGTATATATTTATCTATATAAGTATGTATATCGTCGTCTAGTACCCATAACACTACTTAGCCTTCTTAAGCTTATTTGGGGCTAGGTCGATTTGTGTAAGGTTGTCTGATATTTTTTTTTTTACTTTATTGTACAAAACAAGAGTCAGTACAAATGGCGCACTTAATGCCAAATGGTTTTTTCTACCAGTCAAGAATAGGGCCAGACAGATATACTAGAAGTGGATGCAAATCATAAATCTAATGGTACAGAGAGGATCTATGGTACAAGTAAATACAAACTATATGTTACTTATCTTAAGCTATAATTGAGTGTTACAAACAGTTGTCTCCAATGATTAGGTACCTGCCTGTGTCGGGGTTTCTATTAATGTATTTATATAATGCCATTTCTAGCGTTCCATCAAATATTCAGAAATAAAAAGAAAATAAAAGAAAATGATTACCCGACTACACTGAACATATTTAGAAGGATGGTACGGAGCAGTGCCCCGGCCAAGCAGAGGTCACGAGTTCGGTTCTCACTAGCATTGCAGTGGATTGCTTAAAATTTTGGATTCTTATTTATCTCGCTATTTATATATAAATAAGAAATGTAGTATCATGTACATAAAATAGGATCCACATTTATTATGTCCAATATAAAAGGTATTAACTCGGACTATCATAAAAACTCATACACCAACGAGCCATATAATTTAATTAATAATAGCATACAAACGGGCACTGCAGCTACAGCCTGCAGTTCAATCATTAAGTTAAACGACGCAGGATTTATCTTCATTTCGCGTTGATTTTATGCTTAACGTGATATTTGCATAAAAGGTGTGTAATGAACTCACTGAATAAAGCTGTGTCCGTGAATTTTAGTCATATACGAGTTTTGTAGATCATGCATTATGGAATATGAATTCTAGTCGGTACTACCAAAAATGGCTAACTACGCATCGATTGTCACGAGAAAACCGGTTTTACAGTGAACCCTAATGCTCTACTTTATCTTCTGCTTTTGTTCAAGCAATTTGGCGCGCGTTCGTATCATAGCCGGTCGCGTAGCCACGCCCCACGGCCAACAGCCTCGCGTCTTACACAAACAACAAATATACGAGTAACGCAGTGTAAGCCAATTTTTGAGGCGTTTGCGATCAAGAGAAATAATATTCTGCGGTGCTTTATTTTGGTTCAAATGAATGAACCAAAAGTTTGTACTTATATACCAACCAGTAAATATGTATACAGTGAGTAAAGTTAATTCTGGTACCACCGTAGAACCCTGTTGCAATGAAAAGCTACCGTCACTCATAGTTGAGTGATAGCTGTGATAAGACACGTTGTTGCAACACGGTTCTAAGAGCAACGGTGATAATGCGCATCAATATTTGCATAGGTAAATTGCTTTCTATTATACGTGTAATTGTGTAGCACCTGAACAAGCCGGGTTCGTCAAAGGAAGAGGGACACGTGAGCAAATTTTCATACTTCGTCAAATAATCGAAAAAGCTAGAGAATTTAATACCCCACTCTTCATTTGCTTTGTGGACCTGTCAGAAACCTTTAAGACAGAATCCGGTGTAAGGCAGGGTTGCATACTTTCTCCCTTGCTTTTTAACACTTACACTGAATATATCATGCGGATTGTTCTGGAGGGATCGTACAAGGGTGTGTCAATTGGTGGGCGCGTGATTAATAATCTACGATACGCTGATGATACTACTCTTTTTGCACAGTCAAAAGAAGATATCGAAGAACTCCTGAGACGTCTAGAGACAACCAGCGTTCAATTTGGACTTGCCCTCAGTAGAGATAAGACGAAAATGATGATAGTGGATCGAGCTGAACAAATCAGCATGGATGTACAAAACATAGCCAACTGCGAAGTTGTACAACACTATGTCTACCTCGGTTCTACTATCTCAAACGTTGGAGGATGCGAAGTCGAAATTAAGCGGAGGTGCGCCATAACAAGGTCGGCAGTGGAGCGGTTGGGAAAGATTTGGAAAGATAGAAGGATAACGAAAAATACAAAGGTCCGTTTAATGAAGTGCCTTGTCTTTCCAATCTTTCTTTATGGTGCTGAAACTTGGACTTTAAGACTTCAAGATAGGCGAAAGATCGACGCGATGGAGATGTGGTGCTGGAGACGCCTTCTGAAGATCCCATGGACGGCATTTCGCACCAACAATTCTATCCTCAAAGAGTTGCAGATCCAGGATAGACTTTCGTCGATTGTGCAGCTCCGAGTTTTGAAGTTCTTTGGCCACATATCCCGAAATAAAAACTCCATGGAAAGATTGGTAGTCCAGGGCCAGATAGAAGGCAAGAGAGGACGAGGCCGATCACCGACTCGCTGGACCGACCTTATTAAAAAGACCACACGGAGCTCCTTGGTGCAGTGCACTCGCTCCGCAGACAACCGGGTGAAATGGAGATGCATCGCGAGAGCTGCTGTCTGCCAGAGGAAGGATGAGGACGAGAACCCAAATGTGGACACTATTGCCGTAACCACGACCACTCTGCCAAGAGTGAACGACTGATGATGATGATGATACGTGTAATTAGTACGTTCATTTATATAACCTATATTCTTAACTTTTGTGAGATTTTTCTTAAGTCTCCCCAATTTGTTAAAACTTGTTATTTTTATTCCATTGTCAAACAAAGAAAAACTTGTCAAGCTTATCTTCACCGAAAGTAATATTTCTGCCGAAGAGCCCACGTTGACATAAAACTTATATTAAAAGTATGAAGGACGCAAGTCTAAAAAGTATATTTATTTAAAAAGCGTTTAATAGGTATTAAAGAGGCTATGCTGATGCAATTGATGCATATGTATTACTTTATATTATTATGCATGTATTACACATATACACCTTCCTCTTGAATCACTATATATATTAAACAAAACCGCATCAAAATCCGTTGCGTAGTTTTCAAGGTCTACGCATACATAGCGACAGACTAACAGACAGACAGCAGGGAGCGACTTTGTTTTATACTATGTAGTGACGTACTGCTGTATTAGTGCTGCACAAATGCATGGCCCATTTATGAATAAATTAATTCTGTAGCTCATTGTACCTAAAGGCACACCTTTCTGTGTTAACTACGGGCACATGTATGGTAACATCTGTGCATGAAATACTGCAAATTATAGCGATACCGTTAACAATAACGTACACAGAACACGACCCTAAAGTAGTCTTCACACTGAACCCGCTATGATAACGAGCGTAGGGCCGCAGATTTAACATAGTATGCAAGTATTTTCGTTTGTATAAAAGTGCGCCAGACGTAACACACTACACCGATCGACGGCGTAGATTTTTTTCATATCGACCACGCGCTACGCGACGTATTGGACTTGAAATATTGGGCAACTTTACAAAATTTGATCTAAATATATACGTTAATACATAGAGAACATCCATGATATTCGAGTTCATCACACAAAGATTTGGCTTTGCCGGGATTCGAACCCAGAAGGCACTACCACTGAGCCAACTGCGTCAAAAAGTTTCAGGCACCGTTTTGAGAGCTTCAGAAGCTCTCAAAACGGTGCCTGAAACTTTTCAGGAACAGAATCTGTTCTGGCAATATGCGTTGAAAACTGCGCGTCTTTCAAGGAGCAGTGTAGTCGTTCCTTTACATTAGCACCCAAACGCCCTGACCCTCTCATACGTGTATTTTACGGTTTCGTAAAAAAACATGGACGATGCAATTTCCTCCAGCCGGTCGCATAAGGGTATCAAGCCCTCGAGTTTATGAGTTGACTTAGTCGATGTTAAACGAATAAAAAGGCAGTAATGCTGCATCCAATAGCTGAAAGGGCGAAAGCGACAGCAGCGTCTATTGGTCATACGTCTTTTTTATTGCAAAGTAGGCTGAGCGCGCTTGATAAAAATGGATGGGAATTAATATTGAAGGCGTATCAGGGTGGCATTTTACACGTTTTTTTTTTAGAAAATGAGATGGTAACGAGCACGTTATCTAGTTGGAATCTTGGTTATAATACTGCAGGTTTTCTCGTGTTTCCTTTGCAAAATCCGCCTGAAAAGTGATTTCGTGGGTTGTTTGTGTAGTGTAACACGACTAAACGACATGTGTGCACCCTGTAATTTAAAAAAAGCCTACTACGGCTACTTTAACTCTCTCCTCGCATACGGTATAGATCTTTGGGTAAATGCTGCCGATGCTGAGGCCGTACAAACTTCAAAAGCGAGCAATAGAGGTATAGACTGATGTTAAATCACACAACATACTGGTAGTTATATCAATAAAATTAACTCAATATATCATGAGAAAAAAAGAGATATCTGACTTTAAAAGTACGCAAATTTTGTAATTATTTTCAGAATCCTTAAAATGTAATAAAACAATAATTGTATGACAACAATGAACTTAAATCCATTTTTCAGGGTGAAAATGCCAAATTACTTATTGTCTCCGTACAAATATTCGTACCCAACCCACAAATGACGTCACATGTAGGTGGCATTTGTATGGAGCTTTTTTGGCGCACCGTAGGAATGTTGAACTTGGACGGTAATTTCTGACTTTTAGAGCAGTCTAAGTGTAATTAGTCCCATATAAACAATAGATATTTTGATACCAATAGAAAATAGAGTCGATTGATATCCTCAAAACTTTATTACAACGTGTTACTTCATGATGTACCTACAGTTAATTGTGCTGCTCAGCTGTTTATTCTAGTAGGTATGCTTAAGTGTAGGTAGATTCATTAGTAGTTATAGTTACGCATTGTAACAGGAAAAACAAAGAAGAGTGTATACCAGGTGGGTCTTGTAACAGGAGCAAAAATGTTATTCGTCAAACTGAACAACATCCTGTCTATTCAATCTGTACAGGAACTTTTTTTTAAATACCGTTTTCATATTTTCATTATTTCTAACAAAGTAAATTGCATTTATCGCCTTAGCATTGACATAGCCGTCACTTTACTAGATATCAAATGTTTCGATATACATTGCTGTTTTGAATAAACTTAGTTTTACAGGTTTACATTATGAATTAAATGTTGTTCAGTTTGAGGGGTAGAATCTATGTTTTAATTTATTGCTCCTGTTATAGGACCCACCTGGTAACATATTCCCCAACAAACTGTTATGCAGTTTTGCGAAAACTGAATTCTAAAAAAGGCTGTGTACCTATACCAAATTTTTTATTAATAATAAATAAAATAAAAATCTACACGCCTATTCGTTAGGAACATCCGGCTCGAAGGCGGTGACTGGCTACGAATTACTACGTCGTCGGTTTAGCTCCAACAAAGGGGGGATGTGTAGCCGAGCACTCAGATGTGCGCTGGAGGGTAGGGTAGGTTATTAGCGCGGTTCGCGGCGCGTAGACATCATGGTCCTTGGTTCGTTAGGCGGCTATTTGGGAACCAGGGGTTCTTTGGTACATGGTGTTTTTTTTTACCATATGTTGGAATATTAGGAACATATGCACATGTTTTGAGGTATAAGACATTTGTTCCAACTATTACGACGGGGTTACTATACCTTTAATTTGCAAATTACCAAATAGCCCCTTTGGTACGAAAAATCCTCACATTTACAGTAGATTGCGACGATACGTTTATGACAGTAGCATAGAATACTTAATAGTAAAGGTAATGTGGGATAATAAGACTAAATAGTTAATTTTTTAATGGGGTAAGACTAACAGTTAGTTATTAGTATACCTAGATATATTTCTAGCAGGAACAACATGTGCTTAGCGACAAACCTGATATCGATAATAACTACGTCAAAGTTATAAAGGAAATGCATAATTATAATTATAGTTATGAAGAGAATATTTAAAATGTCGTGGAACTCGAATAAAGGGTCTAGCAGGCTAAGTGAACAAAAAGTGCCCCCAACGACGGATTTGGTCATGCTTTCAGAACACTATGCGTAATATCAGTCCTCGATCTTCTTTTGGCCTTTTCTTGCCAAATCCGTCGTCGGAGGCACTTCTTCTTTGCTTAGCCTGCTAGACCCTTTCACATTGTTATGTCAATTATGATTCTTAAAATAATAATGTCTAAGAATGTAAAAGCTTTGATTACTAAACCTATTTAACGTTAAGAATGAATGAAGATGCATGTTTCGATTGTGCCACGTACTTTTCCTTTATGACGTTGACGTGGTATTTATCGATAACAAGATTATCGATGTTTTATTTTGTCAAGCACTAACAACACATCGTTCATGCTAGGAAAATCTCTAGGTATAGTTATTAGACTGTGGAGTTTTCTGCCGGTGATAGTCTTACCCACCTTACCTTACCTACTACATCACAGTAGGCTTTGGTAGTAGGTACCATACTTAGTTTAGTAAGTAGGATACAAGTTATGAAAGTAATAAAATAAGTAGGGATCGGAAATTCGAATAGATATTTATCTAAACTTTGACGGCAGCTTTGCTGTTCAGTTGTAGGTATTAGGGTGCTTTGTTTGAGGAATGACTCATATAGCAATAGGATTTTGTCTTTAGGTAAATATCTACCCGAATTTACGAACCTTGACAATAACCAACGCTAAATTGAGTATTTCTTATCTTATATCATATTTAATCCTAAATGAACTATGGGGCCTTATTTACCTATTAAAATTATCAATCAGATAAATATTGTTAAGTAAATTATTTGGCAATTAACCAGCAATTTATGAAGCGTTTTATAATTCCGTTGCTATACGTAATTGGCAGTTCGTACTCTCACCCAATTACCACAGCATATTTACTCGTACAGAACAATTAAAAACAGAAAGCTCCCAAAATTGTATCGATAAAATTACAAAGCGCCCCGCACTTGTTTCGACATAATTAAACGCACCGTGTGTATGCCGCGTGGTGAACCGACACCGACTCAATTAATCTACGATTCGACTCGTTTGGAATCGTTCGAATTCGATATTTATTCGTCCCGGTTTAGGGATGGGCAAATGAAAAAATATATATCGATATCAATCATATGGTGCATCTGTAACGTTTTGCCAAATGGTATTTTGTCCGAAAATATTTTCAGGGTTTTACAAAAAAAAATGTTTTAAACGACCCATCAGGTTAGGTTAGGTTTGTTTAATAATAATTCTGAAAAATTAACAGTTTTCGAAGAAAATGGATTTTGGACAAATGAAAATTTGGCAAAATGTTATTACAGATGGGACCAAAAATTACTGTTTCAAACAGGTAACTTATCGTATAAATGTCAATAAATGTATCAGTGGTGTAGCGTGAAAATCTCTGCTCTATAAATAAAATTAATTTATTTCGAGCAACACAGACTCATATAGTATTCGATACAAAAAATATGAAATAACACATTAAAATTACATTCAAAATACATTACAGCTTAAGAGAAAGAACACAATTATTATTCATTATCAACACAAAAAGATATATTTTACTCTGCTTTGCTCTGGGACCGATATTTTTCTAAAAAAAATCCAAAAACAGTAGGCAAATATTTTCTAAAATGGGCAAGCAAGAGGAACTCCGGTTCTATAGCCACGCCGCTAATATTTAGATTAAACAGTAGAGTAAAAAATACTTTTCAATATTTGATACCTAAGCCTACTCGCCGCCATTACGCTCCACATGTTGCTTCACAAATTATTAAAGAGATTCTAAATATGATAATTCCGTTTCAAGTTTCCGTGAAGTATTATATAATAAATTTACTTACTGTTGAGTTTCTTTCGGCTTTCTCCTCAACAGCGGTCTCCTCTTGTGATATACCGGTAGAGACAGAACTCTTTAATAAATAAAAATTATGATGCTCGGATTATACTAGATATTTTGAGATTAAAAATGTTGTGTACCTATCGATTATTTTCGGAAAGATATCGACAGGTATATTGATATATCGATATGTTTTACCCACCCCTACCCTGTTTACTGAGCGCCCGTGGCATCCGCGCAATATATCGAATGGTTCCCAACCTCACATCTTACTTGAGCACGCGGCTCCCCGACAATCCAAAACCGAATCTTGCATACTTAAAATAACGCACAAATTCCCTTCATGCACCAAAATAGGAGAATTCGAAAGTAACTGATCGATATTGCGCCTGAAATTCTTGCACGTCGGTCTGAACCGCAGGCTCCCAACGGAGTCCAATTTACTTGCATACCTGGACCTTTGGCAGCCGGGAGTTTAATAGGGCATGGGGCAGGTTGTCACTCGAATCCGAAGATCATTCTAGTACATCCTAGTACATTCGAGAACGTTCTCGTCTGGCCCGTGTTGATCTAAGCAAGTGCAGATATAAAGGCGGATGTTTGGGACCGTGTGAGGTAAAATGTTTGGGAGATGAGTTTTCGTCGGTTAAAATCGACGGAGATATTTTATAACCAAGATCTAAACGCTCAATTTTGCCTGAACTTGATGTGTGGAAATACGAAACCGTCTGTAGCATTTTATTTCCAGCCTTAGGAAAGATTTGATGCAACATCCCCATTATTCGCTAGCTTTTGATTGTCGTAAAAGCTGTCTGAGAACGTGTTTTATTGGGTGTTTGAGTAAAATACGACGTAACACTATGATTAAATAAGCTCATTACGTCGTGAAATAAAGAAAAAAAATAGACAAAAGGCCTTCAAAGGTATATAGTACATTTGAAATCCAAAAGCAAATATCAATTGTTTTCAGAAACCTCATAATTTAACAAATTAACATACATGTGCTAACTCGGGGCACGCTCCTAGAGATTTGATATCGATATATATTAATACATTTCTCATTGAAAGTTCTCGATTACTATAAAACGGTGCGATATCATGTCTAATGAAGTGGATATTTTCATCTAGAGGGCAATTTTTCATACCGACGAATAATGGAAAAAATATTGATTGTATACTTACTTTGAAAAATATACAATTGAATACACGCTTTAATTTATTAATGGTTTTCATTCTGAAATGAAAAGAAAAAATATATATTTATGTTTTAACATTTAGATTTTGACAGTAACATCGATATATTTATTTATCGATAAAATATTTTGCTCCATTACTTTAGTATCGGTGCCCCGAGTTCGCACAGGTATGCAAATTAATAATTGTGTAACAACTATGTACTAAACTTAAAAGGTATCTTTTCATAACTCATAGTAAGAGTACGGCCCCATAATGAGATCAGCCCGTCTAGCACAACTATGCTTGGCGACTCTTGTCGCGCGGCATAGCCTCGTCTGTCACTCTCTCACAGTACAGCGAAGAAAGAGATAGGTAATATTTCTCGCGCGAGAAAGAGTCGCGTGTCAAAGTTGTTCTAGAGGTGCAGATTCATAATAATGTATTGTCAGAATATCATTTCATTGTCACCTGAATGTGTTGATTGAGCTGAAATGTATACAGATACATTTCAGCTCAATCAACACATTTAACTTGAAAGATTTGAAGACAGACTGGCACAAATAAAAGTAAATAAAACCTCCCTGACGTTTCGGTACCTTTACAGATACCGTTGTCATATAATTATGGTCGTATAATATAATTAATAATATACGCGATATAATCCGTTAAAATTGTTTTATTTAAATGTGTGACAGTCGCGGAAACCGAAGAATATATTAAATAAACCTATTAAAAAAAGCTTGGTTACATTTTTATACAGTGAAGGTGCCATTTAGTTCATCTGTGTAGCTTTGGCGCGTGCCGAATCGAGGACCCATATGCAATATTACCTTCCCGCTTCCAATTTATTATTACGCCCTAACCTAAGCGGAATTTCATGAGAGAATTTTTTCCTCATTTTACTGCTCTAGTGCCCCAAGTCCAAAAAGACTTACGCAGCATTGAATTTCCTAAAAAAATCCCTCTTTTATTGCAGTGTATAGTCGAGGACAGAGATATTTTTCATTTTTTTACCTTAAGGTGGCGGAATAAGGTAAGAAAATGAATACTTTCTGCTGTAGATACAGCGTAAGAGGAAATTCATACAGTCCTATGACATATGTAAAGTATGTTGGGCGACCAGCTTTTCCACTCCAATCTTGTTAGTTGAAACCGCGGCGAAACCGACGTTTACTCCAATCAACGGAATAGTTGAATGACAAAGATTTCATAACGAACTAATTTCTTTACTCAAACTACAGAATATAAATAAAACACTACCAAAGGTTCTCTCCTTGCAAAACCCGTCAGGGGATCGAGTTTTACTCGGTACCAATCAGTTTTACGGTGCACCATGGACCATGGTGCATTGCTAAGCCTTCTATTTATGTTTTGGCATCATTCCACGAATAACATCGCATTTTATATAGACATCCAATAAAACACAATAAGTAATAGACATCACGCTGCGTTCTATAACGCGAATCTCCGATGTTGGAGTAACTACCGCCAGGCTGAAGTGTGACTGGGCCGGCCACGTCTGCCGCATGCACCCAGAAAGGTGGGCTAGCTTGGCCACTGAGTGGGTTCCACAAGATGGGCAGCGCAGGTGGGGCAGGCCTAGGCGGAGATGGCGGGACGACCTGGACACGTTCCTCAACGGCTGGCCGGAGGAGGCTTCTGATCGGGAGTCGTGGAAATCAAGAGGAGAGGCCTATGTCCAGCAGTGGGACACTCAAATAGGCTAATAAAAAGAAAATAAAAAAAGTAGACATATCAAGCAAAACAAAAAAGAAAGAACTATGACGTGATAAATATTACCTATCTCTTTCTTTGCTGTATTCTGAGAGAGTGACGGGCGATGCTATGTCACGCGACAAGAGTCGAAAAGCGTAGTTTTACTAGACGGGCTGGTCGCCAGCCGTAGTGATGGAGAGGAAAACAACTATTTAACCTAATTATCTCATTCATGACGAAATCACCGCCGAACCTGTTTCCTCGTCGATCGGACTAGCTGCCGCAAATCGCAGGAAAAACGGCCACTTTACGACCTGGGCACCCATTAAATTCCTCGTTTGATGACGCATTCAGGGTATTAGCTGAACACGAAGGTTAGTGAGAATTCTATGGGTAATAAAGCCTTAATACTGCATGAGAGTATAATTTAGAAGGGCGTATATCAATATGAGTTTTATGCTGATACGGCTTTTTGAATTAAGGTGATACTGATAGCGATAGGTATCGTTACGTTATAGCCCGGAAGATTGGGGGTTGATAGAAAATGTTTGAATATGTTTTTTACGATCGGAATCAAAGGAAGATAGGTTTTGTTTCATGGTCTAGTAATCTCATGACCTGATCATCATGGAACGGTACCTTTAACATGAGTTAACGTGATCGTACTCGCTAGCGACAGCGTAAAGGATTTGTATCGAGTATAATACAGTGCCCCTAGCGGTCACTTTGTAGAACTACAATTCTCCATACAAATCGTTTACGCAGTCGCTTGAGTACGGTCACTGTAAACTCATGGTAAGGGCACAGAATACTTAATAGTATGTAAGGGTAAGGAAAAAATAACGTAGAACCTAACTCTGTATGATCAATAAGTTATTTGGAAATTAGGTAACGCAAATTCTGCACGGATATGATGGGTGCATCTCGGCATCCTCAGCCATCACAAGACATTCTGATACGACAAGTTGTTTTTAATTTCCTTGATTTGATTATTCTCTTTTGTTTATATATATTTTTGTTAATTGTTTTTTTAATTCTCGGAAAGTTATAATTATGTAGATGGGCCATTTTTTCTTAAGTTGTACGCCCCACTTTTTTTATATTTCGATATTTTGGGTATTTTCTACTCAGAATCACGAGCTCTTTCGATCTAATTAGGGAAAAAAAACTGTCCCAAAATATTCATTCAGTTTTTGTTTTTCCATTCCGTTAGCGCTGTAGTAGGTTTTATGGAAATGGTAACGGAATGGAACGAAAAAACATTGCGACACTTTTTTCTTCGAATTAGACCGAAAGAGCTTGTGATTCTGACTAGAAAATATCCAAAATATCAAAAATTCAAAAAAAAGTGGGGTGTACAACTTTAGAAAAAATGGCCCATATACAATTATTAGATAGAATAAATATATATCAAATCCGAAACAGTGTTTCCCATCTGTAATTTTGGCCAAATTTTCATTTGTTCGAAAGTTTCCTGAAACCCGTAATATTTTCAGCATTTTATATTGAATTAACGATGTCATAGCTCGCAGGGTAGTATCGCAGGTTCGAGTCCTGCTTAGGTTACAGTGGACGACGTTATTTTTTTTCATAATTACCCTTTGTGTCAACATCTAAAAAAACTCTAGTTTCCATATCTTAGCAGCTGATTAACGTGAACTAGTGTTTCCAGGCAGGCGGGGCCGGCGCGCGAGCTAGCGGCGGGGCGCGCCGGCCGCATGGCGCTACTCTACCGCGCGACACGCCTGCGTGACCGCGGCGACACGCACGTCTTCACGTTCGTGGTCACGCGCAGCGCCACGCGCGAGCCCGACCGCGACGTGACCTCCAAGGACTTCGGCTGCGCGCACCAGAGATGGGCCGTCGCGTTCAACCGCTCGGCCGATGCCTCACTAGGTACCTAATGCTCAAATAACCTACTTCCCTAATGGATTTCATGTACAGGTCCTCCAAATGACGATCATGACTGATATGCTGATACGGATGATTAAGGTAGTAATTTACTGATAACAGCACAATGACTCATTTAACTGTCAAAAGAAGGGAGACACAACAGTTTCTCCTCTTTCAATCTCTGTGTAACGGATTAACCAGGTAAGTTAATCTTTTCATAGAAAAATAGGATACAGAGCACGCTGACTTCTTTGACTGTTGAGGAAAGGTTGAAACTACATCCTGTCGCTCTCCTACCATCTTCCTATCCATATAGTGGCTATGGACTCGAGCAGTGCCGTATTTACCCCTAGGACTTCAAGGCCTGGGCCTAGGGGCCCAGCCGTTTTCCCTTATTGCATTTTATTCTAAAAAGGTTCAAATTGTTCCTTACAAACTTGCAAATTTAAAAAATATATAAACTTGGAACTGTTAGGATCCTTAACCTTTTAAACAATGGCTTGCAAGTTTCCGATTGTTTTAGTCCGCCTAAGGCCCTGATGCATTTTTTTTGCGCTATAAATACCCGTTGTATGTCAGTGGTATTTCCCCACAGTACCACTCCGTAGCGTAACGCAGAACAAACGTAGCTATGGTAAACTAGTAAGGCGGTGTTTTCCGAAGTAACACATCTTAGTTTTCTGAGGGCGTAAACGGATTTATTTATTTTTGCGGAAACGATGTCTACGTGTTTTTTCCAATTAAGATTTTCATCTATAACTATGCCCAAAAAATTGGTTTGTGTTACTTGTTCTATGTGGTCGTCGCCTGCATTTACATTCAATTTATTTTTTACTTTTCTATTTTGTGTTACAAATCTTAATCAGTTTAGTTTTGGAAGTGTTCATACATAAGCCATTATTCTCTAACCAAATCGATATCACTAATCGACAAACTAACACCGTGATTTTATTTATGATTGTCGATTGTCTCTGATACTTTTACTTTTATAATTCGATTGACATTACATTTGACTTCAAATCTCCCAATATTTTCGACATAAATGTGACCGGTTGCCACAAATCGAAAAGAATAGAATGGAATACCTACATATTAAATAAATACATGTAAATACCTAATATTTGTAGGTCATCAAGTGTTGAAGGAACTTGATATTTACCTTAAACATACTCGTAACTTCCTTCCTAAAATTAAACTCCACATTCAGTAACAGACCGCGTCCACGTAAGTATTTATTTGACACTTTCGTTTGATGGCCCCTACGTGACGGGGCGGGAAAGCGAATAAACGACAACTAAAATGTTTTTATACAAAACGAGCGCTCGCGACTTAAAATATACATTAAACTTGGATAATAAATAGGCCCAGGGACTGAAAAACCGCAAAAGACCGGTAACCTGAAATAAAGATATCAATTGAAAAGGTATCCAACAGTAACGGTACCCGAATAAATACAATTTTGTAGGTACCTTTTTCAAACGGTACTACATCAAATGATATCGAACTAAATAGATACACTTAGATTGCTCTAAAAGTCAGAAATAATTACCGTCAATGTTCAACATTCCTACAGAGCGCTAAAAACGCTCCATACAGATGGCCACCTACATGTGACGACATTTATTTGTGGGTTGGGTACCTATATTTGTATCGAACTTGCCATCTTCACCGTGAATAAGTGCTTTCAATTAAGTTCATGGTCGTCATACAACCATTGTTTTTAGGGTTCCGTACCCAAAGGGTAAAAACGGGACCCTATTACTGAGACTTCGCTGTCCGTTCGTCCGTTCGTCCGCCCGACAGTTGAAATCTTTACAGATGATGTATTTCTATTGCCGCTATAACAACAAATACTAAAAATAAACCAAATATTTAAGGGGGCTCCGATACAACAAACTTATAGATAATGGTACGGAACCTTTCGTGCGCGAGTCCCACTCGCACTTGGTGTATTTTTTTTTTAATTATGAGGATTCTGAAAACAATTTCAGTTTTTTTTTATAAAAAAAATCATAAGCGTACGTTTGAAGTTTCATGACATTTTGAGCTAATTTAATTAATATAACTACAGTAATTACAGTATGTTGTATAATTCAATATTAGTCTGCACCCCCATTCTGTAAAGCAGCTTATTTACATAAGTAGATTAAAATGCAGTGGCATAATCCATCTAACACGGCACAATAACATTTCATTTAAATGTATGTTCAACATTTTCAACGTGGAGTTGTCCGCTGCTGAATTATACCTACGTATAAATTCAGAATTCTCATTTAATATAATTTTCCATTAACAGTGAAACCATCAATGAGATCTAATCTCAATTGTATTGGATTTCTTTTGTCTCCAGTTTTATCTGTTGATAGACATTTATGAAGTCTACGTGAAGTACTTAACCTAAGCACACCAAAATGGCGTGGATGTATGTTTGCACAGTAAAATTTGAATAACATTCGTTTCACAAATGTACGTCACGAAAGCACAGTTACAACAAATTGGATTATGAAAAGTGGCAGAGTAATTTCCATCACCCGAGACCAAATTTACTAACCTAGTTTCGTTGTTCAAGAATTAGAAATTATAATGCAAATGCCTACTGTTCGCGGTCCGTTAACTTGAGAAACTCTATTCCCTGAATGGGACTAATATTTGTCTAAAAAGCAATTCTGAGCACCCGACTTGGAACGGCCCCCGCGTATTGCCCTCGTAATATGAATTAACGACTTCATTATAAACTTGATCAAACGCAGCTGTAAAAGCTGTGGTTGGCTGTTTGCCTATTAGACAATGCACTTTTCGCTTGTGCTCTTAAGCTGGGTAATACATATGTTTTAGATAGGTACAGGATATGACACTTTTGGTGTTTGTACAACTGAGAAACTTGGGTGTCTTTATGTGAGCGCTACAGTCGGAATTAAAACAGTGATGTCAGACATTTGAGTTGCAATAAATGTCCTAACCTTTGTATACTTTTATGCTTTGGTAGAGATGGTTTGTAGACCAAATATAGATATGTGTACATGTAATTTCCCTGTCTTAATTTATGGAGTAATGCTACAGTGGTGTTATGTACTGTTTTAGTCATATTCAATTTGTAAACACGACAGATACAATTTGCTTCACATCAGCAGTATAATCAGTATAATTGTACTTGAAATACGTTGTTGTCGAAACGCCAGGAATGCTGCGCTGACATAATCCATCGGATATAACGTTGAAATTAACATAGGTACATGAACATTATATAACGTAACGTTTCGTATGTATATATTAGAATTACGTCATCGTACAAGAGATACAATGTCAGTCAAAATCTATCTCTGCCCGAAGGCATACAGGGCTCACAGACATGTGTCCAATCGATACTGATGGAGTACAGTGAGCACCTTACTCATAAGCTTTTTCTCTTTGGCAGGAGTATACCTGGTATGGCGAGGCGCATGCGAGGGCATGCGCG
The DNA here is from genome assembly GCA_905147355.2 of Apotomis turbidana. Classification (NCBI taxonomy): domain Eukaryota; kingdom Metazoa; phylum Arthropoda; class Insecta; order Lepidoptera; family Tortricidae; genus Apotomis; species Apotomis turbidana. Next base: position 27,425,585 of record LR990283.1, on the reverse strand, counting down.
TGTACGTCGACTTCACCTTCACACTTCTCAGTCGCGACCACTTCACCGCGAATGAGGGCTTCTCGGGCAAGCAGGTCCGCTTCAGCGCCGGCTGCGCTGCCCAGGGCCGCGGCCGCTGCGTCACCCTCGCCGAACTCAACACCAAGTTCGCAGACGCGCGCGGCGAGTTCCAACTCGAACTCTGCATGTCGCGAGTCCGTACCTTCTACTCGTGCGAGCTGCGGGCTCCGCGCGTTGATACTCCGCCTATCGCTTTCGCTGGTTTCGATTGGACTGTCGCTGTCAATGGATGGAGTAAAGAGCCGCTGTCACTCAGATTGGTCAGGCTGTCGGGAGAAGGACAGCAGTGCCGCGTGCGCTACGCGTTAGCAATAGGAGAGGGCGAGAGGAGAGTGCAATCGGGCGTACTAGAAACCCTTTGCGACGCAGAAGGCAGGACTCCGCCATGGACGCCGCGTCCTCCACCGCGGCCTATTCACAAAGGCTTGCGGCTGACGGTGGAACTGATCCACGCTCGCGCTCTGGCTGATTTGTCAGTGGCAGCGGCGGGCCGCGCTGTGACCTGCTACGACCGTGACAAGCAAGCTTGGGCGCTGCGATGCGACACACATTCTGACACTGTGCGGCTTCACATGCTTTATCGCGACGTGCACAACGTGCCGCGCAACCACTTGCGCTACGTGAGCTGGTCAGCGTGGCTGGTGCGCGCTAACCCCGCCGCCGGCGAGTCGGACGCAGAGGAGCTGCCTGGGGCTCCGTTCTCCCACTACTACGCGCAGGACAGCGCTGATGAGGGTCTGATGATGGAGACGGCGCTGCGCGTGGAGGAGATCTCGCGCCCCTCCTGCCCGTTCCTGCATGCTGGCGGGGAGCTCCGCGTGCGGCTTGAGTGGGGCGAGACCTATCTGCTGTTCCAGGCTACTTACCATATCTATGACGACCTCTGTCGACTTCAAGCGCATCAGATGAGGTGAGATTTTATTACTAACTTGCTACCCGCTGTTTAACTCCCATAAGGGATACTAATATCCCACGGGAACCATGTTTTTTGGGGATAGAGAGTTAAGGTTAATTTCATGCAAACGTCGTAACGTCTAAGGGTCAGCTCACACCGAGACGCGACGCGACGATACTGGAAGACCGGTGCTTTCGCGCTGCGCCACGCACCGCCGCGAGACGCATCGCAACGTAGCGAGGCGCATCGTAAAATCGTTGGCAGCACGACGCCTCGCTGCGCAGCGAGACGCCGCGCGGTGCAGCGGAACGTGTCTATTCGCCGCGTGCCGTGCACCCGCCCCGCCGCGTCCTACCGCCCCGCAGTCTACCTATTGCAAGCGCATGAGAACGACGTATATTTTGTGGGTGCATTAGGGAAATCGAAAAGTTAATATTTTTTGTGCAGCGCTACGAATGTTGAAATCTACACGAAGACTGGACGGAAATAGTAGAGACATGTCGCCACGGCGGCCTCAGGCTGCGCCTCGCGGCGTCGCGCTGCGTCGCGCGGCTTCGCGAGGCGCAGCGCCGCTCTTACACGCCGCGCGTACCGGCGATGCACCGCTGCGTCGCGATGCGTCGCTCTACGCCGCGAGGCATCTCGAGGCGCAGCGCTGCGTGGGGCAACGTATTTTGAATTCTCACGATGAAATGTGTCCCTTTTAATGTAGTAAATAAAGTATAACTTTGAGTCGCTCTATTGAAATGTGCGCGCAGCGTCACGTCGCGTCGCGTCTTGGTGTGAGCTGACCCTAATCGTTTGGTGTGACGAATTACATACGCAAAAACTTTCGCTTTGATAATATTAATGGCATTTTAATGTTATTGTAACTCGATGCTGTTTTGTGTGGATTAAATATACCCACCCCAGTATGGTCTAGTGCCCACCCCAGGATTTTGGGTTACCGATAGAAATACATGGCTTCATCTCATAGGCCATGGCCAAACAAACTGTATTTAACTTTACTACAGGATTATTTAAATAAATACAACGACGTATTTGTAACGTCGGTTCTCGGAAACTAACGGTTTTGCATGTGGACTGCCCGATCCACCTCACTCTATCAAGCTTCGTACATGGAGATTTAATGCACATGAAGACGCAGGTTCGAACCCTGCCTGAACCATTAAATCTAAACATAAGGTTCAATGTGATTCAAATGTACTTTTCTTTGTCACCAGACGCGAGATCACAGCTCTTCAGGCGGAGAACTACTCCCTCGAGCGGCAGCTGTTCAGTTACCAGAAGAGCCTGGCCTACGCCCAAGCGCAGGCGGGCGCCGCCGAGGGCCCCCCGCCCGAGGGCGACGCGGGGCGTCGGTCCCCCGCCGAGCGTTCCCTCTCCACCGACACAGAGTACGCGTGAACACCGCCATCCTTAACACCGTGTGTCTTTAACACCGCTAGGTGGCAGGTGTCTCTTTAACACCGCTAGGTGTCGGGTGTCTCTTTAACACCGCTAGGTGTCAGGTGTCTCTTTAACACCGTTAAGTGCGCCAGGTGTCTCTAACACCGCGAGGTGTTCTCAGTGCGCGGTCTTATTCTCCGCTCCGCTCCCTTCTATCCTTTCGACTGACTCTGACGTTTTTGAGCGATTTATCTATTTTTCTAGACGTTTTACGGCGGGGTGACCTCGTCCGCACCGCTTCTCGCCGGTCGCCTGCACTCTCGCCGCTCGATCTATCGATAGCCAATTATTATACTCGACTACTTTTCTATTTATCTGTACATAAAATATATTTAGATATTATATATTATGTATATTTCTTAACTTGAAACTCGAATTCATATACTGCAACAGTCGATTAAGAGTAAAATCTATGAAAATGTCGTGATTGTTTTATTTCGTCACCCAAATTATGTCTGTACGTATTAGGTACGCCTCTTCCTTCGAGATTGTCAACAACAGAACACTTGAATATTATCATGAAATTCACGAAAAATATCGATAGGTAAGGAAAAAAGGTATAGCACATCTAAAATCAACCTGGCTCCTACACATTGCGGCAAACGACGTGACCAGCCTAATCCCACTAATAGCGCAGCTTTTTAGGGTTCCGTACCCAAAGGGGACCCTATTACTAAGACTCGGCTGTTTAAACGGCTGCACTAATTTTAGCCACATATCCTCGAATGGTTATAGGATTCTTTTCACTTGACAACGGGGAAGAAAATAGAGGTTTTTTGCTTCTTCTACCGCACTGGCGAAGGGGGACGGAATGTTTGGCCAAGGCTACTAGACGTATAATAAATACTTTGATTCATCAATATGGTAAATACTAATGGATCACATTCTGGGAATCCAGAAATCTAGATTTTCGTGACAGATATTGTCATCCATCAATATAACAGGCTAGACGAACAATATATTATATATCACAATACGATATAATAGCGATGGCTAGACATACAATATATATTTATCTGGATATTACAGTATTTTACTGTATGTCCAACCATCGCTTTAGAGGCTAATTTTCATCTAAACATTCTAAACAGACATCCTGGATGCATGCGAGAGGAGGCAGCCTTAATGCATGCGACGTCAGCTCTAAGAGATTTGAAGTTTCATCTTGCGTTGTGACATACTCGTCTACTTAACGCCTGAAATACTTATGAAACGTTAGTACCTAAACGTCAACTTTGGACATCTATACCCTTACCATGAGTTTACGGTACCGAAATCGCTAGCAGCGTAAACGATTTGTATAGAGAATAGTACAGCGCCCGTAGCGTTTACTTTGTAGAACTACGATTCTCCATACAGTTTACGCAGTCGCTAGCGAGTGCGGTCACTGTAAACTCATGGTAAGTAGTACATGTAGACCTCGCGACTTTGTTTCGAAATGACTGTTTTTTCATTTCATTATTAACGCTTTCAGTCCCCATATCTCCGTAATTTTGGATAGTTTTGCATAGCCTAATCGATGAAAAAATGGTACACTTAAGAGGCCTTATTCCTTTTAAAATGCTGATTGTTTTAGACATTTTTCTCTATGATTAAACATGTTTCTTAACATTTTATTTATGTTACTACCTAGAATGGGATTTATTGGTATATATTTGAAACCTACAGCTTGTTTTTTTCATTGATAATTTTTGTTTCAAAAACTACTCGAGATTGACAAAATTCACGCGGAAAAATAGTTTTACAACTTATTTTCGACTGCACGCAATGAAAGCATGAATTAGCTATGTTACTACCTAGAACTCGGGGAAAAGAATACCTAGAATTCACTTCAAAAAGTTGGTGGAAACTATCAATATATTTGCAATAATATGAAAAAAATATTTTTTAAAAGGAATAAGGCCTCTTAATATACTTATGGAACCTACTCAAAAATTTCATGAGAATCGGTTGAGAAATGCGACCTGTAATCTGGACAACTGGACATCTGAAATTCATCATCAAAAGATATACTACAATACAATACAAGTACCTACTCTTTATTGCACACCTCATAAAATATACAGGAGAAATATTATAATGCTTTCATTGTAATTAGAGGTAAACAACAGACATTATCTTCGAATATTTGACCAAAAGTAAACGGAAACGCTTCGCTGGCTCGATAATTAAATGCCAATAATAAAGACACTGCTGCTGTGCTAAATATATTAATTGCAAATCATACAAAATATGACATTCAAACATGATTTTTCTCGAGAGTAGGTAGTGATACGTATACCATGCCCACCTACTTGAAATGCGATAAACTTAAAGGGTATAGCCGTGTTTGTATGGGGCATCGGCCCCAGAAGCCAAATCGATTGCCGTTTTGCTAATATATTAGCCCAGATGTAAGATGCTTTTTTACAAAAAAAGGACCATGAAATACTTCAGGTTTTTGAGAAAATTAAAAAAAAACGAAAATTGGTTTTTATTTTATTTTATCTAAACTACTCAATAGATTTTTTTGTAACTTATACACATTATGTAAGTAATAAAGATGTATTATTTAAAAAAAAATGGATTTCCAAATATCCTTATAAGTAGTGAAATTTTCACTTTAAATTTTTCAATAATTTTTTTTTTATATTTTCGAGATAGGGACACCCACCAATTTTAGCTATATTATGTATAAACTAATATTCTATAATATATATTTTTTTCAAAAACATTCACTTGGATCAACATATCCAAAATCAAACAAACTTATCGCCTGGTGACAATTTTTCAGACAGTTATTTTCAAAACCTCGTATCTAGTTTGTTGATTGATACTGAGATACGAGCTTAATTTTAAGTAGGTATTTGTTACTTAGTTTTGGTTGTCAACTGACGTTATGGTATACCATACATTTGTTGGACTTAATATGCAAGAATCGAATAAAAATAACATATAAGAGCATCGTCAAAATAAAATGTCTTTACATAGAAAGTTTATTTTACATAGAAAGCTCCAGTGAGTCCCACGGCTCGTAGCTCAAAAAATATTTGATTTACACAAAACACATGCAGATTCGAAAAAAAAGTTCGTCGATAAAATCGATTCGATCAATCGTTAGATCACAGAGAAGTGTCAAATGGATGATCAAAAATAAATCAGACTGTAACTGGCCATCAGTAGGCCTTATGTCCATGTTCATAAGGTCTACCGATATGGTCAGTTAGATGCGTTTCTGTTTGTACTACATATAGACATTTTATTTCGATGATGCTCATAAATGTTATTTTTATTCGATTCTTGTACGAGTAGTTAGGCATATTAAGTCCAACAAATGTATGGTATACCATAACGTCAGTTGACAACCAAAACTAAGTAACAAATACCTACTTAAAATAAAGCTCGTATCTCAGTATCAATCAACAAACTAGATACGAGGTTTTGAAAATAACTGTCTGAAAAATTGTCACCAGGCGATAAGTTTGTTTGATTTTGGATATGTTGATCCAAGTGAATGTTTTTGAAAAAAATATATATTATAGAATATTAGTTTATACATAATATAGCTAAAATTGGTGGGTGTGGGTGTCCCTATCTCGAAAATATAAAAAAAAAAATATTGAAAAATTTAAAGTGAAAATTTCACTACTTATAAGGATATTTGGAAATCCATTTTTTTTTAATAATACATCTTTATTACCTACATAATGTGTATAAGTTACAAAAAAATCTATTGAGTAGTTTAGATAAAATAAAATAAAAACCAATTTTCGTTTTTTTTAATTTTCTCAAAAACCTGAAGTATTTCATGGTCCTTTTTTTGTAAAAAAGCATCTTACATCTGGGCTAATATATTAGCAAAACGACAATCGATTTGGCTTCTGGGGCCGATGCCCCATACAAACACGGCTATACCCTTTATGAAACATGTAATGTCTCATTTTTTATGTGGGTACATAGTTACCACATTTTTATACTTACTTATTAATTTTACATAGAAAACTATCGTGAGTCTCAGACATATTAAAATACTTAAGCAAATATTTGTGCAAAATATTTGTTCTTGGGTCATGGATGTTATCTATATATGTATTTATATATTATGTATATCGTCGTCTAGTACCCATAGTACAAGCTTTGCTTAGTTTGGGACTAGGTCGATTTGTGTAAGATTGTCCTTTAATATTTATTTAAACGGGTTTACTCGTTCACACGTGTTCGGTTGGCCGCCGCCGCGACTGATCGTGTCTCCTGATGATGAATCGCATACCGATTCGAAACATGTCGAGCGTTATTCGACTTCTACGACGTGAGTAAACCCGTTTCAGTATTTTAATACTTATTAATTTTTTAATTGATACAAACATCAAAGCTTAAAGAAAAATTTACATGAGTTACCTGGTGGAAGAGACCGAGAGTCGAACCTGGTATACGTCTGGATTGCCGGTCCAGCGCGTTAACCTTTCCGCCACCCTTACTCCCAAGCAACCTTTCGAATTTTTCATCATGCTTTGTGTGTCGATCTTTGCATTGTTTATTTGAAAGGCTTTACTCCTTAGCGACCTCTATGTGAATACTAATTCAATAAGATTAGCTGAAAATTTGGCAAAATTAAAGGACAACTTTTATCTATCAGGATATGTAGGTTATAGAGCTAAGTTTAATTTTATCTACTCTCCCCCCTCTCAGGGGTGAGCGTCACCCCCCCGCGCCCTCGAATGTGTCCCGGAGCGCGGTATTTTCCACTTTAAAAGAAAACCGTGTAAGATACATACAAAATGTATAGGAACGAAATAATCCTGAATAAATTTACTATAAACCTTTCATACATATAAAAGCGATAGCACTTATAAAATCAGCGCAATCTGTTATCAAATACTAACGTTTTTAATTATTGATCTTTTTTTTCTGCTAAAAGGTTAGTTATCTCAGAAACTTCACACTTCTCGGCCAAAATATGTATGACAAAAGTAAAGAATAGAAAGTGTTTTTTCTAAAAATGTATAATTTATTTCTGTTACTCTTTCATTTACCGTTGCAGTGCTATTTTTAAAATTTCAGTCATTTGGCCATTATGCGAAATATAAATATTCGTACTAGTTAAACGACGTTACTTTCAATACCAAAGACTTCTTATATGTTTTTCTGTAATCTACAAGTATTGAACTATATTATGTATTTTTTTTTCTTTTTTAGACTTACTATTTTAGGAAATAAGGGATGTGTGGGGAAATCGTCAAGTTTTGCTCGTTTTCGTAAATAACTTCAAAACAGTTTAATTTACAATTATGAAATATATATATTTAAAATGTTCATAGTGTACCCTTTCATTTGATATGTCACACGATATACTTTGCTATTTTTTTTCTAATTTACCCCTCAAATCTGTTTCATGTTACTTGATTTACTTTACGTTACGTTACATTTCCATGTTTGGGTTATCAATTTACATACGTGTACCAAATTTCAACTCAATCGGTCCAGTAGTTTCGGAGAAAATTCGCTATAGGAGGATCCCTCGTGTGTCTGTGTCAGTCCGTCCGTCTGTCATAGCCACTTTGCTCCGAAACTACTGGACCGATTGAGTTGAAATTTGGTACACATATGCAAATTGATGAACCGAACATGGACGTACGTGTAACGAAACGTAACGCAAATCAATAAATTTTGACATGAGGGCCAGTTTTAGGGGGCAAATTAGAAAAAAAAATGGCAAAGTATATGGTGTGACATATCAAATGAAAGGGTACATTATGAAAATCTCAAATATATATATTTTATCATTCTAAATTAAATGATTTGAAGTTATTTTCGAAAATTAGCAAAATTTGACGATTTTCCCACACATCCCTTATTTCCTAAAATAGTAGGTCTAAAAAAAAAAAAAAAAACAGGATATAGTTCAATACTTGTAGATTACAGAAAAACATATAAGAAGTCTATGGTATTGCAAGTAACACCGTTTAACTAGTACGAAATTTATATTTCGCATAATAGCCAAATGACTTAAATTTTAAAAATAGCATTGCAACGGTAAATGAAAGAGAGACAGAAATAAATTATACATTTTTAGAAAGAACATTTTCCATTCTTTACTTTTGTCATACATATTTTGGCCGAGAAGTGTGCAGTTTTTGAGATAACTAACCTTTTAGCAGAAAAAAAATATCAATAATTAAAAACGTTAGTATTTGGTAACAGATTGCGCTGATTCTATAAGTGATATCGCTTTTATACAGGGTGTAACCGACGGTGTACCGAAAACTGAAACCATGGCTTCAGACCATTATTCTGGGCTGGAAAATCGTGGAAATTTCTTTGAGAAAATTCACAAATTTTCCTCGCGAGTTTTCATTTTTTCTTTATTTTTCCGTTAATCGAACTCTACCAGTAACAATTTTTCATGAAAAATCGCATGAAAATAGCATTTTTCGCAAAACACACAATGTATCACAAACAGTATTATGTAAGCTTAACGGTACAACACGGAGCCCGTGGAGTGGGGCAGATAACGGTACTGGCCGGTCATTGATCCGCCAGCCCTCGCGCAGGCCGCTGCGGTCGGACGCATGAGTAATGTTTACCTACCCCCACATTTTATTTGCTTTACTTGCTTGAATGAAAATAATCTTGTTAGACTGTTTTAATTTACCGGTCAGTTGTTATTGCCGTTATTGGTGTTAGGTAGTACACTAGTTGTGATCTGTGGTGGCGTTGTTTTTATGGTTGCATTCATTCATGTCATTCGATGCGCATTGGCGTAACGTTATGTTTTGCGCTGACGCGTGAGTGGAGTGGGGAGCGCCTGGAACGGTCGATGCTTGCCGCGTGCTCCCCTCCCCGCGCGTCTGCACCCGAGAGAATCGGACGCAATATATTGCGCGTCGAGTTTTATAATTTATTTTGGAAAATCTTATCCTTGAGTTTTCCGAAAAAATGAACACTCGTTTTCAGTTCGTGATTATGGTCTAAAACTACGGTTTTCGTTTTCGGTACGCTGTCGGTTACACCCTGTATAATACTGCTCAAAGCAGTTAGGTACAGTTAGTAAATAATAAAATTTCATATCAATGAAATATATGTCAATAACTACAATGTCAAATTAAGAAAATTATTTAAAATACTTACACAATAATTATTTATTGTCCATATATTTTCAAACAGAAGTTAGGGTTTTTGATAGAAAAAGGTTTTTTAAATGGCGCTCAAATATTTGATCTGATGTCTCGTTTCTGAGGCTGGCGGGTAGACGGAAACGTAGAAGATAAAAGCTTGTCTCAAAAATATTTAATAATTTTGATGAAAACAAGAAAAGAAAACATTTTATTTTGACACGTATCATATCGTTCAACATTTTCGTGGACATAATCTAATTACATTGTTTCGTAACAATAAAAAAAATATAGAATGAACCAAAAAAATTAAAAAGTGTTATATTTTTGTCTAGCTCTGATATATCTTAGATATTCCTAACATAATTTTATTCATATTATTAAAGGGGAAACCTTTTTAATGGTGGGAATATAAGCTTATGTTCGTAAACTACAGGTAAGCTACAATAATCGATATTGCAATTATTCAAATAAGCATTTTAAAAGCAAGGTAGCTTAGTTTAATATGCAATAATTGCAATACCATTATGGAAAATCAATAATCGATTCTTATAGGTATCAACCGATGACTCAAGCTTATCGTTAGTCACATTAATTAAGTAGTAAGTATACTAAGGTAGTGTCAGTACTTAACCACAAAAAACCTTTTCACGAACGACTTTATCACGAAAAACTTTATAACGAATAGACGTTATCAGTTATCACGAAAAACCATATCGGCATAGTAGGTAAGCGGCACGCGAACCATGCTATAGACGCCTACGTGCCACCCCTAGTTTCTGGGCTCCGCCTTCTACCTTTGTCCAGAGTAAAACAACGCGTATTGCGTAGCGAGATACACGAGGTCGGTCGTGTTGTTTATGACGCGCGAAAATGCGATGCAAATGGGATATACCTAAAAAATAAAACATTCATTTTATCGTAAAATATAAGAGGCCAATTTGTATGTTACTAGCGACCCGAAATTATGCATGTAATATACATATAAAACATCCTCTTGAATCACTCTAGGTATCTATTAAAAAACCGCATCAAAATCCGTTGCGTAGTTATAAAGATCTTACGTAGAGACAGACAGACATCAGAAAGCGACTTTGTTTTATACTACGTAAGTAGTGATACGTTTAAATATTTTCCTTCATAGTATTTCGTGGTCACTATTGACTTGACTTGTATATATCCTACAAGCGTCGGCCCGGCCCAGGGGTAGTGGCGCTACCAACAGCTCTCATATAGCGATGTGTATACGTCATATAGCTGCATTATTAATCGTCAGTAGCAATTTGTCAGTAACCAAATTCAATTAAGTAAGCTACTACGTAAGATACTACTTTAAACGGTTTAAAAAAAAAAGCTTAATCGCATTCATAAAGTCCATGGTCCCGAACGGACTCTCTCTTCGCTTCTATTACTAACTAACTGAATGCAAAAGTATTTAACTCATAGGTATTTTTAAGTTTTCAAAACCGTCATAGTATGTTTTAGAATCTAAAATGTAGAGCTTTAATAGAGCATAATTCTGAAATAGTACCTTTTTGTTATACTAAACCAACGGAAGAAAGCTAACCTACTTTTCACAAATATTCACGATGTTTTTTAATAAAGTAATTAGGTACACGACACTGCTTTAATAACGATTAGGTAGGTATTATGACGTAGCGATTCATCTTACATGTGAAATTAAAAAAAGTATACGTCCATGAAGTAAGTAGGTACAGTCGCCATCAGATATATCGCAGCATATAAGGTGTTCATAAATATCTGAACATGTACTGTAACGCCCAGTCAATAAGAATCGTGTTGTGTTTGCATAGTAATTAAGACTTTTAAAAAACTTCATTTTTTAGTATTTCCGAACACAAGAGATGGGTATTGTTCAAATATGCATTCTTATTGGAATAATTATTTGAATCTATTTTGTCAATAAACGAACCCTGAAAATTCATAATTTCGGATTTCCGTAACAACACACAAATGCTGATTTACTTGTTGCGCCATCTGTTGGTGGTGGTGCTAAACTGTTTCGTCTGCTGTCCGCGTTTATCAGGCCCGGGAAAACTTAACGTAGCCGGGCAATCATCGTACCAGCCCAAAGACGTTCACTGATGTACAAAGGCCTCCCCCGAGGTACTCCACAACGACCGGTAGTGCGCTGAAGGCTAGTGCAGTCGCCATCAGAAATATCGCAGCAAATAATCCGTTTATAAATACTGCCGTGTTACGGTAAAAGGTCGTATCTTTATACGGTTGTCATAGTAAGATACGTCCTTTTACCGCAGCATGGCAGAATATGTGAGGCAATAGAGTGCGTCTTCAAATATTTATAAACGCACTAGGAGTTCCCCGCAACTTCATTCGCGTATTTTTAACTTTACAGTAGACGAATAAAAAGTATCCTATAACCATCTTTGGATTCAGCTATTTCTGTACAAAACTTGGTTATTTGTCCAGCCGTTTCGGCGTGATGCAAGGAAAAAGGAAATTCTGAAAATAGATGGCGCCAGGTTGGCACCGCGCCGCGAGTCCATACAGAACAAACGACGATCCTACATCACGCTATTAAGTTTTTTCCTGAAATCATGACCCCTCTCTATAGAAAATGTTTTTCAATTCAAATCTAGAATTTTATAATAGTATCGATGTTTCACTGCGATATTTCTGATGGCGACTGTACATTAGCTGATTCCTTAGATTTTTAGTAAACATACAGTCAACTCACAATGTTATTCAGGTAGTATCAGGGTGTGAGGGTCAATTGCAAAAAAATTGTACATAGTTAAGGGCTTTAATTAAAACAATGTTAATTGATTCCTTTGTGTGACGAAAGTTACCCATACATTTTGTATGACTAACTTTCGTCACACAAAGGAAGCGATCGTATTTAATGTTAACTAAGCCTTTAACTATGTACAATTTTTTTGCAATCGACCCGTGACGGAATTTAACTAGATCGCTCACTACGCACCGGGGACTCCGCTAATGGCCTACGCAACAGCACACATCAACAGGGTACCTACTAGACTCCGCCTGTGTTCGGGAAAAGTCGGTGTGCATTCGTTGCTAGTCGTATCGTATGGCACACACGCGTTGTTTGACTATGGTCCATTAATTACGTGAGGTATAAATGGCCACAAAAACCTCACTAATTAATGGTCGCCTCTAAACCAAGAAAATGCAGTTCTCTGGCGGTCTTGGCGATCAAAAGAGAAAACTTTCTGAAGTATTTTATTCTGTAATTACAGTAAGTATAGATTATCAGTATTATCACTCACATTATGTGACATGGGTGTAGTAAAAGATCTATCTCATAATTCGGTTTAATCCAGGAAGAAAAGAAAATGTAATAATTTAAATTACATTTATTTCAAAATTAGCTTATAAAATAATTACTACATTATCAAATGTACTTAAAATAAAATCAACAATACGCCACTCGCAATAATAATTAGTATATGACTATTTATAAATTAATTAATTACTTACAATATAAATTACCAGTCTTAGCAGGGTCATTCTCATAGTTTAAATTCATTTTGCCCTTACCTTTTCTAACCATTATTTTGAAAGTTAAGAAAATGTGTGTATATATTTAACTTTTAATTGACATTATCTCATGTACACAAAAGAAAGGCTTTATTATTTTAAAATTTCAGGCACAGTATGTATTGGGACCAGTGAAGAAAAGGGATGATTAACAATTGACAACATGTCAAATTTTCAAATACTGATCAGTATAAAATAATTTAATTAATTTATTATCAAAGAACCCGAAACTATAAATTCAATTATAATTTTAATTTGATAATACAGCTTAGTTTTGAAAATAAAAAAAATCTCTACAGAACGTCACCTTGAAGAACATTTGACGACGTGGTTGGCGCAGTTTGCAGACACCTGCCTACTAAGCCGGCGGTCCCAGGTTGGAATCCCGGCCGGGGCAAATATTTGTGTGAATTCGAATATTTGTTCTTGGGTCATGGATGTTATCTATTTATGTATTTATATATTATGTATATCGTTGTCTAGTACCCATAGTACAAGCTTTGCTTACTTTGGGACTAGGCTGATTTGTGTATGATGGTCCCATAATATTTATTATTTATTACTATTTTGACAGCCACAATCACAAAACACAAAAAGAGCAGTGGTACAATTTCCATTCTAAATCCGCCTTAGTAAAAGTCCAACTTTATGATTTTCTGCGCTGTGACCAGTGCTGTGACCTTACTGGTTGCTTATGCTCTTGTAGAATGAGGAATTTATAAAATATTTTTTTCAATCACAAATTCGGATACTTACAAAAATGATAAAAATGTAGTAATATTTAATTTTTTAGGGTTCCGTACCCAAAGGGTAAAAACGGGACCCTATTACTGAGACTTCGCTGTCCGTCCGTCCGTCCGTCCGTCCGTCCGTCCGTCCGTCTGTCACCAGGCTGTATCTCAAGAACGGTGATAGCTAGACAGTTGAAATTTTCACAGATGATGTATTTCTATTGCCGCTATAACAACAAATACTAAAAATAAAATAAAATAAATATTTAAGGGGGCTCCCATACACGGGTTGGTTGCGTTAACTTTGCACCTCATTTGTATGGGAGCTATACATACCAGGTGCAAACTTAACTTAACCACTTAAGGATGAAAAGTGTTTGTACGGAACCCTCGGTGCGCGAGTCCGACTCGCACTTGCCCAATTTTTTATCTTTTAGAGCCTGATTAAATAAAAAATGTTGACATTTACCAATGAGAATGGCCCGGCATAAAGTAACATTTATATTAATATTCTCGTTTTATTTCATGTACATCAACTATATGTTGATATGAGTTTTCTGTACTACTCGTAGGGTTATGAAGTTGTGACGAATTCATTATTACTTTAGATGATTGCGTAGATTCTTTATGCTGGTCTTGATCACTTCTAGAGTTACGTAATACTATATGGGATGTCTGTAAATTATTTAAACTATTTATATGTGGAGTTTCATTAATAACTGTTACACTTTGTACATCATTCACCATAGAAGTCGATGATGATTGTCTAAATATTGGAACTTGCGTGTCATTATTGGTATATGTATTTAACCGATTGTTTTTTATTTGTTTAATACTATTTAATATACTTATTTGTAAATCCATTTTTTCGTTTTCCGTCATGTCCTTTATATACGGCACGAAGGACATGAAAAATATTTCATCCACAGATGAATTTGAATTTGTTTCTGGTTTCTTGAGTTCACTTACAATTTGCTTCACAACATTTTCTATTTTTCTTGAAGTTGGTATTATTTTCTTTGATTTCTTTTTAATTGGTGACCAGTTAACATCACTTTCCTCTGCATCTTCAATCTCAATTTCCGTAGTAGTGTTTGGCTTTTTGCTTTTTATCAGAAATTGCAGGTGATCAGCATAAACATATGCCTTTTTTGAGTTCTTCGTTTTTAATGATTTAAAAAAGGCATCTTTGATGTTCACCCATTTAGCTCTGATTATCTCACCTAGAAAATAAAAAATAAATAAGTACATACCTTACTATAAAATTTTCTAAGCATGCTGTGATTCTTGGTTCAATATGGATATTTTCAATTTGTCTGTAATACTATATATGTAATAATCATATTAAAATGGTGAATTTATAAATTTCCATTTTGGAAACTATTAAATAACTGCTGAAACTGCTTTTTGAAATACTAAACCCAAGGAAATCGCTAGCTGGAAACATGAATGTTCGACGTTCCACACCTTCTCATCGCAAAATATATGAAATAAGTACTTATTGATGTACAGCATTTCAATAAAATAATGGAATATTAAAACCATAACAACAGGCAAGATTGAAGTGTTAAACAGCTAATTTTAAAATAATGACCGTGAGTTTATGTTTGTTACTAAAACAAGAAATGTCTTACCAACATCTTTCCTTTCTTTTGAATCCAGATCATCATACGCCTCCTCCAAAATTTGGAATACTTCGAGCCAAGCCTGATGTTTCATAATCTTGTCCTTGTATTCTTCTATAGACTTGTCCCAAAGGCATGGTCTTTCTTCGATGAGTGCCAATAGCATCACAGTATCATATTTAAATGCCATCGCACGAGATCATAACAATACTAATATCAACATAACAAAATAAAAACTTTGTGAATGTATTGGAATACGACGATGGAGCTGCCCGACGCGGCGGTGACAGTGACAGCACACACCAAGCTTTAATTTTCTTGTCTGTACACCACTACATACACAATTTTGCCGCAACGTTATTGTACTTCAGCTACGACCTACAATTGTCCCGTTACTAGAACAGTACGAGGCTCTCATGGCCGAGTACCTAAACAACACCACCACCACCCAACATGTTTAATACAACCATAACTAGATTTAAACCCAATTCGATAAACATTGCCTTTTTTAATGCCAACGGTATTAGAGGTATGCGGGATCAGATCACCCAATTTATAAACTCACATTTAATTGACGTAATCCTAATTCAAGAAACAAATTTAAAACCTAGTCACAGATGCTTTAGAGTACCTAATTTCATCTGCGTCAGAAACGACAGACCCGACAGACGAGGGGGCGGTACACTAATCTTTTACAGGCGTAACCTGCATTGCTGCAGCCTCGACCCCCCAGATTTGATCTCCATAGAGACTTCCATAGTTAAGCTCGCATTAGACGGTCACCCCTCAGTAATAATAGTCTCAGCATACATGTCCCCACACCTTTCACTCCCTAAAAGTGATCTAGAACTACTAACAAAGTTAGGGCCCTCGGTCATTGTGGCCGGAGACCTCAACTCAAAACACACATCGTGGGGCTGTAACGTAGATAACCCAAATGGAGTTCGACTTTTTCATCTCCTGATTGAAGGCCTCTCCTTCGATCTCATCGCACCCCTAGAACCCACACACTATCCAACAATACATGAACATAGACCAGACATTTTGGATGTGGCCCTCATTAAGAACGTGGCTTTAAAGTTTCGTTCTATTGAGGTGATCCACGAGTTAGACTTTGATCACCTGCCCGTGGTCCTAAGACTCGGTGCAGACACAAGTAGCCCACCAGTCCTCAAATCCATACTGGATTGGGGAAGGGTTGAGGAAGGCCTCTCCAAGGCATCCCCCTTATTAGAATCTATTCCAGACAAACTGACCACAACAGACGAGACCGACAGAGCAATTTCCACTCTCAATGGATGCCTCAGCACTGTACTAAGTGAGGCCTCAAGGGAGGTACCGTCGGAGGACATCCACCGCCGGCCCCTGCCTGAGGAACTGCAGGCGCTATTGAGAAGGAAAAATGCCCTTCTTAGGCACACATCTTGGTACCCTTCTCCCGAAAACCGCAGAAATCTGCGGGCCTTGCAACGCGAGGTCAGGCAGAGAATTGCAGATTTTCGGGCGAACGCTTTTCACGATCTGATTTCAGAGATACCGCCCAGTCACCAGGCGTACTGGAAGATAGCGAGATCTATGAAATCAGATACAGTACACACCATGCCCCCCCTTATAGTCCCGGGGCAGGACTCCCCTGCTTTTGAGGACGATGAGAAGGCTGAATGCCTTGCAGCCAGCCTGGAAGAGCAGTGCTCTCCCAGCAGGCTATTCATTGATGAACAGCATATAGCCTGGACAAACTTTATGACAGACAGACTTTCGACAAAGGACACTTGCTCGCCACCTCTAGACCCAGTTTCCCCGGATGAGTTAAACCGACTCATCAAAAGCCTACACCACCGAAAGGCTCCGGGAGGGGATGGTATCTCGAATAGGCTAATAAAATTACTGACAGACGGACAAAAAGACATTTTAATTAATATATTCAATGCTGCTTTGGAAAATTCCCACTTCCCAGATATATGGAAGAAAGCCATAGTAATTGGCATCCATAAACCCGGGAAGCCCAGCAATCAACCCTCTTCATACCGACCCATTAGCCTCCTCTCGTCTATCGGCAAACTTTTTGAGCGTGTAATCCTAGCCCGCATCAAGAAATTCCTTTCAGAAAACAATATAGTCATAGAAGAGCAATTTGGCTTCCGTTCACAGCACTCATGTGTCCAACAAGTGCACAGAATAACCGAGCATGTTCTGAAAGGTTTTTCTAACCGTCAGGGCATATCCAATCACAGCGGCCTAAAAACAGGGGCCGTCTTTTTAGACGTTGCCAAGGCGTTTGACAAAGTCTGGCACGCCGGTCTGATATATAAGTTATATCGGATGGGCATGCCAGACCGCCTAGTACGCCTCATCCAGGATTATCTTACCAACCGCTCATTCAAATACAGAGTAGAGGAATCTCTATCAGCCTCACATCCCATAAAAGCGGGCGTCCCGCAGGGCTCGGCACTCTCGCCTACCCTGTACTCATTATACACTAACGATATTCCAACTCATCCATCAGTAAATTTAGCTCTGTTTGCAGACGATACTGCGCTCTTCTCCACAAATGTTAGTTTACCGAAAATAAGAAAAGACCTCCAGGAAGCGATTACCGACCTTGGTCGGTGGTTTAACCTATGGAGGATCGAGGTTAATCCGGAGAAGAGCGCGGCGATTGTATTTCATACCACCAACATACCAGCATACCGTACAGCTCGGCTGGAAAACATCTCTCTTTTAGACAGGCCCATTCCATGGGAAAATAAAGTTAAATATTTGGGCGTCGTGCTGGATCACAGGTTAAATTTCAATGCTCACCTGCAGGGGGCCAGAAATAAGGCAGCACACATCCTCTTCCGATTAGGTCAACTGGTGGGCAGGCGGAGTAAAATGCGGTTTAATAATAAAATGCTCCTTTACACCGCCTGCATCAGACCAATATTAACATATGCTAGCCCAGTCTTCGCCCATGTAGGCATAACAAAACTCCACCCCTTGCAGGTGATCCAAAACAAGTTTTTACGTGGAGCCACAGACGCTCCTTGGTACGTTACAAACCTGTCGACCCACCACGACGCTCAAATACCCACCATCCATAGCTACATAAGAGAGCTATCCAAGAAATTCTTTGACAGCGCTCTTACACACCCGAATAGGCTTGTAAGGGAGGCGGCTGACTATCAACCCCTCCCTCCCCCACTAGAATCTGATTTCCAGATCCCCTTAAGGGATCCCATCCCCCCTTCAAATGTAGAAGCACTTACAGAACAACTACAGGACATAGCACAGACAGTAACAGACTGGACAGGCTTACGGCTAGCTAGGAAACTACTAGTACGTAGGCCACGACACATATTGACAGACCCAGATGATGTCATCACGGCCACCATAAAAAGATGGTACCCTGATGACGTCATCTCGGATACCGAATCAGAAGGCGACCCCACAGTCAACCATGACGCGGACTATTACCTTGATAGAGACGAGAGAAGACGACAGCGACATGACAGGCACACTCTACAGAGACGTCGCCTTCGCCGGCGGGGGCGGCCGCCGCGTTAACACTCACTCTTGCCTTCCACAAAATTTAAAGCCCAGCTAGATAATGTTTTACAAACTGACAGGACAAGAGACCAGTTGCCTCAGCTAGCTAGGTACTCATCCGCTGTTCCGAGTGCCCGCGCGCGACAGCTTCCCAGACGTGGTGCCGAGGTTTATGCTGCGGCTAACCTACCACCACAACACAGCGACTTACGATAACAGCCTAAGGGCTTTTCGAATCAGCATAAAAAAAAAAAAAAAAAAGACACTGGAATTTATAATCGTTGCCGTCCACGTCATAAACAGTTACTATGGAGTAAAACATAAAAGCGGCTAAATGTATTCTTACATTTAGATGCCCTGTCTTGCCTTGAGATTCTAATCGGCGATGTATATTTTAATAGTATCGTATGATGAAAAGTGTCGTAGGGTGAGTAGGAAAGTATACGCCCTGACTGTAAAAGCGTGACGTTCGATTTGAGGGCACTTTACTAAGTTTACTATTTGTAGTGTAGACGATACGGTGTTAGGGTAATTTGTGTTACTACTTTATTATTTCCAAAAGATGTGTTTTGGCTAGCATTGTTGATATAACTTGTGTTTGGCCCAATTTAGTGTTTTTACAAACCGCTTAATATTTCACTTTTAAAATAATATAGCGTAAAACCATATAAGCCTTTTTAAACATACCTCAAACATATTTCACTCGTTTCCGAACGAAACTACTGTACTGTCGAAGTCGAATGTCAACGTCAATGTCAATGTCACATTCACAACATAACCACGTTTTTCAACACGCTTGGAATTTGCCTCGCACTATTATTATCATAATAAAATGGCCCAAGGCAAACTAAAAGTAAAAAGCAAGCTTCCAGCGGGCGCTAAAACAAAGAAAGCGAAAGGCAAAGCTGTGACCAAGCGGCCTAACGCGCCAGTTAAAAGCAAAGCTACAGCTTTGGAAAGAAATAAAATGAAGGCGAATGTGACGAAGATGGTGAACGCTGTGGCCGAGAAGCAGCTGAGGTCGCTAGCCACGGAAACTCCTCAGCTGTCGGCGGCACAGAAGCGGGCGGCAGCTGCACCCACGGCGCCAGTTCCCGCCAAAACATAGAAAGGAACTGCGGTTAACAGTGGACAAAAAAACTCAAGTGGACATACAGCTTCCTACGATATATTATTGTATAAGAACACGGAATTATAGAATATATTAGTTAAAATGTTCGTAATTATGCAGTATATTATACTTATAAGTGAACTGGTCTCATAGTAACCTTAAAATTGAAGAGCCTATTGTTAATAATTTCACATAAGGTGATTCGGGGCTATTGTAGCTATGGGGTTATTGTATGTATATATAGGATACACAGACCATTAGACCGTCTGTGTATCCTATATATACACAGACCATTATAATGGTCACAGACGATTATAATGGTAATAAGATACAATAACCCCATAGCTACAATAGCCCCGAGTCACCTTATTTCAGAATTGACGTCTAATTATTAAAATTCAAATAAACTTGTACACAGTATTGTCGATTAAGCGATGTTAAGCATACATTTACTATGTGTGTGAACATATTGTCACCAAGCCTGGTAAACTGCTAATAATTGATGAAATTAAAATTTAATGAAATGTTTTACTCTTTCATTCATATTCAGGCATTTATAAAATCACTTCCACAACAGTGCACTGTGAAGAATCTATAATTTGCAAAATTAATTATGTCAAACAAACACAAGTAATAGACAACCTCACTACAAGCATATAAGTTTGCTTTTTACTAGTGCCGGTGCCAATGTGACAGGACTTCTTCTTTTTTTTTTTTTTTTCCTTCTGTGACTTTCACTTCTTGCTGGGTTAGCAAGATGTATTTCGCCAATGTCGACGTGAAGGCATATCACACGATAGGAGAATGGTCGGTATTTATAATTTCGTGTTTTTGTGGGAGGATAGGTGTGGAACCTAAAACAAACAACATTTTATTTATGTTATGGACGGCACAGACAACACAAGACGTTTGTACAGTTATTAAGAAAAAGAGCGGGAAGATGGTGACAGTAAGTAAGGCATGCCAACATAGGAAAATTAGGAACTTCTTCTTAGGGTTTCTTCTATTTTAAAATACCTGTACAAACATCTCTCTCCATCATACTTAGCTTCCCCATAGTGGCAGCATCATTCCATTTTACACTTGAAATCCCAATTAAAAACAAAAACAAATTCTTTATTTCAGAAATTGATTATTTCCTGTAACAATTTCAGCTGTCATTGTCAAGAAATAAATCATATATATTTACCAACCAAGTACTTCCTTGACTTAGTATTATCCTTATAATTATAAGACTAGGAGGTTCTTGCAACTTCTTCGGCATATTTTTTCTTTACCATAGATGGGTAAAAAGTATCCTAAAACCATCTTTGGATGTCCGGCTATTCCTGTTTCAAGAATGGTTGAAATTTGTCCAACCTTTTCGGCATGATGAGAGGAAAAAGGAAATCATGACCAACAGATGGCGCCAGACTGGCGTGCCGCCGCGCGCCGATACAAAACAAAAGACGGATCCTGCTCGTCTAGCACAACTACGCTTCGCGACTCTTGAAGCGCGATTTAGTGTCAGATGTCACTTTCTTACAGTATTGTACAGAATGAGATAGGTAGTATATCTCACGCGAGAAAGACTCGCGTGTCACAGTTGCGCTAGAGGTGCTGGTGCAGTGCAAAGGTTGTTCATCGCGATTCAGCGCGGTAATGCGGCAAGGTCTGATGCGTATAGGGTTGCCAGATGGTTGAGATTTGGCGGGATTCTCCCGAATTTTTGTATGTCCACCCGACTCCCGACAAAGTAAAAAATGTCCCGAAAAAAAAATTGTTTCTCCCGATGACCCTATGATTCGATCTGGCAACCCTAGATGCATAGGTACCTTTGTGCCAGGATTGAGAATGACACTGGATGGGTTGTATTGACTAGTACCTCGTCATATAGATGAATAACTAGGTAGTTTTTGTATTGGTATTGTTAAATATTGTAGTATTAACATAATCACTACATAGTTTAAAACAAAGTCGCTTCCATCTGTCTGTCCCTATGTATGCTTCATCATATCAGCCTATAGACGTCCACTGCTGGACAGAGGCCTCCCCCAAAGTTCTCCACAACGATCGATCTTGTGCCGCCCTCATCCAATTTCTACCCGCGATCTTAACCAGGTCGTCGGTCCACCTTGTTGGAGGCCTTCCAACGCTGCATTTTCCGGTCCGCGGTCGCCACTCAAGAACCTTTCTGCCCCAACGGCCATCGATTCTACGAGCAATGTGCCCCGCCCACTGCCACTTAAGTTTGGCGACTGTCTGAGCTATATCTACAACCTTGGTTCTCTTGTTTATCACATCATTTCGAATTCGATCCCGCAAGGAAATTCCGAGCATAGCTCGCTCCATTGCCCTTTGAGTAACTGTGAGCCTTCTTATGAGGCCCATTGTAAGCGACCACGTTTCAGTGCCGTATGTCATCACTGGCAACACACATTGGTTAAAAACCTTCGTCTTAAGACACTGCGGTATTTGGGACGAGAAGACATTCCGCAGCTTCCCGAACGCTGCCCATCCGAGTTGGATTCGACGAGTGACCTCTTTTTCGAAATTCGACCTACCCAACTGGATCGTTTGTCCAAGGTAGATATAGTCGTCTACAGTTTCGAGCGCAGAGTCTCCAACTTTAAGTGGAGTGGGTGCCACATGGGAGTTAAACATAATTTTCGTTTTCTCCATGTTCATTTTAAGACCCACTTGTTGAGAGACCCTACTGAGGTCGTTGAGCATTTTGCCGAGGTCTTCCAGGGTCTCAGCCATGACCACGATATCATCAGCAAAGCGGAGGTTGGTAATGTATTCGCCGTTTATGTTGATGCCAAGTCCGTCCCAATCCAGAAGCTTGAAAACGTCTTCCAATGCAGCTGTCAATGAAGATATGTATGCTTAGATCTATAAAACTACGCAACGGATTTTGATGCGTTTTTTTTTTAAATAGATAGAGTGATTCAAGAGGCAGGTTTATAAGATATGTATAATATGCATAATTTAGCAGCATTGCACCCATGCGAAGCCGGGGTGGGTCGCTAGTAGGTAATTGTATAAGTCAAATATAATTATCAATGTTAATGTATGTACAGTAAGCCAAATAATTGGTCTACCACTTTTCGACTCTATTTTATGAGTATTAAGGTCCTAAAGTGGTAGACCACTTTCATAGCTGACTGTACTTATTTTGTGAGTTCTTAAATCCCAAACGACTTGACTATTGAGTTTAAACACAAGGTCAAAACAAATTCTCATACATTTGTACGCTGTTCGCTCCCCAAGGTGACATTATCACTCACTGCACTCTGTACGTGTACTCACGACAGCAACGAAACAAGAATTATACCATTCGCACATAATTTGATATTCAAAGTAGGTATAATAACTACATCGGTCGGAACGGATAAATATGCAATATATGGTCTATCATCAAATTATACCTTTTATGGCTAAATGGAATAGCATTAATCTATATTATTCTAAAATCGTATTAAAAAGCAATACTAAACAGATAACTTAAATATCGCTACCTACAAGCTAAACGTATCTGCTACTTTAGGAAAATCTTATATCCTCGAATAACTTATGTGTTATGTTCGCTGACGATGCGACTATTTTTGTATCAAAGGATCACGATCTTGATATTACTACTGAATTGTATGATACCTTAAAGATTGTAATGGATTGGTTTTCGTCATTACATTTAAGTGTCAATCTGAATAAGACAAAAATTTTACAATTCACGAACTATAAACAAACACCCCAAAGTTTAAACATAGAAATTGAAAATAAGAAGGTTGAACAAGTCAGTAGTATAATTTTTTTAGGAATTACAATAGATGGCAATTTTAACTGGAAGAATCACATTGAGAAAATAAATAAAAAGCTAGCTGGGAGCTGTTATGCATTATCAATTATCACTTCAATTGACGTTGCAAAAACCGCATATTATGGAAATGTATATCCTTTACTGACATATGGCATTTTATTTTGGGGGAACTCTGTAAATGTACAATCAACTTTTGCTTTGCAAAAAAGAAGTCTACGAATTATATTCAAAGTAAGAAGCACAGAATCACTAAGAGATATTTTTAAGAATAATAAAATTTTAACTTTGACATGTATTTATATTCTAGAAATTTGTTTATTTATTAAAGGTAGGAACGACATTTTCATTAAAAGAAGTGACTTGAAAAATAATATCAGATCCCAATATAAACATGATGTATGTACAGTTCGGCCTTCCAGTTAGGTACATATTAAGCAAGAGCCCGTATGTCGCTGGAATCAAAATATTCAATCATTTACCTGAATCTTTAAAGTCGCTTGAAGTTGTAAGTCAGTTTAAGAGGAAACTTAAAGAGTGGCTGGTTACTAGATGTTTCTACAATTTAAATGAATATTTTAGCGCAGATAGTTAAGTTTTATGTAATTATTCAGTGAAATTAATATTGTACCTACGTCCGAAATGGATAAGCTGTTGAAACTATAATTCTGTAATATGACCTTGTGTACACAGTCTTGACAATAAATAAATGTCTTTAATGTCTTGACAGTGCGATGCAGGATTTGTATCGGTGCGCAGCCGTTCAGCGCCACCTGTTGGTGAAAATAATATTTGTCCTCTCATCACACCGAAACGGCTGGACGGACGGACACAAGAACCAAGTACCCACTTCCATTAACTTTTACAAAATTATCGGAGACACAGGGTTGTCAATGTTAAATAACTAAAACAAATGTGTAATACGGGCACAAGTTCCAGATCACAGGTCAAAATAAACTGGTACTGGCTCGAATAAAAAAAGCCATGCGCAAGATATATGATTCTGTATATTTTCATACGAGTCTAGGGTCAGGTTATACCAGTGGTGAGCTAAAGATGTCAATGAAGGCTTAATTCAGCCCGAATACCGTATTTCGAAAGTTTGGTAAACACGATAATTTTAGTGTAATGCAGAGGTCTCAAACCTTTTTAGTTAGCGGCGTAGCTTACAGGTTTAGTATTTCGTATCAGCACCCTAAAAAGTTAAGGTAATCAAACATGCAATGAAATTTCGTCATAACGTGCGTTCTAACAGGCTTCGAAGTATCACGTTTCGGGCGGAACAACTCGAGACAGCTGTAAAGCCTAGGCCGGGAAGTATTTTTTTTTGACTCGGCGGCTTTGTATCACTATCCGGCCTCCCTACGGTCGCCGGTCGGCCGTCTATACCTACTCACCCGGCAAGCCCTACTTTCCCGGCGTTTGCAATAATATACTACTGTTTCTTTAAAATAAGTAGTATTAGGTGTACCTATACCAGGGGGCCTATGATGGTTGCGTTTATCACACGATAAATAAGTGACAAAGCATCCGTCACGTTTTAACAGAATGCGAGTGTGAGTGACAGACGCTTTGTCACTTATTTATTACATGATAAACCCAACCATGATAGGTCCCAGAGCATCTCACAGAGCCGATCTTATAGGTGTCTACGGCACACTAGGGCACGGCTCACAGTTGGGCAACCTCTGGCCTAATGCATTTCCAGTCGAAGTAGGTACCTAAGTATTATAACTTGATACGAGTGCCAATAGGTATCATTTGCTGAGAAATGGAGCTCTTCTTGCTTCGAGGTAAGGTTGAAAATTTTAGTTTTTCGTGTAACATTTAACCAAGGTAGGTAATGTCACTTTGAGTGAACGTCCTGCCACAGTTATCGATTTGAGCAGTAGTACAACCAACTAAATAGGATAACCTATTGTCGTTTATTGATACTGTGCTATGGTGAGTCATATACCGCACTCATCCAATTGCTTCCCGCGATCGTCGGTCCATACACGGTTGCCACTCAAGAACCTTTCGATAAAGATGTCCAGATGTAATTATAATTACTCCTCTTCGTATTTTAAACCGCGTATTCAAACTTATTTTGAATAATGTGCGGCGGAAGGGGTGCGGTTCGATGCGCCGATTTATCCGAATGAGATTAATAAATGCACGGCGGCTAATGACACGCGGTTTTTATCGCGAATTCGAAATAAACTGATCGGTACACATCCACGCGCCGCGGCCGCGCTACAAACTGACGCACCATCGCGCCCCAACAGGATGCTGGGCTCAGCCTTTCGCTTATTCTCTGGCAAAACGGCACGCGTTAGTAGCCTGTCGCGCTCACGTGTCAATCGGTCGCGTCGCTACGCAATGGACAAAATATGTTGCATTTTACACAAACAACCAATAAAATACAGTTATCAGGAGAATTAAGCGGTATTTTATACAGATAAAACCTTCTATAGTGTGTCTTTTGTGTTATTATATACTGTTTTAAATGTATTTACTGTACGGTAATAATGGCGGGGCGATGCGTCGATTTTTCCGAACAAAATAGCCATACTTACCTACCTAATAAATCTAGCACGACGGCTAGAGTCACCACGCTAACTCTTCGAAGCAAATGAACTGTCAAACAGTCTGTATGGTTTGACAGTTCATTTGCTTCGAAGAGTTAGCAATTTAGCATGGCGCGTAGTTTGACTAATGACACGCGGTTTTTATTCTATCGTACTTAATATTACTGTTTTAAATGTATTTAGTGTGCGGCGGAAGGGGCGCGGGGCAATGCGTCGATTTCTCCGAACGAGATTAATAAATGCACGGCGGCTAATGACACGCGGTTTTTATCGCGAATTCGAAATAAACTGGTCGGTGCGGTTCCCGGCGCAGCGCTCCCGTCCGCAGCTTATTGAACATTTATTATAAGCTTACGTCTTTATCTGTGTAAAGACATTAAATGCATTTCACACAGACGTTGCTTCATTTTATTATAGAATGTAACGTCGTACACTAGGTGCACGCGTTATAATTTTCTTAAGCTTAGTGCACCTAACAGTTGCGCTTTCTGAAATCTGCACACTGGACTCCGACTTCCGTCCCCGACCAACAGAAATGCTTCCACTGCTTACGCTTACCTCTGGGTTTCCAGGAACAAGACGCTGTTTATTTCGTTCTAACGATCATGTGACGAGTGGAAGGCTTAGCGGCTCATCACCAGCTGCCGGACGTCCCGTTGGGGGCGGCCACCAGGTTACCTGAGACTTGGGACAAGTCAGCTTCGTGTTCCGGTTCGCCGTCAGGTCAGTGCTATTTATATTCAGTGCGCAAGTACCTACTAGTGTTGTTGGAACGGACAATATATTTTCTAGTGATAAATATTGGTTTCATTGACCCATGACCCTATTCTGTGGCCGGGTTCCGTCTAGGACACGCAGTGTCGCAAGAACTAGGTGCTCACAACTTCATACGCGTATTTTTTTATACGGCAGTCGGATAAAAAGTATCCTATAACCATCTTTAATGTCCAGCTATCCCTGTACCGAAATTGGTTAAAATTTGTCCAGCCGTTTTCGGCGTGACTGCTAACAGCGCGCCCATACAAAACAAATGACGATCCTGCATCACTCTATCTAGATTTTCCTGAAATCATGACCCCTCTCCAAGAAAAATTACTACTAACTGCAGCTCCTAAATTTTTCCATAATGGTTTAAAAAAAAATCGACACGACTGTTTTCAATTTTATTGACTCAAAAGCTCTGCCTAAAGAACTCAAATAAAAAAGTCGATGGTCGGCACTTGTTTTACTTGTTAACTGGAACTTTGACATTGACAACTGTCAAACATCGATATATATATTTTTTTCTTAACCCTTTGAACGCTAAGAGCCACTAAAGTGGCCGTGTGCTGTCGTGCCTACTACGCCAACGACCACTAAAGCGGTAATGGCGGACGCTGTCAAAGTAATTTTTCTGCTGACAGATAAGGTATATTTTCGCTCTTTCTTTTTTCAACTATTAGCGTATAAGCAACATTTTGCGTTCAAAAGGTTAAAGCCCTTCAGCCAATAGAATTGCAATAAGTCATGATTAAAATTAAAAAAAAAATATCAGTTTAAAACCATAATAAGGATTAAGGAAATTATAAGGAACTGCTGTTTGTAGACCATTATAACAAGGACTATCGAATAGAGTATAATTCTTCCCTATTTTCATTGAAACTTACTAAGTATGAGTAAGCAGATTAAGTTACTAAGTAGGATTCCGCTCCGGGCCATAAAGTTTTGTAATTAAGTAATCTTCTGCGGAAATTACTGCTTTTTTTTCCATAGCTTGTAAATGTAAATAAAACACCATAAATACGATAATATGTAAATACGATAGGCATAGTTAGGTTACAATACCCTTACCACGAGTTTACAGCGACAGTACTCGCTGGCGACTGCGTAAAGGATTTGTATGGAGAATTGTAGTTCTACAAAGTGACCGGTAGGGGCGCTGTACTATTCTCCATACAAATTATTTACGCTGTCGCTAGCGAGTACGGTCACGTTAACTCATGGTAAGGGGACAGAAGATAGAGACGACGAGGGTTCCGTATGGTTTTAGAGTTTTTCTATTTAGTTTAGCTCCTGTATATTTCTATATTTATTTAGCCCACCCGTTTGAGGGTGAAGAAGTCACAAACATACACATAAACAGTCACAAACTTTCGCATTTATAATATAAGTGTGATTGCATACTAAAATAGTCAACTACTTTTGATGGTGACTGTACAAAGTGGCCCACGAGTCACTTTCGCTTGTATATTTATCCCATTAATCTGTCATCACTCGTTCGTTATGATCATGCAATGCACATAACGCACACACATAAATAGTGTATGTGGCAGACAGAATATTGCCTATAGCTATATAAGGTGCTAACAAATTAGTCACGGATATTTTTACCTCTGATAGTACTCGGTTCTCGGAGTACATTTAAGTATGAAACATCATAGGTATTGTTATGTTTTTTTGGAGAAAATTAGGAAACAAATTTGCTACGTTAAAACACCCTGTTAATAAGATAGTTAAATGAGACCTCTTTAGGCATATTCTAGATCCTCTTTAAACTATCATACACATGGCCTCTTAAAGTTGAAAAATAAAATACTTGAATGTCAATGTCATGCTATTTATTTGCTTTCTGATTGTGTCGGTTGCAAAGAAATTTAATTAATTAGAATAACGCTATTGTATCTATTTCACGCGTATTCAAGAACTGCAACCACAGGAATATTATGAACCACGTGTATTATTCAGTCAGTGGCTTATTAGAAACGCCAGACGTAACATACTGTGGACCGACGAGTGTACATTTGCGAGGGTGGGATTATTTAACATTCACAATGCTCACTTTTGTTCGGAAGAATCCCCATTTAGCACGTCCTGACCACTTTCAGACTCGCTTCAGTGTTAACGTGTGGGCAGGGTTCCTTGGCGATTATTTGTTGGGCCCTGTCTTTCTCAACCAATTCAATTCCAACAAGAAGACCTACCGGAACTGCTAGATGAAGTACCAGTCGATCTCCGTAGGAGAATGTACTTTCACCATGATGGTGCCCCAGCCCATTACGATCGTAACGTACGAAGGTACTTAACGGAACGATTCCAATTACGATGGATTGGCCAGGGTGGGGTTCAAGCAGGTGCAGAGAACTGGCCAGCCCGCTCACCAGATTTAACACCGCTTGATTTCCACGTATGGGGACGAGCCAAAGGCTTGGTTTATGGAAAAGACGGGCACACAATCAGAACGTCAGAAGAATTACAAACACGGATTACCGACGCCTTTCAGGTTATCCGAAAACAAGCATCATAGTACATTAAAAACCAAGGTCACCATTTTCAAGAATTTTTGTAAAGAGTTTATGCTAATAAAAGTTTTCTTATGTCCGTGCTTGCTTTTAAATAACTTAGACTTGTTAATTAGGTAGGTTAGCATTCGTTAAATATCTAACTTAATCATTATTAAATGTGAAAGCTTGTATGGGTGGATGGATGTTTGTTACACTATCACGTCACGCCCAAACAATTTAACTGATCTGGATGAAATTAGGCACAGAGATAGTTATTAGTATGGAATAGCACACGACTTTTTTTACATTACTTGTTCGCATGGGACAGTGTTTTTGTTCCACGCGGGCAGAGCCGTGGGCATACGCTAGTATTTAATAACCTACAGTTTTCCCGCCAAATCATAATGACATTTAAGAAAAACAACTTTTGACGTGACATGACAGACAGTGTTAAGCATCTTGACAGGTACATAATAGGGGTGATTATTTTAAAAATTAATTATAATATTTTTTTTGTTCGGTAAATTAAAATTAAAAAATGATATACAAAGGTTCCTTAATTACAGTTAAAAGTTAATCGTTTTAATGTAATGTATTATCTCTTAAAATATCCGTGACTAATTTGTTAGCACCTTATAAACTTATACCGGGTGTGGCATGTAGTAGGAGCAATAAATGAAAAAATAGATTTTACACTTCAAACAGAACCACTTTTGGTTCACTAATATTAAACAGACAGTTTTAATGTATGGCGTATGCCATCTATAATTGAAAATTCCTTTTACTGCCTTGGGTGACGTAAAAATATTTGCACCGTGCGCTGGTCTTTCTATATTACCTAAAGTTATTTTTTTTATTCTCAACGAAAATAAAATCGTTTCTGAACAGGATGAACCCAAAAACGTCCAGCTCTGGAAGAAACAGGGAATTTCTTTTTTTGAGTTAAATTGGCGTTCGTGTTGTATAATTAAACTAATAATTTCGTACATATTATCTAACAGATTATTTAGCTGTGCCTAGGGTATACCTCATAAATGAATAAAGTAACTCATTATTGGTAAGAAAATGTTCCTATAGCTCGTCGAAAACATTCTCACGAAATGATGGATGATGTGATGATAAAACCTGCTTCACCCGTTTACGCCAAGTTTGCACCTGATCTCTATAAAGCGTGGTACGAACGAGGTGCAAACTTATACGATACATACAGAAGACATCAACGCGTTTCTCCTATCTTAAGAGACCTTATTCCTTTTAAAATGCTGATTGTTTAGGCATTTTTCTCTATGATCAAACATGTTTTTTTAACATATTATTGATGTTACTACTTAGAACAGGGCTATTGGGATTTATTGGTATATATTTGAAACCTACAGTTTGAAATTTTCATTGATAATTTTTGTTTCAAAAACTACTCCAAATTGACAAAATTCACGCGGAACATTAGTTTTTTTCAACTTATTTTCGACTGCACGCGATGAAAGCATGAAATAGCTATACTCAAATACCACCTAGAACTTTGGGAACAGTATTATTCACTTCAAAAAGTTGGTTAAAATTATCAATAGGTACATTTGTCGTAGGTAATATGAAAAAAATAAATTTTAAAAGGAATAAGGCCTCTTAATTCAGAAACAATAGCTGAGAATACAGCTTTTATACTACATTAAACAATTAGATTGTGACAATTATAACACCTTGGAAAAGTGAAACATTAAATTCTTCGAGTTTCATTTGTTCTTGGTGTACAAACGGATGAAACTGTTAGAATCGGATTAAATTGACCTATATTATACGATTTAAAAAATGAGGCCTTTTTAGGATTCCGTACCCAAAGAGTAAAAAACGGGACCCAATTACGAAGACTCCGCTGTCCGTCCGCCTGTCTGTCTGTTTGTCCGTCTCTCACTAGGCTGTATCTCATGAACTGTGATAGTTAGACAGTAGATGCATTTCTGTTGCCGCTATATTAGCAAATACTAAAAAAACCGGCCAAGTGCGAGTCGGACTCGCGCACCGAGGGTTCCGTACAAACACTTTCCATCCCTAAGTGGTTAAGTTAAGTTTGCACCTGGTATGTATAGCGCCCCATATAAATTAGGTGCAAAGTTAGGTATTAAAAAAAAAAAATATGGTTTTCGTAATTTTTCCTTTATCTATGCTATAAGACGTTGCTTCGTACCAAATTTCAAGATTCTGAGTTCACGGGAAGCACCCTGTAGGTTTTGATTCCCTTGCAAGTGTCGAAAATTTGCGGCATAAACGGCTGTATCTTTTGATTGCGTTGGCTTAGAAGTTTGATTTTTTCACAGCTTCAAGGGACAGTAGACTTGAGTAATTGATATAAATTTCAGCTTCATACCTCCATGCGTTCCTGAGAAGAAGGGTCTTGACAGACGGACGGACGGACGGACAGACGGACAACAAAGTGATCCTATAAGGGTTCCGTTTTTTCCTTTTGAGGTACGGAACCCTAAAAACAGAAGAAAATAAATATTTAAGGGGGCTCCCATACAACAAACGTGATGGGTTGCGTTAACTTTGCACCTCATTTGCATCCGGCGCCATACATACCAGGTGCAAACTTAACTTAACCCGCCCAGTTAAAATGGGATAAGTATTTGCCTTGGTGCGCCAGTCAGACTCGTTCTTGGCCGGTTATTTAGGTATATTTTTAGGTCGTCGTATATAGTTTTTTTGACATATATATTCTTTAAACCTCCATGTGATAATTGGTAATTTTACGAATGTAAGTTTTGCATTGTCTACAAAGAATTAGTAAGTAAAATTAAAAAAAGTCGCGAAAAACAGTACCTATTATCTTTTTCTATTAATTTCATATAAACCGGAGATAATAACGAGATTTTAAAAACATAAGTCTTGTGAAACTATACGACGTAAAAATAAACTAATCGTAAGTTCTGAATCCAAATAACGTTATATAAGTAACTAATTCTACTACTTCATCAGGAAAAACATAATAGGTATGAGTACTTTTATAAAACTTAACGTTCTACGGCATATAAAACATTTCGTTAGACGGTTCAGTTCCCAGTTCAGTGGGTACCGACGAAGGGTATTATGTTTTTATAGTTCGGCCATGTTTTGGACTTTTGGCTTTGAACGACGGCTTTTGCATCGGTTTCGATCGGTTCTTGAGCGACTTGTGCAATACTGAATTGGTCGTCAAAAAATAGCTAATACCTACTTACTAAACCCGCTCACAAAATTTTACGAGAATCGATTGAAAATTGCTTCCTGTAGGCGAGAACAACCGCAATCCGGACATACGAAAGTTTCGGGCCAAGCTGAAACGTCACGCGCTCGCTCAAAAAGAGCAGCAAACTGCATTTCAGACAGACATACAGGCACCAGGACAGCTATATGTTCCTAAAAATACTCAAGCTGCTTCAGATGTAATATCGAAAGATACGGGTGGGAACAGAACCTAAAACCTAAGTCTACGTAGGTATAAGCAAATCAAATATAAACTTCGAACAACGCACCTAAATACGAAGTGCAACCGCACACACGCACGATATACGTACGTTATAAAGGGCAGCGTTCTGCAAGTTCTCGCGTCAGGACTCAGGAGACAATCAATCCGGTTTGGCTGCAGCGCTGCAATTAAAGTAGTGTCGCGGACCGTGCGAAAGTGAGCCGCGCGCCGGCGTACAGCGCGGCCATTTGCGAGAACCGCTCGCGAAACGCGCAACCGCGCGCGAAACAACCGCTCGCAAAATGTGCGACCGCTCGCGAAACACGTATCTCATCGCGAAACGAGTAAACGCTCGCAATAAGCAGAACCTTAGGTATATGAAGCGCGCAGTGGCTTTGATACAAAGAAACAAGCACTCGTGCACTTCTATGTTAGATTTTTTTTGCATACTGATAGTATAACTCTTGAGAAGGAAGTTCTCGCGTCAGGACTCAGGAGACAATCGCGGTGGCGCACAGCGCGGCCATTTGCTGAAGCCTCTCGCGAAACAAACTATCGCGAAACGCGTAAACGCTTGCGAAACGCGTAATACACTCGCAAGAAGCAGAAACGCCCACGAAGCGCGCAACTGCTCAGAGATAAAGAAACAAGCGCATCGTGCTCAAGGAGCACACATTTGCGGAAGGCGCTCGCGAAACAAACTATCGCGAAACGCGTAAATGCTAGCGAGACGCGTAATACACTCGCAAGAAGCAGAAACGCCCACGAAGCGCGCAACTGCTCATAGACAAAGAAACAAGCGCATCGTGCTCAAGGAGCACACATTTGCGGAAGGCGTTTTGCTCGCCCACTTTTATGAGAAACATTTTTTTGCATACTCATAAGTGTATAACTCTTGGGAAGGAGAGCCAATTTGCAAACGGACAGTGGTGTCTTAGTAATAGGGTCCCGTTTTTACCCTTTGGCTACGGAACCCTAAAAACGATTTGTAACTATGAAGTTTCTATAACGATACTGGCTTGTGACGTCATAAAAATCAGTAGTCAAATCACGTATTCTCTTTAGTTTTTGTCCAATTGAAAATAGTATGATGCGTAAGAGTTCGTGATAGTTTTTGGTTCCGTCTTTAGTGAATCCATTTTTGAATGTGTGTTTAGTGGTTTCAATGTCACAATTTATATTCACTTAAGTCTAATACAGAATTGTGTCACGTTACCATCGTGAGGTAGGTGAAGTAGCTTGCTTAAAACACTTGCATCAATTATGCACAATTCACCGAGTACTGGCGTATTGGCAGCCACTACGAGTTAGCTCAACTTGAGACGGAACTTAGCGAAACAGCCTTAGGTAGCCAGAAGATGAAAGGATTTCATTGTGGGTAGCTCGACGAAAGCTGAGTCGATCTCGAACGTCGCGGAGATTTAGTGTGCCATTTATAAAACATGCAGATATAGATGTTTTTATGTTTAATATCGAAAACACCAGTTTCACTTAAGAGATTCGAACTTGTTGTACAGAAATAAATCCATAAGAAGAATACAACTGCAATTGTGCGTTGACGCGTTATTCTTCTTAATAGTTACAAACTATGTACTCCAAATACTTTATCTAGAATTAGGCCTAAAATATACATGCGGTTTATTTTAATAACGCTTAAAATAGTTTGGTAGACCTAAAATAACGCCTACGCTTGCCTGGAAGATGCCTATTCACTCTAGATTTGATGGATCAAAATTATATTTTTCAGAAAAGAGTAGCGCAAGTAGAGAGTTACATTATTTTGCAGTCCTAATAATAAAAGTACACGCAAAACGTTTAACCACATGTTTGAGTATATACTTAAATGTATGATAGCCTTCTTTGCTTTGGGGATAATAAACAGGGCCAACGTCATTGTGATTGTGGTATGAACGACTTGTAACAAGTGAAGGTAAGTAAATACTCTCGTAAAAAACAGAAGTTAGCACCTTCCAACCAGTCCTGCCGCTTGTGTGCACAGGACGCTCCCGGTCACCCGGACTAGAGCAAACATTGGCTATAGTCTGAATGCGTGTTACTGTCTCCTTCTAACACTATACAAGATTCTGTACATCTCATTTACGTGTACCAATGTATTTAGTTATAACATAAATGTAAATGATTGTTTTAAGTATGATTTACGAAATACCTGACTGTTGAGTATCTTTCGGCTTTTTTCGCGACAGCGGGCTTCTCTTGGATGCCGGTAGATTCACAATCTGACTTCGAAATGTGCCCTTGTGGCCTACTTACCGAATAAATTATTTAATTCAATTTCACTGATATAACCTATATGTTAAGGATGTGATATACCCATACGCATTGCTCATACTCATTTATTAATAAAATGTCAATATTTTACAAGTCAATACTCAAATAACACATAAATTAATTTGTATTACTATTAAATTATATATCTTTCTTAAATTATAAAAAAAAGTAATCAGCGAATAGCTGTGAAATTATGTACGTATGTAAATAATTTAATGTACAAAACAGTTAATACATCTATAAATAATACAGATACAACGGCGAATTTATCCTTAATTATTTATTTGAAAGGACATCAATCCGATATTTCATACAAAACACTTGAAATTCCTGACAATTTCACGTCAGTGTAAACATTAATTATGCTTGAAATTGCTTCTCTGTAAGGGCTTCATCCACCAATCCCGCGAGCTTACTAAATTGTTTCTGGGGTATGATCAATCAATTCTGTCACAAGAATAAAGGCAAAATTGGAAAATCAAAGGTAACTAACCCGCAATTCATCAATGGTAATATTATACATAGGTATTATGCCTTCCCTTAGCTTAAAAAGCAAGTTATTTCAGACTGGTATAAGTGAACAAAGGCACTATTGCAAGCATAAATAAATGAGTTCGTATAGCTCTACATCACTATAATCAAAGTCATATTTTGTTGTAGAGTTTTAGGTAACAACTCTACCTATAACGAGACAGCTTAATTGATCGCTGTCGTTGCCATCTAAAGAACCAGAAAAAAATCCTTATGTGTCATGAGGATGTCATTAGGACTTGCTACACCTCTAGCACAAGTGTCAGAAGCGACTATTTCTAGCGCGAGATAATTGCCTATCTCTTTCTGTACAGTAATGTGAGAGGTGGACGGACAGCGCTATGTCGCGCGACAAGAGTCGCGAAGTATAGTTGTGCTAGACGGTCAGAGTTTATGCAAATATCCGCGCAGATTGCAACCCCACTGCCCGCTCTGTTCTGCGCTGTGCCGCGCCGCACGGCCCGCTGCGCGCGCGCCGCCCCGCCAGTCCGCGCGCGCCCGCCGCCGGCGACATACGTGCGTCATGCGCTAGCATGGTCTACCCCGAGGCGTCGCGCTGGGGAGCCCCCGACCCCGCGCTAGCCCCCCTCTACGATGACGTCTACCGAGGTCAGCTGATTTGTCTAATTATTGTGACCGATAAGTGTTCTAGCATGTAAGGCCTTTGTGAACGGGTTGCGAATCCAGTGCGGTATGATTCAACATCGTTATTTGCAATCGCGTTGAGTCACAGGCTCGGGAGCTTTAAGCTCGCGTCTGCTCTCGTTTGAGAATTCGTTTAGGTTTATTTACAAATGCAAAGCTTTGTATTTGTGCAAATCAATATTGTTATTGCAAAAAGCTGATAGAGCTGTAGAGTTAAAAGTTTTCTATCATGATATACGTTTTTGTTAGAGTTTATGTATATATGTTACAGCAAAAAGCTTTGTTAAGTGTAAAGCTTATGAAAAAGCTGGTTTAAACTTTTTAATCATCTGATTTATTAAGTAAAAGAAATGTGGAGTCAAATTTTGTCACAATCATAATAAAATTATTCAAGAGCTTAGCTCATTATGACGAACATGTAATCCTTTGTTTTATGTTAGAAACAGGCTGATATAAACACTAATCTATTACGCTTTTCGATTTGCTAATTAATACACAACCCCTTTTGAGTCACTCTTTTATCAAGCACGAGGCTAATTCTTATTGGATATCATACATGTATGCAATAATATAATGACGCTTTTGTTATAAACCTTTTTTATCAGCTGATTACTTAGCTTATATAATCAAAACTAGATGATGTATTTTCAAACTTTTTAGTTATAGTTATAATGGTATAGTTGTTATTTGCGCACATTTTAGATAACATGAATGCTACCCCAATCGCATAAATATAATCACTTTTGTTCTCGCTATAGGCGTCAATAGGGATAGCAAATTTAATAGAACATAAGCATAAATAAATATACCTAGTTTAATGATTGTCTTAATATCTTGAAACAGACGTGTCACGCTTATAAAGCCCGTCACACACTCACACGCAGCTATAATATAGCAGCGCAGTGTTACCCGCTCACCCCATGGGAACACTACATTTATTCGGGATACTCATACTCATACTCATACTCATTTATTGATAAAATGTCAACATTTTACAAGTCAATAGGTACATTATAAAAACATCATTTCTATTACTATTAAATTTAAAATACAAATTATTATAAAAATATGAATTATTAAATACAAATTGGAAGAGGTAGTTACATTATTGTTATTATTATATTATTTAATTATTAAATTGGTAAAATTCGTCCATGCTGTAAAAAGCATTGGTTGTTAGCCATTTCTTTAAAACATTGAGGAACGTTATATCATTTTCTATATCTTTGATATTGACGGGTACTTTATTGTAGATTTTTGGCCCCACTATGGATATTGACTTTGCTAGCCGACAACGTAGAGACGCCGATAAAAAGTAGCTTATAATCCAGGGTGTCAGCTACCTTCATACCAAAATGTATCAAAATTGGTCCAGCCGTTCGAGCGTGAAGAAGTACCAAACATACACATAAACACATTCACAAACTTTCACCTTTATAATATTAGTGTTATAATTATAGTTGTGCACGCCCATAATATAATCGTATTATATTTTTCACGACGTGGTTGGCGCAGCGGTAGTGCAGCTGCCTACTGAGCCGGCGGTCCTGGGTTCGAATCCCGGCCAGGGCAAATATTTGTGCGATGAACTCGAATATTTGTGCCTAAGTCATAAATCTTTTATATATTTATCTATGTAAGTATGTATATCATCACTAAGTACCCATAAGGCAAGCCTTCTTGAGCTTAATTTGGGACTAGGTCGCTTTGTGTGAAGTTGTCTGATATTAACCGACTTCAAAAAAGGAAGAATGTCTGAATTCGACTGTTTGTGGTTTTGTATTAGAGCTTTGTGTGTGAGGGCTAGATGCTTTTTTGGACACATTGAACCCGATGTACGTCAATTACAAGGACGCGCTATGATAATAATAATAAAATAAAAACCGGTCAAGTGCGAGTCGGACTCACGCACCGAGGGTTCCGTACAAACACTTTCCATCCTTAAGTGGTTAAGCTAAGTTTGCACCTGGTATGTATAGCGCTCCATACAAATGAGGTGCAAAGTTAACGCAACCAATCCCGTTTGTTGTATGGGAGCCCCCTTTAAATATTTATTTTATTTTATTTTTAGTATTTGTTGTTATAGCGGCAATAGAATTACATCATCTGTGAAAATTTCAACTCTCTACCTAACACTGTTCTTGAGATACAGCCTGGTGACAGACGGACGGACGGACGGACGGACAGCGAAGTCTCAGTAATAGTGTCCCGTTTTTACCCTTTGGGTACGGAACCCTAAAAAGAAATAATAATAAATATCGGACAATCTCACACAAATAGATCTAGTCCCACAGTAAGCTCTAGTAGGCTTGTGTTATGGGCACTAGATAAATAAATACTGCAGGCCAACGGACTTTAATTAAATTAAGATAAAGAAAATATAAACTTACAAATACAAATAACATCCATGACCCAGGACAAATATTTGAGTTAATCGCACAAATATTTGCTCTTGCCGGGATTCGAACCCAGGACCGCCGGCTCAGTAGCATTTTAGCTCTAAAGATCCTTTACGCAACTGTCTAATTTTTCCAAAGATCCATGTTAAGATGCGTCTGTCCCCTTACCATGAGTTAACGTGACCGTACTCGCTAGCGACAGCGTAAACGATTTGTATGGAGAATAGTACAGCCCCTAGCGGTCACTTTGTAGAACTACGATTCTCCATACAAATCCTTTACGCAGTCGCTAGCGAGTACCGTCAGTGTAAACTCATGGTACGGGTACTTGTTCAGACACTTGACCCCACCGTGTAGTGTATACCTACTTACTTATACTTGAATTCTTTTAAACTCGCCGCTTTCTTAAACGGAATCCCAAAATATGGTAATTGCCGAAGTGGGGAGCGGCTAAAAAGTCAAACAATACTGGAATAACAAAGGTAAATTAACCTTCTGGTTAAAGCCAGCTTGCCACACATGAAGAGGACATGTACTGGCACCTACTTTTGTGTATACTTTGGTAAAGAGGGACAGCTTCAATTCGATTGCATTTTTTTATGAAAAATATGTATTTGTATGTACTTTGCTCGACTGAAGTCGGATCGTGTGTCTCAATTCTTTTCGTATGTATGTTTTTTTTTATAGGTAAGTGTTCCCACAAGTTTTCTGTGTTTGCTCTGAACTGACAAACAATAATCGGTACCAAAACGTAGCCTTATCGAAACACGGGATAATATTATTTTTAAATTTAAAGAGCTTTGTTTCCTTTGTACTACCTCCTACATAGTATAAAACAAAGTCGCTTTCTCTGTCCCTATGTCCCTTTGTATGCTTAAATCTTTAAAACTACGCAACGGATTTTGATGCAGTTTTTTTTTAATAGATAGAGTGATTCAAGAGGAAGGTTTATATGTATAATACATGCATAATTTATCAGCATTGCACCCGTGCGAAGCCGGGGCGGGTCGCTAGTTTTATAATAATACATTAAGTATACACTCGTTCAAAAACGAAGGGGTTTAAAAATCAACGATCGATGTTATCCCGTGGAGAAAAGTAGCAACAACACGCACTTTAAAATAATTATTGGCTAGAGTTACAAGTCTAGATTCTTTGCGAAGTTGCTCAAACTCCAGCTCTCAGACGGTCTAGGCAATCAAACAACTAATAAATTTATTCGAAACTAACTGTTTAATAAACCAGTTTTGCGGAATATTTTATAGTCCTTTTGAGGTTTTTTTAATCGCGTAAACGGCATTTGCATGTCTATATTTAATCTTCGGTCGTAAATAGAAAGATAATTACGTCGACTACTAATGAAAGAAAACGCCGATCTACCAGCTAGTAGCGATTCTAAGCTCAGAAAGAGGTAATTATAGGCGGGGTCATTCTATGAGGCATGACGAATTTTTTTTTGAGGCTGTGATCGATTCTATTTTTTATTGGGATCAAATGTCTATGGCACTAACTACACTTAGACTGCTCTAAATGTCTGAAATGACCGTCAAAGTTGAACAACGTTCCTACGGAGCGCAACAAACGCTCCGCGACCTAATCATGACGTCATTATAAGAAATTATGAGTACCAAAATTCTGCAATAGTAGATTCTATATATACTCGCATTGAGAAATACTCTGGATTTCTACGGAGTCACATTTAAATTTAATAGACAAATTCAGAAAACTCTCTCTTTGAAAACTGATCTTCAATCAATTTAGAACTTTATAGATGATAATAATACCTATATAAGTCTAGAAAGGAGAAAATTCGTACGCGTATTTTATTTATTTAGCGTAGTCGGGTAAAAAGTATCTTATAGTCATGTTAGGCTGTCCAGTTATGCGTGTACCAAATACGAGTATAGTTAAATTCTGTCCAGCCGTTTCGGTATAATGAGAAGTTTTCTTTTACCAACGAATGGCTCTGTACGGCTGTGCATGGGCATCGTGCGTCCACGCAAATCCATAGAAGATTTTTGATACAATTTTAGAATACATAGTATAGACTACATTAACACGTTCACTGCGAAACAGGTCATTTTGACCCTGTTCTGAACTTTCGCCTGGTGCGGCGACCGAAATACGCGACTTTGCACTGGTGCGAAGGCCACAATGTTGTGATATTTAATTTTTTTTATACAGTCAAGTATACATTTAAGTATACATTTTGATTCGTCATTTTACGATCTACCCGACAACATATAAATTAATTAACAGGTCACATATGACCTGTTCGCACCAGATTAAAACTTTTGTTATTCAGTGCGGAACAGGGCATATATGACCTGTAGTGTAGGGCCTTGTATAGCACTGCAGGTAAGTGCAGAGTGCACTAGTGTTGTTACCCTGCTATTAGTACACACGTTTGTTTCTGTTTATACATAAACATGAATGCGTCTAAAAAGCGGTCTCGAAGAATGTTGGACAACCATCGCGTAAAGTCAGTAAGTAACTTAATGGTTTCGCAGCATCTAAAGTTCGCATATTAGAACATGATTCGGTTGGAACCTCCACGTCCCCGAATAGTCTTACTTGTTATGGACGGTTTTGGCCCGGAAGCTGCACTTTGTGATGGAAGCAAGCCGTTTTGCACAGTGATAATATAGACCAAAATAAACGATTTCACTCGGGCGAAATTAGTTTCACCCCTTAGGATAAGAGATGGCGCCACTTATTAAAAAAAAGTTTAAAAAATTGTAAGTCCTGAACGGATACTCCGATTTTGACGAAAGAGGCGCCAAACGGCAGATAGTTACCCAATTTAACATAAAAAAAAATTGAAAACAGGTAAAAATTTATTTTGGATACCCAAAAAAATATAATTTCTGAAAAAACTATTTAAAATTTGTGATTTTTTGGAATTTTACTCGTAAAAATGTATGTACATGGTACTTTTTTTATTTATTTATATTAATATACAACTAATTTTACATTTACGAAAAAAAACCGCATATCATTAGCCCGTATAGTTTCAAAGTTATTGAAGAATACAGACATGGCGCCGCTGGGTCAAAAAATCTTACAAAAATCTTAAACCTCAACGGATATTCCGATTTTGATAATTAAGGTGCTAATCGACAGATAATTACTTACATTAGTTTCAAAAAATAAAATTAAAATTAAAATAGGCAAAAAGTAAAAATAAATACAAAAAAAACATACATTTTGAAAAAAAAATGCAGTTTTTTGGGGGTTTTATGTAATTTCATACAAAAAAATATATGAATGTATGGCTTTATTTTACTTATGTATATTATAACACTATTAATTGATCGATTAATAAAAAACCGCATATCAAGAACTTGTACAGTTCCAAAGTTATTGAAGATTTTACTATAGGGTGCCGGTGCGATGTTGCCGCCGCACGTGCTACTTATGTACATGTATTTATAAAAGTATTCTCCCGCTTCGAAGGTACTGATTACCCTGAAAATATAACCACAATTGAAAGTACAAATAATAATCATCACAAGTAGCACACAACTCCACTTATATCCCTTATACAGCTTAAATGAGAGTTTTAACGGCAACCTATTTGCTAATATCACAAGTATATTTTACTTACTTTACGTTTTATTTTCACTAAACTTTCATTGTAACGTGCAAGTTAGCCCGGTGCATCGGCTGCAACAACGCATTTTGCCACAGCCCGATTTGCACCCATAATGACTGTTCTGTTGTGGATCGCACCTGCAACCTGCTTCTAACGCCATTCCACTCCCAAAAGAAAGGACTTGGGACAGGATATATATCCAAATTAAGACGTTTTTTGCACATTTGGCTCGCTTAAAACGCTACACGCAGAACATGTTGTTCAAAGGCAGCTGAAGTAGTCGGCGAATGGCTTGTCGCCAGCTCTGTGAAAGCATTGAAGCATTCAAATTGTACTCAGTCGTCAGTGCGACGGTCGTACTAGTAGCAGATTACAAAACAGTTATTACTTAATGAAATGATGACTGCACTTCAAGGCTTTCTCAGAGTATGACAAGACGTCTAATTTCAATACAATAAGAAAAGAGACCTGTTTTAAAACATGCATGTTATACCCTGAAATAACTACTGCTTTTGCAAGTACATCGCTATCGATAGAAATTCTCTCTGGATACGTGTATTGCTCATGTGAAACGGCTACTTAGGGCCATTTTTGTTTCTTTTTTTTGGGGTGTGTTAACATAATTAATGTCATTCATTATTATAACAAAAATGTTTAATTACCGCAATTAAGTCCCGTTTTATTATTTTGATGTAATGTGTGAAAATCGTGTAAGATTCAATCACTATATTAATGTCATTCATTGGTTTTCAATTAATCGTAACGTTGTGTTGTTGTGTGTCCCAGATTCACATGCAGGCTATACGATGCTACAACAGAGCATATATTATTACTGTTAATGCGATTCGAAAATATCTGTTTAAACTAAAAAACACTAAACTAAACAAGCTTTTGAGATACCGTCCATGTATTTCAGCTGCAAATTGAATACCGTTTCATGCTAACCAAGTGTGGGTTCACGTTTTAATTTGGAAATATCGAGTCCCAAGTCCTTCTTTTTGGGAATGAAACGGCATCAAAGGTAGGTGGAATCCACAATAGTTGAAGGTTAGTTCAATTTGAAAACTCCTTGAACATTATGGATACAAATTGGGCTGTGGCACAATGCGTTGTTGTTGCTGATGCGACGGTCTAACTTGCACGTTACAATGCAAAACCTGCAAAGACTAAAGTGAAAATAAAACTTTAAGTAAGTAAAATATTGATTCAGAAATGCTATTTAGCATCTAATATACTTGCGATATTAGCAAACAGGTTGTAAAAGAGCCTATTCACTCGTTAAAACTCTAATTTAAGCTGTATAAGGGATATAAATGTGTTGTGTGCTACTTGGGATGATTATTATTTGTACTTTCCATTGTGGTTATATTTTCAGGGTAATCAGTACCTTCGAAGCGGGAGAATACTTTTATAAATACATGTACATAAGTAGCACGTGCGGCGGCAACATCGCACCGGCACCCTATAGTAAAATCTTCAATAACTTTGGAACTGTACAAGTTCTTGATATGCGGTTTTTTATTAATCGATCAATTAATAGTGTTATAATATACATAAGTAAAATAAAGCCATACATTCATACATTTTTTTGTATGAAATTACATAAAACCCCCAAAAAACTGCATTTTTTTTTTC
The DNA here is from genome assembly GCA_905147355.2 of Apotomis turbidana. Lineage (NCBI taxonomy): Eukaryota > Metazoa > Arthropoda > Insecta > Lepidoptera > Tortricidae > Apotomis > Apotomis turbidana. The sequence goes on along the minus strand of LR990283.1, from coordinate 27,381,393 downwards.
AAAATGTATGTTTTTTTTGTATTTATTTTTACTTTTTGCCTATTTTAATTTTAATTTTATTTTTTGAAACTAATGTAAGTAATTATCTGTCGATTAGCACCTTAATTATCAAAATCGGAATATCCGTTGAGGTTTAAGATTTTTTGTAAGATTTTTTGACCCAGCGGCGCCATGTCTGTATTCTTCAATAACTTTGAAACTATACGGGCTAATGATATGCGGTTTTTTTTCGTAAATGTAAAATTAGTTGTATATTAATATAAATAAATAAAAAAGTACCATGTACATACATTTTTACGAGTAAAATTCCAAAAAATCACAAATTTTAAATAGTTTTTTCAGAAATTATATTTTTTTGGGTTTCCAAAATAAATTTTTACCTGTTTTCAATTTTTTTTATGTTAAATTGGGTAACTATCTGCCGTTAGGCACCTCTTTCGTCAAAATCGGAGTATCCGTTCAGGACTTACAATTTTTTAAACTTTTTTTTAATAAGTGGCGCCATCTCTTATCCTAAGGGGTGAAACTAATTTCGCCTCGAGTGAAATCGTTTATTTTGGTCTATATTATCACTGTGCAAAACGGCTTGCTTCCATCACAAAGTGCAGCTTTTTTTCATAACAAATAGAACTAGAATGGCAGTCAACCATCGTCCGATTCATGTAAGTACGGAAAACGAAATTGAAATACCCTCAAACGCATCACAAAAATGTACTTACATGAGCCCATCATCTGGTTGCACATACCTATTTTATGCTGGAAAATATATTATATTCCGTAAATGCAAGCGACTGGATCTTTGAGCGATTTATCCATAAATAATTGAATAGACATGCCTACGACAGACAATGATTAGCCGTGAAGTAGACAAGAAGGTGAATGAAGAAAGTTTTAACTGTGTGTGTAGAGTCTAATAAAAATATGTGTTTAGATTGTTTTAAAGAAACATTCTTGTGTGTAAGTTATGTAAAAACCTTAGAAAAGCTCGTTTTGTAACAAATATAAAACAAAGAAGTTTCGATATATTTATTTGATTTATCTTTCCCATCACTACTAAATCATCGACATTTTCATCTGTGCTAGTCCTGGCTGTGCGTTACAAGTCAATTTTGACCTGTTTATTAATTCGTCTATAAAATCTCAACGAACAGTCATCAACTTCGGCGAAGGCAGTACGAGGTAGACTCATTATTATCGACGTAGATTCACGATTATCGAGGTAGATTCATTTATTATAGATAGATAAATAGATAAATACATGCCTAATGAGTGGTACCTATCCTGACCAATTAAAAGATGCGATAATACGGCCCATTTATAAGTCTGGAAGCCATTTAGAATACGCAAAATTACAGACCAATCGCCATCTTGTCTGTAATCGACAAAATCGTGGAAAAAATGGTCGTTGGTCAGGTTAGTTGTTTTTTAGAACGGTATAATGTACTATCAGACACACAGCATGGTTTCCGCAAGGGGCGCAGCACGGTCTCGGCTCTAATAGGGTTCACGGATTTTGTAAACGATTGTCTAGACTCAGGTAAACAGGTAATTGCCCTTTTTATAGATTATAAGAAAGCATTCGATACACTGGATCACGACATTTTATTGCAGGCTATGGATGAATGTGGAATACGCGGTCCCACGAATGAATGGTTTAAAGCCTTTCTGACAGGAAGAAAGATAAGCACGAGTATCGCGGGGTTCACGGGGGAGGAGGCGAACGTGGACCTCGGGGTGCCGACCGGCTCCGTGTATGGTCCCGTGGGATATATAATGCACGTGAACAGTGTATCGAATGTTGTTAAACACTGTAGGTAGATTATTTATGTATGCGGATGATATGTGTATGGTTTATGCGTCAAAAGACATAAAAGAAATGCAAACATGCGTGCAACAAGATTTTGAGAGTATCACAAAATGGGCACATGACAACGGTATCATCCTGAACTTCGCAAAAACTAGATGCATGCACATACATTCTCCATACAACCAGCAAGCAAAAACGGTTCAACAGGAAAACTTAGACATAGTAGGACACACGTATGACTGCTTACATGTAAACAAAATTAACTGTAAATGTACGAACTTAGAGTATGTTGAGACTTTTAAGTATTTAGGCCTAATTATTGATAATAAATTTAACTGGAAACCGCATGTAAGTGATGTCTGTAATAGGTTAAGATGTGTGCTGGGGAAGTTCTACCAACTCAATGCAGTGTTAAATAGGAAAACACTGCGAGTCGTGTATTATGCGCTTGCTGACTCACTACTTAGTTATGGACTTATTGTGTATGGGCGAACGTTCGCTACTTATATTAAGGATGTAAAAAATATACAGATAAGACTGATAAAGCTCCTCGTAAGTAAAAATGTTAAAAACAAGTGTAATAGAGAATATGAAAGTTATTTCCGTTATGTAAAATTCTACCCGTTGATAAAAAAGTTAAATATCTGATAGGTTTAGAGTATTTTTATCGTGATGAGCACAAAGTAGCTAAGAATAATAGGATTAAGACTAGAAGTGTTACACAGGGAAAACTAATTCAGCCAAGTGTACAAAACTATTATGGTAAAAGGACCTCTAAATATTTAGTACCAAATATTTTTAATAAGATTAATTTACTTAGACAAGACAGTAAAATAAGTAAAACAGTGTTAAAATCAAAACTAAAGGACTTCCTTCTCGACGATAAGCCAGTGTCACCGTAAACACGGTAACGCGCGCTGTCGTCGAGGGCGAAGTACCCGCGTACCCCGTAGACCACGATACGTATGCAGATTGTACTAATAACCGTTTATTGTATTTGTACCTATTATTAACATAATTTAATTTAGGCATACTAAGTTGTTATTATATTTATTAAAACTGAGCGCCTCTCGCCATTAAACGTCACAGTTTGGCGAGTAATATTACATTGTTAAATGTTATTGTTTAAAGTTAAATAAAAAAAAAAAAAAAAAAATTAGAGTAAACATTGTTATAATAAAATTTCATATATATGTTTTTGGTAAAGAGATTTTAGGTAAAATATAAAACCCTTCTTACAGGCTGTAAATGACTTGTACCGCACAGCGAGAAAGTTCAATACAGGACTCTCATGGGTTGTAACGCACTGAGAGCGAGTTCGCAAAATGAAGCTTCGCATTGAACGTGTTAAGGCAGCAATGAGTTCAGTTCTGTGCACCTACTGTGCAATATCACCAAGCTCTGTTATTTAATAACGGTTGATTACGTCTGTGTCGAGAGATGTAAATAGATGGGACGTGAAGTTGCAATCGCATGCCAGTTTCATTACATCGCAATCGCATGCCAGTTTCATGTAGCGCAATACAATGCGGGCTTGCTTTTACGACAAGTTCTATCGCTCAAACTAATCCCGCAATGGAAGTAATCAGTGGTTAATAATAACTACCTGAACAGAAATTGGGAAACTGTGAAACCAGCCTTTAACACCATCACGGACAGTACGTCGAAAGACGTAAATTAGGATCCAAGTGACACGGCACCACGCCTGTGGAAGGCGACTATTATACCTTGTGCAATTTTTGGCTAGATTTTTGAATATTAGTGTTGTCCGTGGCGCAGCATGCAATTAAATATTAAATCTATACATATGAAAGGTGAAGAGGGTCTAAAGTCTGTACATGGAATATATTCGAAAAAATTTGGTGAATCAATAACAGATCACGTTCCAACAGTTTTTAGAATGTTTGTCTGTTTATCTGTGATTTGTTTTCTGTGAAAACGGCCGAACGGATATTGATGAAAACTTCATTAATCTGACGAGAAAATCCCCGGTCATATTAAAAGGCTATAAAAAAATTACCAATAAAAGGGGGGGTAGTCATTACAGTCGATTGAGTTAAGTTTTCACCTGAATCTTATGGCGCTACTTAGGAAGGAGGTGCAATTTTTTTTACTGCCACAGACCGATTACCACACGTGCGGAGCCGCGGGTACAGCTATAGTAAACAAATAAGGTGGAAGTACTAGTATACTCGACATTGCAAGGGATATTTATTTTATGTTTCGTAATAGTAGGTACGTTAATTTACACGTCTATCGCAAATTTATTAATCCCTTATGAGAGGTATGACTTTTACCTTTATTAAATGGTATTTATATCATATTAATGATCATATAAAAAAATCTCGTAATGTAATGAAATGTAAGTCAATAGGATTGTCCCAGTACATGTCACGTGATTTTTCAGGCAGTCGGGTTGTATATTTTATTATTTTGCGTGTGAAATTCGATAGCTACAAACATTTCTCATGTATTCATTCTATTTGCTATGAAAGTAACGGTAATCTTATCTTATTTATCGCAGTTGAAAGTATGGTGACGCGTATTAGTACCGCGTCGAGTACTAGTACTTCCACCTTATTAATGGATAATCTTACACAAGTCGACCTAGTTCCAAACTAAGCAAAGCTAACGCAAACGACGATATACATACATAATATATAAATACACAATATAGATAACATCCATGACCCACGAACAAATATTCGAATTCATCACACAAATTATTGCCCTAACCGGGATTCGAACCCAGGACCACCGGCTCAGTAGGCAGGTGCACTACAAACCGCGCTAACCACGTCGTCAAAATGGTTCAAAAATGGTGTCGCTGAACCTCATTTCTCATACTAACGGTTATTTTCTGGACATATTACAGCGAAAATGGCATTATACATAATTATGGTATCAGTGTGACTATCTCGCGAGTAAGCGGTCCCTTATCAGCCGCGGCCTAGCGGCAATGAGTAGGTATGCGTGGGTATTCTATGTACCATGTATTTACGCCATTATGAAAAGTAATCACTGAATCTTATTAAAACATTCGTGAAACGTCTATACTTTTCTTTTAAACAAAAATAAAAATTTGAAACACCGCGAGATCGCGACAAGTAGCTAATCATCTTAAGACCCTTATTTAAAGCGTGATTTAAAAAATGCTACTAAAACTGAACATTATAACATAATTAAGAATTCTTAACTTCAATATTGGCTGAGGACATCTCACTTGTTCCAATAAATGCCGAAAATCTTAAAGACGACTGCACTCAAATCGGTCCACCTCTGGATATTCGGTTATATAGTTTTATAGAAAAACGTTTCATAGTTTCATTTTATTTTAAACCATAAAATATTGTGGAATGTTATAACACAAACCAAACCTAACCCAGGTTGAAGTTTTCAAGATTTCTGAAAAATGTATGTTTCCGAAGCCAAATATATCTATGAAATTAAAATTCTATGAAATGAAGCGTTTTTCTATAAAAGGAGAGGATCCATAATCCTCTAACAAATGAAAAGTTACGTCGAAAAGGTCTCCCTCGTGGTTTTCTTATTGGGTGAGGAAGCTGATTCATCTCGCCGTCAAATTACTCTCCCCGAGATTGATTACATGATTACTTCGTGCGTCATATCATTTTCAGGGTGTATTTTTAGAATATTGTTGAGTGTAACTTTATTTGGGCATCGGTCTCGCTTGGGGAAAATTATATGAGTTTATAAGGTTCTGATATTTGATTATGAAAATTATGAAAAATAATTTTTGTTCAAGTGTCAACAGTATAATTATATACCGGGTGATCAATCCAGATGGGTCAGTAGGATGAAGTCACAAACTATAAGAGATAAGTAGGGAAATCTGTTCTTAGGAACCATGGCGTCGATTTAAGATTAAATAAAAGAAAATTACTTACGGTAATAAAACCAAGGCACTGTGAACTACAAAAATACATATAAACAAGACTTAAAACTAGTTAGATTTAGGCGACATAACGGCGTGGCTCCGTTGCGTCGTCTGATCTGATGTGGAAAATGTAAGAATGCACTCTTTTTAAAACATGTATATGTGCATTTGTAATGCATCCTTATGTCAAATACGTATGTACACGTGTTTGTATCTCCTACTATAACGCAGTATGACGAACATAATTAGTTAAATGTCGCAGGTGTTAACGCGATGTAGTTTAATATTTTTAATTCATTCATTAAAAGAGTTGAATCAGTTCACTGATTCAACACTTAATTATTAAAATTCTATGAAATGAAGCGTTTTTCTATAAAAACCTTATTTATTATTATTTAATTATTATTATTAAAACGACCTTTTTACTACCCGATTTTTACTTGACCTGTCAGACAGTTACATGGCCAAAGCGCGAAGACATAAACTGTAATATTGCGAGCGTCACTGGAACCCTAAAAAGCTTCATAAAATTTTAAAGCTGCGTCACTAAAAGCTAATTCGTCCATAATTGAGCATGAGAGCACGTTTGAGCTTGAAGCTCAATTAAGCTTTGCAAATTGAACGTCTCCAGGAAGCAAGACTTTATAGAGCTTTTACGAGGCTCTATAAACAGGCACTAGGGAGAAAAGCAAAACTTCGAATGCAACCAATGTGCAAAATGCAACTCGGTTCTCACCTTCATTCCAAGGCCATAAAGACTAGTTTACTGTTGTTGTTATTGATAAAATGCATTTATATATTGGCACCGTGATGGACTTGCTGGTTGTTCCGTTCGAGAGAAATGTAAATCTGAAATTGGTGAATGTTAAACGACCGTGCCGTTTTGAATGCGTTTTGTTTAAATCGGCTAACTCTTGCGCCGTGGAAATTCGTTGCGTTGTCGCTGGAGAGTCGACCGACGCTTGGCTTTAGGCCGCTCAACTCACACGCAACTCATTCTGACGCGATAATGTGCCGTGCTCAAGAACGTTTGCGGTTTGTACGGGGAAAGAACGTTCTCGAACGAGAACGGCACATCTCTACGAGAAATGTTGTCTATCGCAGTCATCCTCTATTATAAAACATCTCAGACGACTGGAAACAATACAGTAAAATCACTATTGCACACCTCATAAACATGCAAGAGATATAACAACGCAAGAAATTACAATTGGAGGTAAACAACAGGTGGTCTTATCGCTAAAGAGAATAAAGAAGAAACCTCTAAATATAAAAAATACACTCACGCGCGAGCTAAACAACTGTCATAATGGTAAATCTTGCAAATAATCCACACTTTCGTGGCTTCACACTAAGAGGGAAACAGTAACCATCTCTCCAAATGTTGAGGACTTCTTAAAACTTAAACACTTAGCTTTATCACTATCACGGACATAACGGGATGTTATGGCCGCTATATTTTTTTGGTAACGGAATACAATGAGAAATCTGATGTGTTAGGTAAGAAACGCCGAATTTAGCCCTTAGTAAGACACAATTACATACTTTTTACCCTATTATAATATAGAAAAAGGAGGTTATGACTTTTTTTCTTCTTCGTGAACAAGTCGTGGGCACCTAAGTATTATTATTATAAACATTAAATCAATCATATTTAATCTAATCACCCAATTAAAGTCGTATTAAGCACATAATGATTATCAGCAGCTCTGTTTGTCCCGAATCGGGGTTACGGACTTAATATGCGGTTAGGACAAGCTCTCTTGACCTTTGCATTAAACATTATTTAAACCTTAATCAACGAGAACTTTTTAAGGAAGGGTTTTGGATCCCTTTTTTTTGTTTTTTATAACGGCACAACATTGTGGCTCCACTTCGCCTGGTGGTAAGCAAAAAGGGGAGCCCGAGTCACAATGGCAACTGACGAGAAACCAACGTTGCCATGTCAGTTGACACTGCCATGCTGGCCCGAGAGATGCTTCTTCACGCTTCGTTTGAAGGGTCCCAGGTTATGTTACCTTAATGATTAAGCCATCGTAACTTAACCTAGATAGATAGATCTTTAATATTGCTCTCATATTATAGTGTACAGAAGTCTAATACCTAACATGATACCCTGAAAGGGCATTGCAATATTTTGCAGAAACAGCTTATATTACCACACAATTGGATTAAAGTTTGACACGAAGCAATTTAAAATGAACTTGAACACACCACAATTAGAATTAGGTGAAAAGGTTTTCCAAGATATCCTGTTTAGTAGCTTACGTAATTTGCAACCACTTAGGTACACTTGTACAATATAATAAAACCTAATAAATGCCCAAACTAAGTTAGAAGTTAAAAATGCATGTAAAGACTTAACGATTGGAGTGTTAATTATTCATTCGGAAACGATATACACATTCTAATAATTGCGCGGAATGATTGCTAAGGTCAACTACCTCGTTGGTTGGACTATTATTAGAGTGGTTATGTCATAACGTCATAAGTGACCGACTGTCACTTGATACGAGAAAGTGCTTGTTATGTGGTTTATAACTTTTACTTTTGTTTATAAATACGAATTAAAATAGGAGATATAGATAGATATATCACATGTCCAACGGTTCAAACTTGACTTGCGAGTAGCGAAATCAATCAAATGGTCTATTAAAGTATCAAAACTTGGCTCGTAGCAATTACAACCACTGCATTTACTTAATTTATATTTATTCTGTAGAATGCATTTATTTATTAGCATTTTGAGGGCTAAGCAGAAAAAATTTGGCGGTGCAACTTACACCATTAGATCATATGAATTTGTGCTTTAGAATTGTTTTAATTTAAATTTTTAATTTATTTATTTCAAAAAAGCATGGTACACATTTTACAACAAATTTCGCCAAACACGAAGTTTATTGGCGAGTATTGCACTTACTTTTTTAACAATAGTACCATTAAAATCTTAACTAGGACGCCTTTTAACGACAACGATCCAATCCACACAAAAAAGATGATGTGAGCTTTACACTCACGGTTCAAATTTTTAATTTTGTTTTGTGCGGGTTGGATCCTTATGCTTAAAAAACGTTAACTTAACCTTAAAAGTAGGTAGGTAACTATTAGCCAGACATTCTTTAGAATCAAACTAAAATAGGTAGGTAGGTAGTAACCATAACAGTAAGTGTTACACTAAGACAGGGCATCTAATAGTATCTTTTTTAATCTATTCTTAAAAATACCTTTAGTGGCGCATTCATCTTCCGGAAAGATAGAATTAAATATGAATATGAGTTGAAATCTGTTTAGCCGTTTCGCTGAAATTAAGCGCCTAAAGTTCTGTACATTTAATAGTAAAAAAAATAATTACTGCACTTTAACATCTCATGATGTCACCTGACCCGAAACCCTGTTGCGCACGTTACCTGTGACGTTACCCGATCAACCTGTTGACAACCTGCTGGTTCTCTAGACTAGCTGGGCCCCTAGGGGCCCTGGCCCTCTTAGTCCAGCCTTGCTAGTGATTATCATGAGATCTTCACTAAGTAAGTGATAAGGAAAATGAGGAAATTAAATTTCGAATAGAATAATTAATAATTACTATATTGTAAAATAATAGCAGTTAAAATACAAGAGAACAGCTGATGAGACGAAATCGAAAAGCTAACGGCCAAATTAAGAAAACTATTGACAATAAGTTCTGTTCGGAAATGGTAACAATATTTTATGTTTACACTCTTCCAATAGAAAATGCTAATAAAACTTAACATTTATCCAGCGTTTGGAATTATTGGCTTCAATATTGGCAGAGATCCATTAACAACTACCTGGTCATCATGAGACCTTCATTTAGTAAGTGATATAGAAAATGCTAATAATACTTAACATTTAACCAAAATTTGGAATCCATGGCTTCAATATTGGCTGACTTCTTGTCACTTGTTTCAATTAAAGCTGAATATCTTGGAAACTACTGGTCCTACTTCCACCAGACATAGCTAAGAACCATCTCGGCGGAAAAGTCTTTCGATTTAAAAAAAACCGCACTTAAATTGGTCCATCCGCTTGGGCGCTACGATGCCACAGACAGACACACAGATACACATGCTAAACTTATGACACCCCTCTTTTTTTCGTCGGGGGTTAAAAATAGGACATTATTATAGTTTAGTTTCAAGAAGTATGTTATATTTAGTTTACTATTGCATTCAATAAATTTGTGCTTATTATTCCGTAACCCATGGGTGTTTTAATTAATGAAAAAAGATGATATTGAGGTTTGAAGGTCGAACTAACTGGAAAATAAAAATTCCTCGCAGTCCGAGTGTCGGACTAAGTGGAAAATAAGAATTCCTTAAAGTCCGAGTGTCGGACTAAGTGAAAAATAAGAATTCCTTGTAGTCCGAGTGTCGAACTAAGTGGAATATAAAATTCCTTGTAGTCCGAGTGTCGGACAACGCTGTCGAACCGCGCGGCCGGAGGGTGTAGTTCGAACTGTTTTTACCCTTAATTTCACGATGTATAGCCATATTTTTTTACTAACTTTATGCATTATAATTTAAACAGAATTTATAAGACTGTCAACTTAGAATAATAACGCCTAGAAACCCAGTTCACGCGCAACGGTGAGGCCACTAAAAGTTAGCCAGAAATGGCTAAAAGCGCCGATCGGCTTGTCAGTTGCAACTGTTGTTGCAAGGACACGTGACAGGTGTAAAGAGCTCCCGCATTTTCAATTATTATGACGGTTTGTGCAGTGATAGGGTGTCACAATGCATCTGATAAAAAGGATAAGCATACTAAGACAACATTTCACTCGTAAATATTATTCTTTAACTCGTATTTTTACGTAAAACAGTAATCAAAATTTCATATTTTCTATAAGCGGCATGACAACGTAGTGTTTCCAGTGTAACGGACTTTTTTTACCCATAATTCTGTCCTGATAATATACTGACCTATTTTTGGGAGCCTATAATTTAAAATACAAATATGAAAATATTAAGAAGTTTAATCACTTGATTTTTATCAACCTTTTATTTGACTTGCCGTGTATGTTAGAGTATGTCTGGGTCAAATATTGCAAATCAAATTTGAATCGAGTTTAAATTTTGTACACCTGTTTAAATCACGTGAGAATGCATTATTATGGTACTACCAAGCTGGTCTGATGATGAGGACAGAAGAAGGCCATAGTCAGCTCCTAAATTACACAAAAACACAACGTGTTAGGGCTCGTCACAAATGTCTTGATGATGAGTTGACGACTGTGCAAATAAAAGTATTACGCCGGTGGATTAGGTCAAAAACTTCGAACGTCAATTTCAGTGCTTTAGAAGCGTTTTCAGCTGGCTGAAAAGTCATTTCAGGATTTGACCATACCTACTAAGTATTTACGATTTTATTTATTTTCAAGTGACATTGCAAATTAATAATAATAAATAAAAAAACCTTTGTTTAATGTATTTAATAGTGTTTGAAGTCTACAACGGGTCTATGATTCAATTAAAATTTAGAATGTAACCAATCACCACTGGCATGAGTATACCCCCAATTTCAGGGGAAAAGTGATTGCGCTAGCAACATTATTGCTGTGTTTGTGTGCGTATCGGCGCGTGTAAATACGAGTTGTTCACAACTACATGAATCCATTTTATGCCTCACGTGTGGCGCCTCGGCCGGTTGAAACTATCCTTCTAGGCGTTATTATTCTAAGACTGTCAACGGCTGCGAGGTTTGGACCTGGGCCTGGGATTATTGGAGTTTATTGGAGTTTACTCCTTAAGAATCGATTTTCATATATAAGCCCGGGGTATGAAAATTATGGGGTATAAAATCGAACGTATCTGCCGTGCTAATTTAAAAAGTCGCATCTCAGTATACGATCGGGGTAAAAATACGACTTCTTAATTTAGCAGGTTATGCGTTACGTTAAGCGTTATAGACTAAGATCCCTATATAAAATGACCTTCACCGAGATGTTTATTTCATGAAATGTATTTTAAATGTACTTAGCAACGGGAAAACATGGCTCCCGTTAGATAAAATTAATATTAATTGTTCTCTGCCATTTATTTATTTTAAATTACCACAAGAGGCTTAACAAATAACATAGACAAGAAACATATTCATAATTTCTCCGCGGAGACTGCGGCGGCGGCCGGCGGCCTACACGGCGGCGCGTTGCTGCGCAAGTGCGCATCGGGCAGCTTAACTGACAGTTGTCAATCTACAACAGCTGAGAAATGTGTTTTTGTTTCAAGTTTTTGCTAATATTTTGCGTGAATCTCTATCATGTTACGAGTGTGATTGCTATCAGTGCATGAGTACTATCTAGTTATATGTATAAACCACCGCTTCCCCCAGGAACTTTATGGGGCAATTTGTATGCCGAAACTTGGAGCGGTTTTTTTAAATACTTTATTTGTTATCGTAGCCGTAAGTTTTTATCTATTGCGTTTTTTAATAGTTTACTTGATTAATCCTAATAGCACGGGCTCCTCCCAGAATGTCGCTTCCAGGTCTGTGTCGCTGTCGCTGGAGAATTCCGTACAGTGCCCACATTGCTCCCAGATTCGTTTCTTTAAAGGTCAGAAAGGACTTAATATACACATCAGTAGAACCCATGGCATTCGTGCTGGCGCAATTACGTCGCCACCAGGCAAACAATTCACAACCAAGTCAGATCAGGCCTTTTTCTGAAAAAATCAGTGAGCTTAAACATTCAATTCCAGTGGTCAAACGAATTCCTCGCAGCGCTCGAATTCAGGTTGCACAAAAAGTGTGCCTACCTTTTCGTTCTTGTTTGCAGCGCCCAACAGGGTACATAATGTGATACTTAAACTATTTACTTTCACCTGTATAATCATTATGTGCAATAAACGTATTGAGTATATATTTTATAAACGTTCTTAAGGCCAGGCGCGCACCAAGATTTTAGTCGCACGATAATTTTGTCGCATAAATGCAAGATATGGGTTTATATGACAGTGCGCGCACCACGATTTTCATAAACCCATAAGTACGCTTATTTCTGCGACAAAAAAGTGGTGCGCGCCTGGCCTGAAGAGTAAACTCCAGTCGTGCGTCGGAGCTGACACACACACTTTTTTTTTATTGTGCGACGTTTAGGGTAGAAGACGACGACGCCTGTACTGTTTTGTTTTTGTGTTGATGTTGTGTTTGTCTTAAATAGGTAGGTACTTATCAACAGTCAGCACAGAAGAGACTTTTTTTATATGGCTTTCACTTCTAGTTGCTTTGGCCAGAGGTATTTCGCCAACATCAACGTTAAGACATATCCCACATGAGGAGAATGGTCGGTAAAATTTTGGTTTTTGTGGGAGGATAGATCACGTGGGGAACCTAAAATGAAAAACATGTGTGTTATAGATGGCACAGACAACACAGGACGTTTATACAATTATTAATAAAAAGAGCGGAAAAGGGATGCAGCGAAGAGACTTGAAATGAATGTATTTTTTACATATTTGTCCATATTTATCATAAACTGACATTTGCAAACTTTAACACGGCACCTGAACAGCTTTATTCTACCGTACACTAGTTAGTTTCGGTTACCTAATCAGACAGGTCGACAAGCACTGTTTGAGCTGCGGTGCTTGCGGCAAACACACGCTGATGAACTCTATAGTCTATGGCCACCAATATTGTTAATGAACTAACGTCATTCGGTACATATTGGTGTTAGAAATATGTTGATTATGTTTATGTAACGCGAGATACGATGAGTTAATTAATTGATGCGGAAAAACGTAAACATGAATGTTGGAAATTAAGAGAAAATAATAAATATGAATAGGTATTGAATACTTGTGCCAAAATATTATATGTGATAGGATAATTGGGTACTCATATGGTATTTACAAATTACCCACCATTCGTTTATTATTTTTGAGTAAGACGCTGATCGTCTTCTTTGTGAATAGTGTCAAAAAGGCTAGGCTTGTCCCAAAAAAATAATGTTATTTACCTACTTACACTACAATAAAAAAGTTGTTTATTCACACCTACCACGTAAATAAAACTAGTCAGTATATTAAATTTATTAATTTTATCTTTCAATATAATATTAGTGTTCCATTCTCGTAAACAGATTAACGCGTAGGCTGCTCGTAGGCGGCTCCTGTTAATTATGTGTCTAAACGCGAAAACCTGACCAGTTCATAAAATCGTATGACACATACACTTTATTAACAATTTTTACTTTAACGGCCCACAAATTATTTCACAAGAACTAAGAGCCGTAGGGTTTACAGTCACAGAAATATAAATATAAATATTAAAGGACAATCTTACAAAAATCAACCTAGTCCCAAACTAAGCGAAGTTTGTACTATGGGTACTAATAGACGACGATATACATAATATATGAAGACATATAGATAACATACATGACCCAGGAACATATATTCGAGTTCATCACAAAAATATTTGCCCCGGCCAGGATTTGAACTCACGACAGCCGTAGGCAGTTGCACTGTAAACTGCGCCAACCACGCCGTAAAAACCGGACTGCCATAATAAAATTTTCCCTGGACGGCACACTCTATCTAGCCGCTTAAATTTTAGGTTGAACCACATGTTTGGTCCTCTTTTTGTGCTGCGTTTTTTAGAAGTGACCGTGGAGAATATTCTCGATTTTCCGCACATTTGTGAGTATGATAGACACTGTAACAGACAGACGGATAGACAGCGAAAGCTTAATAGGGTGCTGTTAGCGGCCTTTCCATACGGACCCCTAAAATGTTCACAGGTCTTAATGACATTCTACGAGTTAGACCTTTGTCTAGCAGGGGAAATCTTTCAGCTAACGATGAAACCTTGCGTTCTATTAAGGTCTATTTTACAATTAAGCATTATAGATTATAGTAAATACCAGTTTGTTAGTAAGCCAATAGGTTGTGTAGCATTCCATCTCCTTATTCGTCTTGTAGCAAAAATCGCGATTTTCTAATTAAGCATGTAAGGAGCTAGGTATGGAGAGACGGAATTTGTAGATGGCTATTGATACTCGTAATTTAGATAATAGGCTATGGTAGAAATTCTGTCAAACGACTACAAATAAATAACTACCTACTCTATAAAGTACCTACGATCTACATAATCCATACATAATATATGACTAAGTCTTTTACGCTTCAAACTTCGATTCTATTGACATGAAATAAAATTTCGTAGATTCATGTAAAATTTCTGGTGAACTTTGTTTCTAAATTAATGCTACATATTGCACGGCTCACACTTTTTCCTAACCTAATGTTTTGCAATTTTATTAGGTTTAGAATTTAGATACCTACGTTACAGCTTGCTTATAATTATGGGAAACATAATTATAATCATTGTTTACCATATTTCTTAATCCTATGCCAGAATCTTTGTTTCCCGTAATTAATTATTTTTAATATTCCCGTATTAATTCGAATAATCAAATTTTCCATAATGATTGTAATCCATAATTATCACATGCTAAAATGTCATATAAAACATGGAGCTTCACCCGCCAAACCTTGCATCAACTCCAAGTTGCCCAGAGAGCGATGGAGAGAGTGATGCTGGGGATAACACTCAGAGACCGCATTCCAAACAAAGAGATCAGACGGAGAACCCAAGTAACCGACATCGCTAGGAAAGCCGCTACTCTAAAATGGAGATGGGCGGGGCATGTAATGTAGGCGAGAAGACGGACGCTGGTCTCCAAAGATACTGGAGTGGCAACCACGAATGGGAAAAAGAAGCGTGGGCAGACCCCCTCTATATGGAGAGACGACATAGTTAGCGTCGCAGGAAGAAAGTGGATGCACGCGGCCCGGAATCGTAGTGAATGGAAAATGCACGAGGAGGCCCTAGTCCAGCAGTGGATAGATACGGGCTGATGATGATAATGTCATATGCCATCCAAACACATAACACGGAACATAGGTCAAAAACCGAAATCTGTAGGTTAGGTTTGTTTTATGACCCCGTATAGCGGAGCGAGCGAAGCGAGTGGAGCGTCCAAATACAAACCCAATCTAACCTAGTCTTAGAAGAACTGAGACCAAATAGAACATGGATCCAAAACCGAAAACTATAGGTTAGGTTAGGTTTGTTTTATGACCCCGTATAGCGGAGCGAGTGGGGCGTCAAAATACAAACCCAATCTAACCTAGTCTTAGAAGAACTGCGACCAAATAGAACATGGATCCAAAACCGAAAACTATAGGTTAGGTTAGGTTTGTGTTCTGACCCCGTATAGCGGAGCGAGTGAAGCGAGCGGAGCGTCAAAATAGAAACATAATCTAACCTACAGTTTTAGATGAACTGCGACCAAATAGAACAAGTATCCAAAATCGAAAACTATAGGTTAGGTTAGTGTTGTGACCCGTATAGCGGAGCGAGCGGAGCGTCAGAATGCTTGCTTCAAAATACAAATCCTAACCGGGAACCTAAAAGGGAACATTCGCAAAGAAACAATATGGCGTTTATATATACTACGAAACAATTTTATGGCACTTAATACTATGGAAAACAATACTTATGGCATTCGTATCATTATGGCATATAATATTCGGGAATACAAGAGTATGTCAAATGTCTAGTAAACGAAAAATTCGAGCAAATACAATACGGGTAAGTGCAATTCGAGCAAATCAATATTATTGCATATAAATTTCGGTCAAACAACTGACAACCTTAAAAACCGTGTATAAGAGATGTAGGTATAAGAATACCCACGGCGCTGATTTTCTGTGGAGCCAGAAAAGTTCACAATTCAGCGAGTGACAAAACAATAACTACGAATACTACGAAAACCATTGTAAGAGCAAACGGACTGTGCGTAGAAAGGAGTAAGGTGCTTATATCCAAGATGGGATCAAACGGTTCACGCAGATGAGTTGTAAACCTAGCCATTTTAGATAATTAAACTATCCCACGCAGCGCATAAAATCCAAACTTTACTACCTAAGAATCATAAAGTATAAAGCGTTGACCTAACCTCCATTATACTTAAATTTCCCAGACTTACTCGTAGTCTTGATTAGTTCTCACCACCGTTAACTTTCTAGGCTGGTAATGAAACGAGCTCTCTCTCCAGATCGTCTATGCACTGCCTCGGCGCCACACGTTTTCTGACTGCATGCCGAGTAGTCAGTGTAAAGATAAATAATAAATAGGAATTTATTCCATCCGGCCTCCGCTGTTGATTAATCTGTGAAATAGTGGTTTGCTTGGTTGAATTTGCGTTTACTGCATTTAATAAACTCTTGCAATCGGCTAGAATACAAATAATGCCGGTAACAATCGCTTTTAACCGTCATTTTTTGAGGTTTTGTTTTGTTTTATTCGGACAAAAATGCAGTCGGTGATATCCATATTATATCATAAAATTAACAGATAAGATAAGAGACCTCTGATAGAGTTATGATATTTAAACGGTTTTCTTTAGCTTGCCCTGTTTGTTTATTTATTTATTTGGGTCAAATATACTAAGTGAAATTTGACCCCCTTCCTGTTATGACGCGCCTACACTGGACACAGGAGCCACCGGCCCGCGGCGCATAGAGCAGGGGCGACGGACGCGCGCCGTGCGGGGAGCAGCATGACGTAGGGCGCGTCATCAACGGTGGTCCGGGCGGCTATATAAGCCGCCCGCTCTCAGTACACGTACAGGCAGGCAGTCGCTTGCTAACGTTCGGACAGCGCGGGCCTTCCCGGTGGTCTGGAACTGTCGAGCTGTAGCAAGTGTCTTCCCCTCCCGGTGGGTGCGGCGTGTTTTCTACGCGCTTTGTAGCACACGGGAGTCCGCCGGCCTGGACTAGGAGCGGTGCGGCACGACGCATTATCAGCTCTAGACGGGTATCCTCTCTAGGGACAAGAGCGGTGTGTTTCACCCTACGCGCTAGCTCTGACCTAGATCCTGGAGTCTAACTCACGTGAGCGGTGTGGATCACGCATTAGCCCTGTGGTTGGACTCGTCCCCCTCCGTAAACTACCAATACCGGTTAGTCTGTTCCTTCGGGAACCCGGCGTCAATCAAGTAGAGGCCCGTGCGCCTGTAGATCACGTTAGGTCATCAAGTTAGGTTTTAGCATAGAGGCCCGCGTGCCTGTAGAACAATAAGTTATTACGATAGGATTGCTAGTTAGGTTTTATTATAAATAAACGGCATAAAAGCCCGATTAATTAAGTATTAAACGCTTGTTGTTATTTGCTCACCTCACCCTAACACTATCCCCACTGAGCTAGTTCAGGAAACCTTCCAAAGTCTAGACCAGACGGCCGAAGGATATGCGATTGTGGCTAAACCCCACATCACACTGTTAACGGATTGATCAGAAATTTGGTACGCGCCTTTAGTTCTGATAACAATATAATTTAATACATTCGGTATCATTGTAAATTCAAGATGGCCGCCGCTATAAAATGGCGGATTAAGGTTGGGTTGCCTAAGATCGGATGTTACATTAGACCGGATGGATACAATTTTCCGCAAATGGAGCGATATTTTTCACTGCTGGCAATATAGTTTTTTCTCCGCCATTTTGTTCTGCCCCTCCTGCCATACCGTGATCGGCGTTGCGATGAGCAGGACGTGAGCGCCGGAGCTTCAAAATAATTGTGCCTTTTTTTCTAAAATGTTGGTGATCCGATCTTCCCTCCAGAGCTTTGTTTGGAAGTTATGTTAAGTGTTTACCATTGTATTGGCTTTTTAGACAATTATTGCGTACAATTAGCAAATCTCTAAAGCTTTGAATACTTTGTTTAAGCATAGGACGTGTGTAGGCTGAGATCGGGACTAACCTCCCATTGCCGAACATCGGACTAATCACTGAGGCACTTAAAAAATCCAGCGGTTCTCAAATATTCGGATCGTAATAAAGGGATAGGAACGTTTCACTAAGGGCGCTGGCATAGTGCCACTTTAAAGTAGACTATGTTTACGACATAGTGCGCCTAATTGGAATAACGTAGACATCTTGGAACTCCTAATCCGGTCAGGATTCACCATCTAATAACGCTCCCCGGCTGTGTCATTAAAATTTGCCTGAGGAGGGAAGATCGGTCTAAAAATACGCAAAATAAAAATGAAAATTGGCCTAGTTACACCACTTGCAAAATCAGGACGATTTTGTGATATGTTATTATTAACTTAAGATTGGATATTTTCCTTATGTGCGCTTTAATGCCGTAGCAACAGAGTTGAAATTAGGTAGTGTGAACTTTGGCCTCACTAGAGTTTTTTGAAGGCGCGTCTCACAAACTATTGCGTTTATCGAAATTAATAAAATATGACTAAATTCATTATTTTATTGTTAACTAGCGATCCATCCCGGCTTCGCACGGGTGCAATGCTGATAAATTATGCATGTATTATACGTAATATAATATAAACCTTTGTTTGGAAGTTATGTTAAGTGTTTACCATTGTATTGGCTTTTTAGACAATTATTGCTTACAATTAGCAAATCTCTAAAGCTTTGAATACTTTGTTTAAGCATAGGACGTCTGTAGGCTGAGATCGGGACTAACCTCCCATTGCCGAACATCGGACTAATCACTGAGGCACTTAAAAAATCCAGCGGTTCTCAAATATTCGGATCGTAATAAAGGGATAGGAACGTTTCACTAAGGGCGCTGGCATAGTGAAGTAGTTGAAGGGTACACCAGTATGGGCTATTATCTCGCTTAACAAACATAGGTAGTTACAACAGATATAACATTACGTGTAAACAAAATTGACTTGTAGCGGTTCTGGCGACAGATTGGTGCAATGGTGTCATGGAGCACCTGGTTTTGTACCCTTGTGTACCCTTCAACGGCCAAGTCACACAACATTAACTATAATAATAAAGAAATCGCAGTAAGGAACCTTAGACTTGGTACGACTTTGTCTAGATTTCATTACTTTTTAGAGATAAACAAGCAGCTCCATCGAGACTTGGCTACTTTTTTACAGAATGTTTTTGGTGGGATTTCACTTCTTTTTGTAGAAACGTGGGCATATTGTTTTATAACAACCTGCTAATTCACTTTAGCAAACCTCACGAAATAATAAGCGAAATCAACGAAATGCAAATAATCCCTCCTAATCCCTAGCAAACGTTTCCAAGCGCAGTAGAAGAATGTCGTAAACGACTGTAATGCGGCCGGTTGCCACTTCGCCATATAAGATTATCGGAAAAACAAACGACGGCGCGTTTTAAAATACAGTCAGCGCCATCTAACGACGTGTGCGGGTATCACCGCCACTCTTAGTCCAATGCATTATATTTTGACCAAATTTTGAGCGAAATTAATATTTTGGTGTAATTTGTTTATTTAATTTGTGTAATGTTCGAGTATAATAAAGTTAATCGTTCGACTATTTCTTCTTGTAAACTTGTAAGTATAAGTATAAAAGCCAGTCTAGTGTGAGTCTAGTCTTGTCCAGAGTTTTCCTTTAATTTTATTTATATGCGTATTAAAAGCAGAAGGGGAGGCATTCGCCCAGCGGGTACGTATGCCGAAGTTCAAAATACCGAATATCATAAGACCTATGGACGGAAGGCCGAAAATTAAAATGTCGAATGTTTATTTGACCGAAAGTTTAAAATCCCGAAAGAACGTTTGATCGAAAGGATGAAATACCGAATATTATAATCCCGAAGACTGTAATCCCGAAGAATGTAATCCCGAAGACTGTAATCCCGAAGATTATAATCCCGAAGACTATGGTCCTGCCTGAAGGTTGTAATCCGGAATATTATTTAAGTTCTCGAGAATTATCTCGTATTTCTGTACTCTTACAGATTCTAATGTTTATTTTATACAAAGAATATAAACCTAAATTACGTAACCTACTTGCCTACTATACTTACTATTTTTAAGTGAACTCTTCTGTGGAACCGATCTGCTCCGGCGCTTTGGGATGTGCAGCCCCTCCGCCCTAGTACGTTAGTACTCTTTATTATACTGTGGCCCTAGCGTAAGAAAGTGCGGGCATCAAGCGAGTCGCAGCGGCTGAGGCTGGTCGCCGAAGGTGACTAAAAAGCCGAAGCTGCGGAGGCGAGCGTTGACAGCTTCGGTTCCAGACAAGTTCGGTTCGGTTGGCAGTCCATGACAGAATATTTTATCATAATATCGAATATTTAGTGTCATACTTAATTTCCCACTTTCCCGGACTCTTTCCTTTTCTTAATCGACTTGCCACAGAACCGAAGCTGTCAACCCCGATTCCACGTGGTCTTGTCTGCCCTACCCCTAGAGTGTATATAAAAGCCCGGAGGCGCGGGGGGAGGGCAGCCCCCGGTGCTGCACTTACTTACGCTAGGGCGGAGGGGCTGAACATCCCGCAGCACCGGAGCAGATCGGTTCCACGGAAAAGTCAGATTAGTTTAGTGTCCTGACACTTTTAAAGTGCTCATTGACTTTCGGGATTATAAAATTTCGAGTTTTTATAAATTTCGGGATTATGAAATTTCGAGATTTTGAACTTTCGATTTTCTGAAAATAGGTAATTTGAGCTTCGGTTTATCGAATATCGGCTTTTTGAACTTTCGGTATTTTGACCATCGGTTTTTCAACTGTAGGTATTATGCACTATTTCGGGATTGTAATACGTAACCCGCCCAGCTGTGGGACGCTATAGGCTAGATTAAATTAGAAGATGTGTCCCACTACGCTGGGTTTTGCAATGACAGTCGATTTTTTTATGTACAGTCGCCATCAGACATATCGCAGCATATAAGGCGTTCATAAATATATGAACATGCACTGTAACGCCCAGTCAATAAGAGTTGTGTTCACATATTTATGAACGCCTTATATGCTGCGATATATCTGATGGCGACTGTACCAATAGTAGAAGGGGGCATTACCATATCTCTAATACAGCTGAGACCAGCTGAGGGTTCTTCATCAAATAAATAATAAATAAATAAATATCGGACAACCTCACACAAATCGATCTAGTCCCAAATTAAGCTCTAGAAGGCTTGTGTTATGGGTACTAAACGACGATATACATACTTATATAGATAAATATATATACTTAAACACATAGAACAACCATGACCCAAGCACAAATATTCGAGTTCATCACACAAATATTTGCCCTGGCCGGGACTCGAACCCGGGAGCGCCGGCTCAGTAGGCAGGTGTTTACAAACCGAGCCAAACGCGTCGTCAAAATACTTCAGACCTTGGATTTTTGACATCAAATGAAGCGGCCCACCAAGTTGAATATTAAAATACTTAAACGGGTTTACTCACGTCGTAGAAATCGAATAACACTCGACATGTTTCGAATCGGTACGCGATCCATCATCAGGAGAGAAGATCAGTCGCGACGGCGGCCAACCGAACACAACAAGTTGAATATTTTTTGTAAAGGCGGCTGGAAGAGATCGCTTTTTAGCGATAAGACCGCCTGTTGTTACCTACTGATTTGTTTTTTTTTTGCAATTTCTTTGTGTAATCTTTATTTATATTTAGTGGTGCACAATAAAGAGTATTATTATTATTATTTGTTTCTCGACTCATAGTCTCGGGCTCATACGTCCCGGTCTTTTGAAAGGCTTGCGTAAGGATATGGATCCAACACGTAGAGGCCCCTTGGAGAAATTTGCTGTGGCTGTAGCCCTGCTGGGACCCGTTCCTGATCATATCAATAGGATGATACATCCATGAACAGGTCCCAGCAGGTGATTGAACTATTGCATTGATATGGAAAAGAAAAAACTGGGCTATTAAAATTGAGTATGGGTGGACTCTTTATTTGGGCTATTGCAATAGTAAAATGTCACCCGCCGTAACCATCAGAACGACTGTTACCTCTGGCGGGTGGTGACTCGCCCCTCACTAGGTGGGCCCCGTAATGCCGTCGCGCGTCGTAAAGACGGCCGGAAGCAACACGAGCGTGAGGGCTCAGGGGTGTCGAGAGGTGTGCTGCGCTTTCTCCGAAGTTACTCGCGGCGTGATGCCTTTAACACTTCCACCCCTGGAGCATATAGCTCTAACGCTCCTCTCTGGACGGCCAATGAAGGCAAGCCAGAGCTGAGAGTCCTACGGGTCCTCTTGGGTTTCCACTCCGGCCGATGAAGGCACACCGGAGACGAGGACCCTGACCGACTCTCTGGAGATCTCGGGTCCGTGGGGTCGTCACTCCCCAACAGCTCGCCACAAGCTGCCCTGCGGGCTTATTATTATTATTATTATTATGTCGATCTCTAATAGTTTGGTTGGGCTCTTTTGTTTTCTAATCAGAGTACTCCAGTCTTCGATTATCCTAGTTTTTAGGGTTCCGTACCCAAAGGGTAAAAACGAGACCTTATTACTGAGACTTCGCTGTCCGTCCGTCCGTCCGTCCGTCCGTTCGTCCGTCTGTCACCAGGCTGTATATCAAGAACGGTGATAGCTAGACAGTTGAAATTTTCACAGATGATTTATTTCTACTGCCGCTATAACAACAAATACTAAAAATAAAATAAAATAAATATTTAAGGGCTCCCATACAACAAACTTGTTTTATGGTACGGAACCCTTCATGCGCGAGTCGGACTCGCACTTGGCCAATTTTTATAGTTTTCGCTTTATGTGGCCATGAAACCCTAACTCTGTACCAAATTTCAGCTCTCTGAATTTATGGGAAGTACTAGTTCTTTACTGATGATCATGAGTGAGTGAGTGTCGTAAATGCGAAACTTTGCTTTCGCTTAACTTCGGAACTAAATGACCTACAGACTTGAAATTTTGGATTTTAAGTATGTGATTATAGCTTACTGGATGACGAAAATTTCTGCGTTCTGGTCTTATCCAGAGGTGCTCAAATAGGGGCCTGAAAATGCGGCGAAATGGTTCCAGTAAAGGATGGTACGGCAGTGTTTGCTTCGCGCTCGACTTGGCGGGGGCACTGCCGTGCCCCCCGATTACCCATAAAATTGATGGAACTAATTGCGATGAGCTTTGGCTTGGAAATTACAATAACTTTTAATAACTAACGTGTTAACGATAGGTTAAATCTACTTTTCAAATTAACTTCTTCCTGGATTGTAAATAAATCTTAATTTAAGTTCGTCCACACAGGCAAAATATTCATTAGGCAAATATACCTAATACCTTGAAACTAGTACCTAGATAAATACAAATAATTTGAACAGTCCATTTATTTAATTAAGACTTTATTGCACAATAAAAAATAGTAAATAGTACCTAGAAATGGAGGAATTAATGACATAATTGGCATTCTCTACCAATCAACCTTAGGGCCAAACAGAAACTAGCAGTTGGTCATTAAAAGTCGTGATAAAATAATAATAAAACAAGATAAAATCAATAAGTTATATATATATTACCAATATACATAAGTATATAAATATTAGGTATACATCCTTGCAAATTATCATAGGTATAGATAATCAATGTCAATAATATGTATTCTACGGTTTTCGCGACTGTCACACATTTAATAAATAAAATCAAAATCAAAATATTTATTAAAACAATTTTAAATAAAACGGATTATATCGCGAATATTCATTATTTGAGCCTTCCTTACCTTAATTTTTTAATTCACATTTATGAAATGAACAGTTTGCACAATGTAAATGCAGAGTTTTTTTTGTTTTTTTTTCAGTCAACCTTTGACAACGGTACGTAAGTGTAAAGTTGCCAAATCGTCGTGACTCGTGGATACGCGATATAATCTGTCTAAATTGTTTTATTTAAATGTATTGTTAAATCTCTTTTCACTGAGTGTCATCGTACCTAAATGTTCCACTGGGTAAATAAATAATAGTATTTAAAATTGCGACGGGACGACGAATGCATTCAGTAACGGGTGAAGGGGCATGCAGCTAATAGAGGCGTGTGTCAGAAGATAGGGGAGGCCTTTGCCCAGCAGTGGGACACTAGTAAAGTCGGCCAAAAAAAAGTTGAAAACTTTGTTAGACATGTGCCATCCCTACTTACTAACATGACTCACAATCTACCAATAATTAATGTTAGTAAGATGTATTTATTTATTAATTTTGACAATACGTTTAGATGGCTGTTAAAACTGCCAGCAAAGCGGTCCCGGGTTTGAATCCCGGCAAGAGCAAGTATTTGTGTGATTATTCGTTCCTGGGTCTTGGATGTTAACACAAACCTACAAAAAAAAAGGTCGATGTATGTAACATTAAAAAGAAGATGGCGGGATGACTTGAGTGCTAGTAACGAGTGGATGCATGCAGCCAATGGAAACGAGTGGCACAAGAGAGGGGAAGCATTTGCCCAGCAGTAGGACACAATTATAGGCTAGGCAAAAAAAAAACATTGCCTGATGTTTATTTATCAAATTTGTTTCAGCTGACGGCGTGCTGTCGACCGTAAACGTAGTGGAGGCCCTACAGGAGTTCTGGCAGGTGAAGGCGGCGCGCGGGGGCGGCGCGGCCGGCGCACTCGTCATCTACGAGTCTGTGCCCGCCGCGCACCCTCCCTACGTGTGCTATGTCACGCTGCCGGGCGGCGCTTGCTTCGGTAGCTTCCAGGTGCGTAGCGACTACAGCTGACAAAAGCGTAGCGCGTGTAACCGCTTCGAGCGTAGCACTAAGCAAGACATCTACGAGTCTATGCCCGCCGCGCACCCTCCCTACGTGTGCTACGTCACGCTGCCGGGCGGCGCTTGCTTCGGTAGCTTCCAGGTGCGTAGCGACTGCAGCTGACAAAAGCGAAGCGCAAGCTACCACGAACGTAGCGCATGTAACTGCCACAAGCGTAGCACTAAGCAAGACATCCACGAGTCTATGCCCGCCGCGTACCCTCCCTCCGTGTGCTACGTCACGCTGCCGGGCGGCGCTTGTTTCTGTAGCTTCCAGGTGCGTAGCAGTAGCCATCAAGAACGTAGCTCTGAGTAGAACGCTCGTCGTCTACAGGTTTCTGCCACGTCTCCCCAGTTGCTTCGAAAGATTCCAGGTGCGTAGCGCTTTTAGTGGATAACGCGTAGCACGAGCAAGACACGCGTCATCTACGATTCCCCCATAGTACCCCTAGCACTACACCTACGTCTACTACATCACGCTGACTGGCGGCGCTTGCTTCGGTAGTTTCCAAATGTGTAGCACTTGTAGCACGGATCAGGGAAGTGTTCGTCATCTACTAGTCCGTACTACTTATTCTCCCAAGCACAACGCCTTACCCAAAGACAGATCTCAATCACAGTCTAGATATTGGACTCCTAGCTATCATAATTACCGCAGAACTGCAAGTGTCATGAATTTTCTTATAGATGTCAGTGATTTGATGTTAATCTTGCATCTTCTGTGCAGAATTGTCCGACGAAGGCAGAGGCTCGACGCAGCGCGGCGAAGATCGCGCTCATGAACAGCGTGTTCAACGAGCACGAATCCCGGCGTATCTCTGAGCACTTTATCGAGAAGGCCGTGGCGGAGGCGCGGGCGTCCTTCGCTGGCGACGCCGCGGCGCACCAGGACCCGAGTGCTGGTATCGCGGCCTTCAGGTGAATGGCCATATTCAATCTAATAGTCTAGGAATACCTTCGAGCACTTCATCGTGGCCGCTGGTGAGACTAGGATTGCCAGATGGCCGGTAAACCCGGGAAAGTCCCAGAATTTGGCGTCTCGTGCCGTGTCCTGTAATTACACTGCTTGTCCCGGAATACCAGTTTTTTTTCCCATAATTACGATAACTATACCTAAGTATGAGATCTTGAAAGCCAAGCAAGAAACCCAGAAAGACTCAGCTACATAGTTGTAGTACTTCGTACATTATATCTTTTCAATTCAATTATAATAATTTATGGGTTAAGTCGATAATCAAAACATGACCTTTTAAACGTTATGTTAGAAAATTTTAAATACATTAGCTCAAACTTTTTAATAGCCTCAACACTCGCACCTTATTCGCCTGAGTCTTAAACTTTTTTGTGTTCTTGATAGGTTCATGTTAGAGGCGAACAAGGGACGCACCATGCTGGAGTTCCAGGAACTGATGACGGTGTTCCAGCTGCTGCACTGGAACGGCTCCTTGCGCGCCATGCGCGAGCGGCAGTGCTCGCGGCAGGAGGTGAGTCTACATTTCTACCCAGATAGATGTTAAAGACATCGATGCCTCCTCCTCAAGGCTCTGTACAATCGATCCTATCGACTGCGCCAATCCAATTCAATTCAATATAATGGAGCTGGGGCGGCGCTTGGCACAGGCAGGTCTCGACCCTCGTTCCGGGTCCTTCTTGTAATACGGTGAATAGAGACTAAAGTACTATGTGTGACCTTACAAACGGTCCGGTAGTTTTGAATTTTTGATATTTTGTCTAGGATGGTTAGTCAGTGTTTAAAATGCAAAATGCACAATTCCCCCCACTCCGCGCCCGCCGCCTTATTGAAAAAACCGGCACTCTCTTCATATTTTTGCTCATATCTTCATTTAGGAGCATTTTAGCTAGAAGAAAGCTTCGACAATGTTATAGAGAGTTAAATTTACTACATTTTCCATTTTATATTTTTTTTCTAGGACAAATAGTTACGGAGATATCCACATTTAAAAAACAGGAAAAGTCGAATTTTCCGAAAATTTCTCAAAATTCTTGGTTTAGAACGCTGTCATTCAGTTACGGACTAGTCTAGGACAAATTAAAACATGTAGGAAATATAATTGCTTATAAAACTCATGTCCATTTTTACATATATTTTCGGAAAATGTGACTTTATTTTTTACATATCTCCGTAATTATCTGTCCTAGAAACAAAATTTGAAATGTAAATTATAGTAAATTTAATTCTCTACAAAATTGCCCAAGCACTGTTCTAGCTAAAATGCTCCTAAACGAAGATATAATTCAGAAGTTTGTTTTTGAGTTGGAAATTGCAATTTCCTTCTTAAGTTTTTTTAAATGTGCATATTTCCGTAACTATCTATCCTAGAAACAAAATATAAAATGGAAAATGTAGTAAATTTAACTCTCTATAACATTGTCCAAGCTTTCTTCTAGCTAAAATGCTCCTAAAGGAAGATATGAGCAAAAATATGAAGAGAGGGCCGGTTTTTTCAATATGGCGGCGGGCGCGGAGGGGGGGGAATTGTGCATTTTGCATTTTAAACACTAACTAACCATCCTAGACAACATATCAAAAATTCAAAACTACCGGACCGTTTGTAAGGTCAAAATCCTTTATTCACTGAATTATTGATGCAAAGGTTGTCTATCGCGATTCAACGTGACACCGCGGCGATCACAATGGGTACCTTTGCAGCTGTCTTTTCTGTAATTTGTTTTAAGAATGTTTAAGTTTTAGATTTTAGTAGTAGATTTCATCAAGTTATTGTAAGATTATGAGTATTACATTACAAAGTTCTTATAGTAGAGTTGTTAGTCCGCTGTTTTCTAACATAATTGTGCGCATCGGGTTACAAGCATGAAATTTCTACCACAGATAGAGTGTTCCACGGTGATTATTTTCAGATGTGGAGGGAAGTCAGATTCGTCCCCTGTGAGGCGGGAGAGCGGAGTGAATAGGGCCAAGTATCCCTCTTTTCTTTCTTTATAGCTGGTCAGTTAAGTCTACCAGGACGTGTTTGGTATCGTTTCCGTGTAAAACAAATATCAGAAATTCATTTTTTATGTTATTTTTGCATAGTTCTATATAAAAATATGGGTGTAATGTACGAAAAGGTAAAAATCACAACAAGTTTTTTTATTC
This sequence comes from Apotomis turbidana, assembly GCA_905147355.2. NCBI lineage: Eukaryota > Metazoa > Arthropoda > Insecta > Lepidoptera > Tortricidae > Apotomis > Apotomis turbidana. The sequence goes on along the minus strand of LR990283.1, from coordinate 27,353,027 downwards.
AGTGAGGTAAATTTGTTCAATTTCGGGAACATTTTCAAATTACTATTATTATTTAAAAAGCTCATTTAATCTGGTTTCTAAACATATATGCAAGTTGGGCACTTCTCATACAAACAGTAGCTTAAAATATATCTTTAAGTCGGCGTAACCAACGTAAATCTCCGAACGCATCCTATTTCGCTTCATTAAATACACTAAATAATGATTATTAACATGCTTTTACATATAATATTTACTATATACGTCCTAGAAAAACAAATTAATGTAATTAAAACAAAATATTTTTTTGCTAATGTATCACGAGCACACGGGCTAATCTCAACATCAAAAATTTATTTAAGTTACTGTTTGTATGAAGAGTGCCCAATATGTATATATTTTTAAAAACTAGATTAAATTCTCTATTTTGCAATATTTTTCTTAGTTGTAAATATTTAGGAAATATAACTAATTTATCTCCCTGAATAAAAAAAACTTGTTGTGATTTTTACAATTTCGGAAATACAACCATATTTTTATATGGTACTATGAATAAATAACATAAAAAATGAATTTCTGATATCTGTTTTACACGAAAACGACACCACACAAGTCCTAGTAGCGTTATCTGATCAGTAATATAAAAAGAAAAAGAGGACTCCTTTGTCCTATTCACCCCGCTTTCCCGCCGCACAGGGGACGAATCTGACTTCCCTTCACATCTGAATTTAATCACCGCAGAATACTCTATCTGTGGTAGAAATTTCGTGGTTGTATCCCGATGTACACAATTTCGCGACTTAGAAAAATGTACTAGAGTACGTAGGCTAAGCTTAACATCAACATTTTTTTCAAAGTACTTTTTGTATCAGATGTGACCAATATGACTACATTTTTAAAGACAAGATTAAACTTTCTATTTAGTGATATTTTTTTAAATTGTAAATATTCAGGATAGACGACTAATTTATCGTTCTGAATAAAAAAAACTTGTTGTGATTTTTACCTTTTCGGCTATAAACCCAAATTTTTACATGAAACTATTCTTAAATAACATGAAAAATTAATAGCTGATATCTATTTTACACGAAAACGATGTCGCACAAGCCCTAATAGCCTTAACTGATCAGTAATAAAAAAAAGAAAGAGAGCAGTACTTGGTCCTCTTCACCCCGCTCTCCCACCACACAATGGACGAATCTGACTTCCCTCCACATCTGAAAATAATCACCGTGGAACATTCTATCTGTGGTAGAAATTTCATGCTTGTAACCCGATGCGCACAATTTCGCGGCTTAGCAACTCTACTATTAGGTAAAGACGCTCAGAAACTTATCCTTCTTTTGCTTTTCATTACCAAACTTCTAACCTGATCGAATGCCAGGTCCATTCGGAAAAAAGAACTGATGCTGGAGTATCTGAATATATTTTTGCCAATCTATGATGTCCAGGGGTCGGAAATACGGATTGATATTTACCTAAACTTTGGTGGCGCCTTTGTTTGAGGTACAAACGAAGAACAGTTTAGTTTAGTTTAGATACCCATAGACCTTAATAAGTTGTACTAAGGTTTATATTAGTTTTCAAACGTACACTTATCAGTGTATTCGATAGTACGAGGGGATACCCATAGAATTTTGACAATTATTGGTAAATATCTATACGAATTTCTGAACCCTGATGAGAGATGATCTCACTAGTTGTGCTTTATACCCTTGATAAAATGATCATCAAATCTATTTCGTTTCTAAGGTCGTAGCCCACTACTCCGCCCGCGCCCTGGACGACGCGATGCGCGAGCAGATGGCGCGCGAGTGGGCCGCGCGGGAGCGCGAGGCCGCGGCCGCGGGCGGAGGGGTGCTCCGCCCCGAGCTCGCGCGAGCGGAGAGGGAGCTCCGCTCCGCGCGACTCGCCGCCAGGGAGCTCCGTTTTCCGAAGGAGAAGCGGGATATTCTCACGCTCGCCGCCCGCCTCGCCCCGCCGCAGCAGCCACAGTGATCTCAGCTCTTCCCGGCTAAATAACTTGCTCATTTGCACAAACGATCAGTCACGCAGCCATATTCTGTTTCGTAACGAATTCTTATGACAGAAAAGAAAACAAAAGCCTTGATTTTGAATTGGATGTAACAGCAGATAAGTTAGGAAGCAGTAGATGGAATGAACGTTTGTGCAACTGTAATATGTTTTTAACTCTATCAGAGTTTTATGTAATGGGAAATTCGCCGCCACGCCGCTATTTTGTTATTTAAGTATAGTCTATGTAGTGTAAGACGATGTGTGTTTTATTTCCATATTCCCTCCCCAAGTACAATACAGTATTCTATGACTACTCAAATCAGTTATTCTTTATGAAAAGTCAAAAACAATCTGTTAGTATGAAGCTTCTGTGAAGAATGAAGATACTGGCGTGTGACGTCATAAAATCAGTAGTCAAACACGTCTTCTTTTTGGTTTTTCACCAATTGAAAATAGTATAATATAATAGAAAGAAAGAAAGAAACAAAACACATTTATTGCAGCGAAGAAGACGCACCACCATTACAAAGAACTTAAAAACTAAATCACTTAGCATAGTAAACTTAATTTAAACAGAAAATAATATACCTAAATGTAGGTAGAGTTAATGGTGCTGCCATGTCCACCGCAAAAGGACACCACTCAGCTGCGACATCGGGGGAATGACCACAAGTTAGTGGTAATTTATTTGGTTCCATGTATTTTTGAATGAGTATTCAGGGGCTTCAATGATATAGTTTATGTTCACTATTGTCAAATACCGTCTTCTCAAAAAACCAGGAAAACGAAAGAACACAAGGACTTACATCAGGCTGAGTAAAAATATTGAGATATCTACACCTACATAACAGATAACCAGGAAGAAAACATGAAAAGTTACGTCGGCCAAATAAAGCATAACCCATTGACTTACCAACTGCAACAAAACTGCATCACAACCGCACAACTAACTAGCGAACGCTGTCCAGTCAGTAGAACTGCAGTCAAATTTAACGCCGTTAATTTGCAGCTTTGTTGCAGTAACGCCAATTTCACTATAAACAATTGAACTAAAATGTAGCTCAAATGCAGTTCGTATGTCTCGCCCCTTAGCGAGTATTTATTGCAACCCATGCTAAAAATGCGTTTTCTAACAATTACATTAATGTAAACCATGCTTGATGAGAGTAAACAATAAACAAAACAAACACGGGCGTATCATGACAGTCCAAAAAAGTGAAAAAAAAAGGATAGCATGCTGTAAGTGACGCTTGGTACCTAACTCCCATTTCTTTTTGCGGTTAGATAAAGAAGAGTAAGTGAGTGTACGTGTGAGTTCGCAAACAGGGATCTATTAAACTATAGACACGTTACGATAATTATCTTATCACTTTGCACTAAAATTTTGGAATAAAAGGTACTTATGTTATGTACCCACTGTTTTCAGAAGAAATCACACTAGTATTATAAAGGAGAAAGTTTGTGAGTGTATTTATGTGTTTGTATGTTTGTTACTTCTTCATACTCAAACGGCTGGACCAACTTTGATACAATTTGGTATTGAGGTAGCTGACACCCTGGATTAAAACATAGGCTACTTTTTATCCCGAAAAAATTTAGTGTTCTCGTGGGATGAACGGGGAACACCGCAGGGCGTAGCTGGAAAAATAATAACTGAAAGAGTTACTGTAAAAACACCGAAATCGCACAGATGTGGTGTGCGTGTGGTGGATGTGTGTTGAGAATTGAGAAGGACCTTCGATCCCTCATGTCATGGGTCTCATCATCAGACGTTTACCAAAATTTCATGTGACCTACTTGGATATGCCTAATCTCAAAAAATAATACCGGATCGTTTTTTAAATTACAAATTTCTGAGGTAGTTAAAAAAATACTTGGTAGGTTAATCAATATTTGTAAGTATAGAATCTTTTTATCGAATCATATTTTTTTTTTATGTGGTATTACCACATTTTTATTTTTATAAATAATGACACAAAGGTAAATTAAGAAAGAAAAAATTAATTTACCTTTGTGTCATTATTTATAAAAATAAAAATGTGGTAATACCACATAAAAAAAATATGAATCGATAAAAAGATTCTAATTTCTATACAAATATTTAGAACAGCGCCATCTCTCTCGAGTCTTCACACTTGCTGTAAAGCAATGGGGATTGGGGATCGTGCGTGTAAAGCGCACATCCTAGGGTATGGCTAATGCAAATAAGCATTTCAAAAACATATGTGACGCAGAGGGAGCTCCAAGTAGCCTAAAGAATTAAGGGATGAAAGATTTGGTGTGATTGACGTAGCGATCAAATAGCTCAGCTGGAAGAGCAATGCGCCGGAAACGCAGAGGTCGCGGGTTCAAACCCCGCTTGGATTGTAGTGGATCGCATTCAATTTTTCTTTCTTAATTTACCTTTGTGTCATTATTTATAGGTTAATCAAAATAAGATGTTTATTCTCTAAGTAGGCCACGAGGGTACTTTTACATATGTCTGAATCTGCCGGCGTTTCACAAGAGGAGACCGCTGTTGAGAAGAAAGCCAGTAGGTAAGTAAATTATACCTAAAACTATTAGTAAATTATACCTACAATTATATTATAACTAGGTAATTGTTACACATGTGTAACAATTACCTAGTTATAATATAATCGTCGTCTAGTGCCCATAACACAAGTCTTCTTGAGCTTAATTTTGGACTAGATCGATTTGTGTCAGGTTGTCTGATATTTATTAATTTTATAATGATATTTTAAATTTAGAGGATGTAATGTACAAGATTATCCAAATAAATAAAATAAATTAATAAATATCAGACATTACATCCTCTATACATAGAGGATGTAATGTACAAGATTATCCAAATAAATAAAATAAATTAATAAATATCAGACAACCTGACACAAATCGATCTAGTCCCAAATTAAGCTCAAGAAGGCTTGTGTTATGGGCACTAGACGACGATATACATACTTATATAGATAAATATATACTTAAATACATAGAACAACCATGACCCAAGCACAAATATATTCGAGCTCATCACACAAATATTTGCCCTGGCCGGGATTCGAACCCGGGACCGCCAGCTTAGTAGGCAGGTGTCTACAAACCGAGCCAAACGTGTCGTCAAATCAACGTTTACAGTAATTATATAAAATAAAGTAAGAATTATTCAAAGATGTGTAAGTACCTAGAGATAGGTTAATAACGACTACTGAGAAATGTACCGCATCTAGTGGTTAATATGTCGTGATGGTCGAACCCATATCGGCCAGCTGCGGTCCTGCGAGTGGCAATCTAATGGCGTTCATTCTTATAAGAAAATTATGAGCTACTCTACTAACATGACGACACGTACAACGATCTCAGAACTCAGAAATATTCGTGAATTTTGAGGTAACAACAGATGGTCTGAAGACTACATGTAAACTAAGTGAAGTCATGTACTCGTATAAACGAATAGGGTGTCATTCAACCCACGCCAAATTGCGGATTTTTAGTTATAGCAATCTATTTACTGGCAACGACAAATTGTGGTAACTGACATTGAAAGTCGCCGAATGTCACTGATGTAAACAAGGAGGAAACAGGACTAAATATTCCGCAACATCCTAATATTTTTTGCATAAATAAGCGAAATCTATCCACAGTGATTCAGTAATTTTTTCGCAAGAAGAACGAAGGATTGAGCAGCATTTTAAATTTCGTTAATGACAACTCAATATTTTCTTCGGTTTCCGCGACTGTCACACATTTAAATTTAAAACAATTTAAACGGACTATATCGCGTATATTAATTAACGGTGTAAAACAAATTAGTGATAAAAGTAGTATATGTAGAGTTTTTGTTTAAAAGTATTTTATAGTAATAAATAAAGCAATCTGGGAGTTTTCTTTGGCGGTTCTTTCTCCTCAGTAAGCTTTCTTAAAGTGAACCGCTGGTAGATATTTAAAATAATAAATGCCCTTCTGGCACATGTGTAACTGTCTTTACACATTAGGCCCATCTGGCATGTATGAACACCTTTATTTTTAAATTAATATTTATAATTAGATTTATAAAATGGGTAGTTTGCACAAATGTAACTTTGACAGAGAAAAATTATGTTTTTCTCAGTCAACCTTTGACAACGGTATCTGTAAAGGTACTGAAACGTCAGGGAGGCTCAAATAATTAATATACGCGATATAATCCGTTCAAATTGTTTTATTTAAATAATGACAACTCGCTAATGACGTTTAATAATGCAAACATTTGACGTATATGTACATTATTGCCATATGAAAGCTGTTTGTAGCGCTACTATCCCTGGGCCGGACCGACACTTGTTAGGCACTTAGGCTATACATACATCTTGCCGTTCGCCTTTTGAACGACTTAAGGTGGTTTTCCACCGGCGAGGCGTGGCGGGGCGTGGATGGACGAGAATTGAAATCGCGCTGGCCCTTTTCCACTAAAAATTGGCATTAATAGCTAGCACGAGCCCGCGCGGGACCTCGCGAGCCCGCGCGTGCCTGACCGAGCTCGCGGTTGACATTAAGGTCTTCGCACATTATAACAACTCAACGGCGACTCGATTCTATGCCAAATATTGAAATTTAAGCCCTATGTCATATTTACTAGGTTTAATTACAAAAAATGTATGACGCGTCGTCCACTACTAATATCATTTTTTTAAATTAAACCTAGTAAATATGACATAGGGCTTAAATTTCAATATTTGGCATAGAATCGAGTCGCCGTTGAGTTGTTATTATAATGTGCGAAGACCTACCGCGCGACCGCCGCGCCGTAGACTGTAGGCTTGGACGTAGATGTAGACGATGTAGTGCTGTTAAGTTCGCAGTGAAATACACACGTGATTGCTGTATCATGTCTCGTGAATTAGTATTATTAAATATGTTAATGGAAGAAGAATCGGATGAGGATAATGCAACAAGAAATAATCTCATAGTGCTTTCAAAAAAACAAACTCACCGTTACTGGATTCGAAATCATATAAAATATCATAATGAGCATGGGGAGTTTCACAATTTGTTTATGACTCTAGATGACCAAAGTTTTGAAACTACCTTTAGAATGTCAAGACAAAGGTTGTATGAGGTACATGCCATGATTGAAACCCACATTAAAAAATTGGGCAAGTGCGAGTCGGACTCGCGCATGTAGGGTTCCGTACCTATATATATTTATATATATATATAATCTATAACAAGTTTGTTGTATGGGAGCCCCCCTTAAATATTTATTTTATTTTATTTTTAGTATTTTTTGTTACAGCGGCAATAGAAATACATCATCTGTGAAAATTTCAACTGTCTAGCTATCACCGTTCTTCAGATACAGCCTGGTGACAGACGGACGGACGGACGGACGGACAGCGAAGTCTCAGTAATAGGGTCCAGTTTTTACCCTTTGGGTACGGAACCCTAAAAAAAAGATACCAACTACAGAAAAGCTGTCAGTACTATGGAAAAACTAGTTTTTTGTATAAGGCAAGAAAAACTACAATTTAAAATATTTATTTAAAACAATCTTTTTTTAACGAGAATGTACTCTTAATGATTTTTTTATTACCACAAAGCCACCTACTATCAAATAAATCTACTATTTTTTTCAGTGTAAAAAGAAAATCAAGACATAAACGGCAGCGCTAACGAACAACAAAACGCCTATCGATCGCGTGAAGCGGTTTTTCTGTTAATTAATTTATAATCTGACGAAAGCAAGACGGTTCATTTTTACACCAACAAATATTTCAATTCATGTCCCGCACCGCACATCCTCTCCAATTCCTACTATTTCCACCGACCGAAGATGCGCTGGGAGGGGATTGAAAAAATGCAATACAAATTAAAATTCCCGCCCCGTCTCGTCTCTCCACGCCTCGCCACGCCGCTTCCCGCTCCGCCGGTGGAAAAATCAGATTTAATCTCTACCCTATATTAAAAGCAATAAGGTTCATTTTTACACAAACAAATATTTCAATTCAAGCCCCACGCATCCACGCGTCGCCTTACTATTTCCACCGAAGATGCGCGTGGCGGGGATTGAAAATTTGCCGTACTAATTTCAATTCTCGTCCATCCACGCCCCGCCACGCCTCGCCGGTGGAAAACCACCTTTAGTATCACTTTTTTTATTCGCACGGTATTGCAAAGAAAGAGACAGGCAACGTTTGTCGCACTTAAGCGTCGCGTGTCACAGTTGTGCTAGATGCAGAAGTAGTGATAGATGTGCGTAGCGTTGCTGTAGCTCAGGTATCAGAGCACTACTCCGGATAAAAATAGGTCGTAGGTTCGATCCCCACCTGCCATGTAATAGATGCGGGTACTTGTGTAATTATATTTAACCTTTGTATACACGATGATTTTTAATCGGTGATCAGGAGTAGAAAAATATTAATATCCAGCTAAAATTAAACCTAATAGGCGAGGTCTCATGCAATTACCTCACTGTTTATTTAATTAAAAGTTTAAACATAATTAAACCTAACAACCACTAGATACACGGTCATCCTACATCAATTTATTAAAAGTACGATACCTACGTCAAGTGTCATCGCTTTGGCGGGAAATGTTACGAAATTTCCTACGACTCTGTATAGGTAATGACAATGACAATGACAAGTTATTACTCATAAATTGTCATTGCCATTAAATTATTAAAAAGGTTGTAAGCTTACAGATACAGATTAGTAGGGTGACAAGGAATTTAAGACAAAATTGATATTTTAAATAAAAATTATGAAAGAAAAATAAAAGTTTGTTTTCATGTAATTTCGACTTCAACGTGACCGCCATCATTTACTGAGTTAGAAAAGTTGGATCCTGATCACCGATTAAAAATCATCGATGAAAAGTCCAGAAGTAATACACAAAATCATACATTGGTGCACCTAATTCGTCCATGGTTATACCTAGACTCGTAATATCACATGTCGAAATCCTTCAAGCAAATAGTGAGTTTACGAGTATTTGATACGTGTCCTAGGGGTCATATTAAAGTGGTGATTAGGTCATCAGGGCGGCGCACAGCCAGCACACATTTTGTGAAGAGCTATCAGGTTTTACCTTTTGAACGCCAAAGACGGCTATGGCCGACAGCAGAATCTCCACTGACGCCAATGTCGGTAACAGCCGTCCAAATAACAATGATCAAATTTAGTAGGTTTATCAAACCAGTGTTTTTAAATCCCTATTGATTTTGGAACACTTTTCTTTTTTGTATTTTACTTTACGTGGACCAGCAAGCGCAGCGTAGGACGTCCACCTACAAGATGGACAGATGACCTTATAAAGGTCGCCGGAAGGCGCTGGATACAGGTCGCTTCCAACCGGTATATATGGAAGTCCAAAGGGGAGGCCTATGTTCAGCAGTGGACGTCCTATGGCTGAGATGATGATGATGATGATGATAACGTTATTTAAGTATAATATCATTGTATATAACGATCATAACGTATAACGTTCATAATATCTCAGATTGAATATTACTCAATACATCTAACACCAAAATGCATAATGCTCGTATAGAATAACCGCCTGCACATCAATTGTGTACATACTTAATGCAATAGTTCGCTGTTAAATTTTAATATACCTCCTTGCAAACAAGCATTTTGACGCTCCGCTATCCATGGTCATAAAACAAACCTAACTTAACCTGGTACAGTTTTCGGTTTTTGACCCATATTCCATTTTGTCGCAGTTCTTCCGAACGGTACCTATCAACTGAATTTAGAGTATTTGAGTGTTATATAAAAAATCATTCTACAACATGATTATTATGCTAATTGACCGTTATTCCTAATAAAAATATTGATATTGATGTTATAGCAAAAGTTCATTATATCTTGTGAACGTTATTAATATGAAATTATATATTATGTAGTTATGTCTCGTGGGACGCACCCGATTTGACGTTTAGCTATCAAAAGGTTAAGCTAAAATTAGAAGTCTCTATGGTTGAAGGCTGTTAACCAAAGTGGTTTACACTCGCGCGAAGTTGTCAGGAACGGCCCGACATGTTTCGAACCCGTATGGAGCTCTTCATCAGGGATTACTACCCGTACACCGGCGCACAACTTTGTCACTGATTCTTTGATCGACGCTCCGCTATAATATCGCGGGTAGGGCAAGGCCTGACAATATCACGTCACGTGAGTGTTAAACCGCTTAAATAAGTCTCACAAAAGTTTTAATAAGATTAAACCAAAGTGGGTATAGGTACAGTGTAGAAAAATTATAAGCAAAATGCGTTCGCCTCGAGCGAAACCATGGGAAAGTACTAATAAATAATTGAATAAATCATGCTTTCGCGGAAACGCACAGAGAGTTATTACGGAGTAAAACACAATTTATTCGCGTCGCTGACCGGCGCGAGCGCACAAAAAGGGTCGACAATTCGGGAGCGGGTGCATTTTTCTGCGTTCGCTTTTTGCTCGTCCTTTATTTGAACAACGCCGACGTGACGTATAGAGAGCGTGTGTGTAGATGCGACACTCCAAAACAACTGTTTAATATTGATACAATGGTAAATAATTAAAAATATTTAAGATCCACCGCAAGGCAACAGATGGGTGCGCCAAAGTTCACATAATTTTTCAACCCCGATTATTGGAACTCCGAAAATGTTTCTCATAAAAATTTTCATCATAATAGTCACTACTCATACTTAGTCAATCTTACTACCGATCATAACTCCGAACCAGTTAAAATCATATGTAATTTTTCATAAATATCTCTAATACTACTTTTTGTTTTCATACATTTATTCATCATAACTGTTTTTGTCGGCCACCGACAAGAGCTAAGCTCTTAAATTTCTGATGATGAACTGTTTTTGATCCTATTTTTCACTGTCATAATTTTTTTAAGCAGACTGGTTTCTACTCATAAACTTCACTATCATAATATTTTATAAGTAGACTTAGGTATTTGTACTCATAAACTTCACTATCATATAGTTTGTACACTGACTTGTGTTGACTTACAAACTCCGAGATCATTATTTTCTTTTCACTTCTCCTGCTCAAAAAGTACGTCATTTTAAGTTCGCAAAGCGGGGCTAAAATAGTACATTTAGCCCCTAGGGTTTAAAAGGAAACCATATAATCCCATACAAATTTCTATGACACTGAAAAAAAAACCTTGTTACCGGCCAGCTACATACGATTTACAAATATAATAAACCAACCTGCAACCTGATCAGATTGACCCAATTAAAAAAATAAACCAATACGTTTTTATTTACAATGTACTGGAATATTAACGGAAATTTTATTTTAGCACGTTTTATAATCAACGAATAGAAATTTAATCTTAAACATTTTATCTTGGCTAAGAATATTAAATGATAAAATAAATTATTTTCATTTTTACGTTTTTTATTTTTTTCAGTCGAAGTGAAAAGCAGAGTGTTTAACACGGGGCTACAAGCCATTATGACACTCAGATGTATTTGGCCTCGCTCACTTCGTTCGCTCGTCCAAATAATTAACTCGTGTCATAATGGCTTGTTTTAGCCCCTTGTCAAACAATCTACTATTTTATAGATAATGTGACTTATTTGACACTGTCAATGCGGACAAAATTACCTACCGCGGCATCCCGATGACCCCGCCGTCCATAGGCGAAGTAAATGACCATCTGTTAAATGTTATTACAAAAAACGTACAAATAACATAAACAACGATAGATGTTTAAAACAAAGAAGAATAAATTCATGTACAAATCAATTTCTAATTCATCTTCTTTACAACGCCATCTAAAAATGTTAAAGAAAGCATCAAGTCATAATCAACAATTATAATTACTTGTCTTGTCCCTCTGATTTATACATTGCCATCTAATTAACTAACTCAGCCACGGAATTTGCAACTCATCATCATTTTTCGTTTTACAGCTTCAATACAAGCTCCTCAATAATTATATATTCGAGATTCAATAGACAGCATCATAAATTATAACTTAACATCTAAAATAATACTTCATATTCTTTTATCATGAAAATAGCCACTGTAGGAACGATTTGGCGCCACGGCCATTTGCACCAATCAGAGAGCGCCATTCGATTCTTGTACCGATCGACCCGCCCGTGTTTGTTTATTGTCATTCGTTCGTTCATATTGCAATAGGTTCATCTGCGTTCTCTCTAATCTAGTTCTAAGGCAGGTCCGTCGGCTTAGGTTAGGTACGACGACGAGCGAAGCGAGGAGGAGTGTTAGGTTCAACTGCGACCCTTAAAAAAATAAAAAATAAATCATAACGGTACGTAACCCATTAATCTAGTTCTAAGGCAGGTCCGACTTGGCTTAGGTTAGGTACGACGACGAGCGAAGCGAGGAGGAGTGTTAGATTGAACTGCGACCCTAACCTAAAATGAGATTTAAGTATTTTGTTTTGTTCTCTCCTCAATAGTTCATAATTATGTAATAATAGCGGCTTTAATATACTATTTGATGACAATTTTAGGTAAATTTTACGATCGATTAATGTAGGTTGACTTACATTTTAAACATACTAAGTTATAAAATTAGAAGCTAATAGAGTTACTATTTTGGTGTCATATAATAATATTTTAGAAGTTTGCTATTTGAATGCATGCCTCAAATTTAGATGCTAAAAAATAATCACCATGCTAAGTTACAATTACAGTGGCTTACAAAGAAGATAACTAGTGGCTGAGATATTATTATTCAGACGCGCGTTGGTTGTGCCATTTCGCTCATAATTAGGGTGTACAACAAATTACCACTGAAATTAAAACAATTAGACATGCCTCAATTTAAACGCAACATAATCAAACTACTGTTAGATAAATGCTTTTATTCAATTTCTGATTATTTAAATATTGACACTTTATGTACATAATTATTATTATTTTTTTTCTTTTTATATATTTGACATACCATTGCGCACCCTAATTTCATGTATCAATTATTAATTTGCTTAGTATTTAAGAAACCTCCTTAGTTTGTACGCCAACTGGCAAAACATAGTGGACCATTATATTGTATCGAACACCTCTGTATTATTCAGTGTGACCTATGTTTACAAATAAAGCACTTTGAACTTAGAACTTTGTGGCTGACTTAGTAATATACAAATGTAATCAAAATGTTTCGACATCAACAATTTTAATATGAGTAGACTCCAGAGTTCTGTTTAATGTTATGATTTACAATGTTTATGAATTTTTATGGTTAATTGGTTATTATTGAAAGAAATATGAAAACAAGCATTATGAATAAATACGTTATGAAGAAAATCTGTATCGATATTTAAATGTTATGATTGACAAGTTTATTGTAATTTATAGTTCTGAATAAAATAAATATGAAAATCAGAATTATGACTACATACATAATCTGAATGACGACATTATGAATTACAATGTTCTGAAAACTGTATGTTATGAACTCGGTTAGTAGTAGTACAAATTTATGACGGACAAAAGTATGAAGTAAAAAATTCGGAAGAGTGATGATTTTGACTACAAATCGGTAGTAGAAGAAAAATTCGGAGGATCGATTTTATGTGAGCCAATATGGACCCGTTCTAGATAGGTCGGTATGTATAAATTCCGAGCATTGCAGAGCATGCAACAAGCGCATTAGTTAAGTTGTTTAATATTATGGAGGTATACCCTACCAGACGATTAAATAAATAAATGCCTTTCCTATTTTCTTCTTCCACTTCGCCGTAGGTACCCCTGTTGTCATCTTCGCTAATATTACATTTCTTCATGTCTGCCAGCAACACATTTGTCCAGGTGGTAGTACTCTCCATTTAAGATCTTTTTCCAGAGACTGACAAATCGAGCACCTCATTGCTAACGCAATTGGATCGGATATAATTATGTGCCGACGGAAAAATGTAAGTACAAAATTGCGAAACTTTCCATGTAGACATTTGATAGAATTGTTTAAATATTTCTATGGTAAATCACCCAATTGAAGTTTCCCGAAATTAGCGGGAATATTCTTAGGTTTTTGGGAACTTTCGCAACTTGCCATCCGTACTCCTCTTTACATGACCATACCATCTCATTCTTTCCTCAGCCTATCGGTTCACGACGTCACAAATAATAAAATACAGTCCTCAGGACTTGCGCATCAAAAGAGAGAACTATCTGTAGTACCTATATTATTCTGTGGACGGGTGGCCGGCTCGCAGCTGATATGTCGCCTTAATTGGGCCGCATACAGGACAAACAACTCCGGGTTCGGTGCGTATCGCGGTCGTGCGGCGTACACGTATTGTGCGAACTGCGTACAGTAAAGTGTACACATTGTTCACTGGGCTTCGGGTACAGCTCGTTGTTGTATGTCTAAATGGTAGATGAGACGAAGTTTGTTTAAGTTGCAAGTGGCTTTTTGTTTGAAAACACTATGATCTACTCTTAGAATAAACACGCCTAAACCTAGTCACCGTTTGAAAGTGAAGCCAATTTTGGTAAGCCACGGCCTTTCACGGGCTCAGTTCCGTCCGTGTACGCATCTGTCACAACGTCAATGTCACAAGCAAAACGTCTCTATATTAGGTAGGTATATCGTATTAATACATATCTACCCCAGCATAAACATGACCCCAGAATGCCATTGTCCGAGGACAAAAAGGAAACAAATGACAAACAAACGCAAACTTTATATTTTTTTTTCTAAGGGCAAAAACACAATTATAAGACACGACATCGCATCGTCGTACGACGCGACATCGTGCCACGATGCGACGTCGTGTCGTGGAAATGCAGAAATCCAAAATGAACTTTATAAGATGCAAAATTAAAATTCATTTGACTAGCTCGCGACGTCGCATTGTGGCAGGACGTCGCGTCGTACGACGATGCGATGTCGTGTCGTGTAATTGTGTTTTGGCCCTAAGTCAAAAGTGTCACAACGTTGAAACTGGAAAAGCACAGCTCTTGGAAAGCGGGATTCAGGTAAACTTTAGATTTTTCTAATTTTATGGCTTTTACGTCAAAGTAGGTAGCTACATATCTTATTTTAATGAGTTAGGATATTGCAATTTTAACCTTGTGAATTAGAAAAGAGATTAGAATGATTTAAAACATTGTTTGAGTTTTTTTTCTTACCTGCTTCCATTTGTCCTAAAGTGAGTTTCTTTCTATACAGGAGTAAAACAACGGCTTTGTGTGGTCACGTTTACAAGATAAGCTCTCAAGTGGAATTCGGACAGCTTAAAAATTTTCAACTATCCAGCATACTACATTTACACTACGAGTATAGGTACATATATATGTCGGGATACGGGGCGAGATGGCCGGTGTGGTGTGTGTGGCACATTAGTTGAGCTATTCGACATAGTTGTGGACGAGGAGGTAGTTCGAGCGAGATGAAACACTTCAGATACAATTAACTTGATTTATTCTCTATACAACGACACATAAAATAACTGTTCCTAGCACAGAGTTCTGTAAGCTAGGTTATCAAAGTCTCACAATAGTCTTTATTAAATTAACACTGTTCAATGACTAATCAACTTGGTATAGCACAACGAAACGGGACAGTTCCAAGGCAGTAGTGCACTCGACGGTGACCCAAAGTGAAGTGTGGTGGGCGTTCGCTGAGTGAACCACCAAGACTCTGTCTAGCGCGCCAAAACAGGTTCAAGGGGGCGCTACTGTCGCCTTCCAATGACGCGTTGGTTTCGTTGAGCTTCCATACTCATGACCATATCCGACACGGCCATCCTGCGATGACACACGTCCTCGTGTGTTGCTCTGAAACAATCAACAACCAAAACAGTATCCTCTCGGTCACTCCTGACAAACACGTCAAAATGGTAAGACAAAACAAAAACTTCATCTTTCCTTTCGCATCAAATAGTTACTGACACCAAAACTAAAAATATTACAAAACTCATTTTGACAACTGAGTGAAAGTTTTTGTTTTATAACCGCAATATTTCAAAAGATACAAATCGAATTATGGTATGTAGGATACCAATTACCAATTGTAACATTACTTATTCTTTCAATAGCGGAATACGTTTTAAATGCGATTGTACTACAATGTTACTTGTTGTGAAACAAACTAGCTATTTACCACTTCTACCTTAGAAAACACATTAGAAACCATGTACCACCATTTAACTTCTTTATGGTTCGCCTTATTGTCAACATCAAAACTTTTAAATCAACAAAAATCCATTCGATAAAACATGATCTCATTCATGGCCTATCTAGCCACCCGCCGAGTCAACCCCATGACCCTACTGTCTCTGCGAGAGACCCGACCTCCGCCAGCACTTACCGCGCACTGCGTATCCACGGACTGCTCAGAGCAGATGCCGACTTCTACCAGACTACGGATACGGTGAAGTGACTGGTACGGTCGACCAACCGAACTGAGAACCTCCCTATCAGTCTCACTATCTTGTTTGACTAACTACTTCAAATGGTACATAGCTCCCGGGCATTTCCCTCAATCTATCGTGCAAGTACGCGCATATTCGGAATTTAAGTTTATGACAAAGGGTCTCGCAATTTACAATACTACATGTCAACATTTCTAATAGGCTCGCTTCAGTAACTCTATTTACTGCACAGTACTAAAAATTTAAGCTAGAGCTAGACTGATACATATCATACATAGTCACTGAATTATAAAACCGTTTTCCACGGAACTTATTGGAAATCTCTTCCATAAGCGATCACTCAGCAACCGAATCACAATAAAATGAGAACTCCTCACAAGATTGTCTCATATGGTGGGCTGATGCCATACACGTCAACTCTCTTCTCAGTGAATTCGCCCTGTGTCGCTGATGTCGCTCGCATTCGGGCAGTTCATTGAGTCATGTCTCGTACCGCGGCAGCCGAAGCATACGACCCATGGATTTGCTGATAACTACTGAGGTCACGTATCTTTTCCTGAAACAAAAACTCCAAGCACAGTATCCCAAGCAACAAGTAAAATGTTACATCATATGTAAAGAAGATGGACATCTGATACAAATCAATAGTTCAAGAACAAGCACCCATTAATACAAAATACCGCTTTTTACAATAATTAAAAACATTGGATACAGTGCCTCCTTTGTCCGGCTATCCCTGTAGCCTATACAACCATCCCTGTGGTCACTCTACATATAACCATCCCTGTGGTTTTATGTGAGACATGAAATCAGCCCTGTGATTTCATAGCTGCGACTCTAGAGGACACTTACCAACATGGTAAAGTTATCAATCTGACTCGACCAATTCAGAATTCTCAAAATCTAGAAAATTAATGGGTACTTGGCCCTCGGGCATCTTTTTAGAATCTTCTCTTTCATCTTTCAAAAAAGGAAATTCAAATCTATCTAACAAAGGTACACTTAAATTAGGATACGTTAATGTCAACATCTACCTAATCCACGACGTAGATACAAGAAAATATTTAAATTAAATCATTATTTGCACTTTAATAACAAGCTTTACTTTGTATGATAACTTTTAGATTACCAAGGGATTATGAAACATTAATGATAAAAATCAAACTTCAATTTCAAATTCTTTTTTTTGACAAATACCCACTAAATTATTTAAGTGCAACTCAAGTCTACCCCAGCATCTAGCTACACTTTTATTTGTGAACACTACATCGGAATCGTAGTGAAAAGTTAACGACTGACCTGATGTGTTTTTAAAATCTGTCTGTGGGGCCATGGTGCCTACGTCCACGCGTCACTTGTAGTGGACTGTCGCTTCTGGGTCACTTTCACTGGTGCAACAACTGACAATGTGTCCCGCTGTTCTTGAAGCAAACAAGGTTCGATGTAGTTTGTTGTTGACTGCTGGCCTTTGTCACCAATGTGGTAAGTTGTAGCACCGATAATTTCTCTTTTATGCGAAGTAAACGATCGAATTTTTCATGTCCGTTTCTTTCGCAATTAAAACAATTTAAAACAGTGCAATCTTCATTTTTTTTCATGCGTTTTGTAGGTCCCCGTGACGGTGTTAGCTTGAGTTTCAATAACGCAAACGCTTGTAGCTGCTTTAGTGATGTCAAGTTCGTTGTATTTCAAAGAGTAGCCACAAACTTTTTTCTTCCATTTTATTCGCTTCGTGTTCCATCATTGTTCGTGTTCGCTCATGGGCCCGTAGGTACCATCCCACTTCTGATGTCGGGATACGGGGCGAGATGGCCGGTGTGGTGTGTGTGGCACATTAGTTGAGCTATTCGACATAGTTTTGGACGAGGAGGTAGTTCGAGCGAGATGAAACACTTCAGATACAATTAACTTGATTTATTCTCTATACAACGACACATAAAATAACTGTTCCTAGCACAGAGTTCTGTAAGCTAGGTTATCAAAGTCTCACAATAGTCTTTTTTAAATTAACACTGTTCAATGACTAATCAACTTGGTATAGCACAACGAAACGGGACAGTTCCAAGGCAGTAGTGCACTCGACGGTGACCCAAAGTGAAGTGTGGTGGGCGTTCGCTGAGTGAACCACCAAGACTCTGTCTAGCGCGCCAAAACAGGTTCAAGGGGGCGCTACTGTCGCCTTCCAATGACGCGTTGGTTTCGTTGAGCTTCCATACTCATGACCATATCCGACATATATTTAATGTGCCCACTGCTCTATCGCATAAAATAAAAATGTAAACCCTAATTTACGTCTTCCGTTGGTACCATCGTTTTGACATGCTCCAAATTAAACGCCAACGACATCGAAAAATATCGTTTTTGCAATCGCGTACAGAAGAGGTTAGCAAACCGTGATTACTTAAAAAATTGCGTATCTCATTTCACTGCAACGAAAAAGGTAGTAACTCTTTATCAAGCTAGTGAACACTTATTACGGCTTATTTTGCAAGGCCGCTTTCAGACGAGCTTGTTTAAAGGTAGTGACGAAATGCTTGTATATATTAAGGAACATGTTTCGAAAAGCCAAATTCGGCTTCCGATGATGGCTTATCACGTGATCGGCCGTCAAATTATCGATTCAGGGTCGATGTCCTGGGGGCTACCCTTAAGTTTAAATTCGAGGTTCATATTTTTTATCACGCCGGTCCTTTCGCTCTAATGGTAAACGACGTGCATGTGAAAGAGACGGTCAAACCATGGGAAAGTACTAATAAATAATTGAATAAATCATGCTTTCGCGGAAACGCACAGAGAGTTATTACGGAGTAAAACACAATTTATTCGCGTCGCTGACCGGCGCGAGCGCACAAAAAGGGTCGACAATTCGGGAGCGGGTGCATTTTTCTGCGTTCGCTTTTTGCTCGTCCTTTATTTGAACAACGCCGACGTGACGTATAGAGAGCGTGTGTGTAGATGCGACACTCCAAAACAACTGTTTAATATTGATACAATGGTAAATAATTAAAAATATATTTAAGATCCACCGCAAGGCAACAGATGGGTGCGCCAAAGTTCACATAATTTTTCAACCCCGATTATTGGAACTCCGAAAATGTTTCTCATAAAAATTTTCATCATAATAGTCACTACTCATACTTAGTCAATCTTACTACCGATCATAACTCCGAACCAGTTAAAATCATATGTAATTTTTCATAAATATCTCTAATACTACTTTTTGTTTTCATACATTTATTCATCATAACTGTTTTTGTCGGCCACCGACAAGAGCTAAGCTCTTAAATTTCTGATGATGAACTGTTTTTGATCCTATTTTTCACTGTCATAATTTTTTTAAGCAGACTGGTTTCTACTCATAAACTTCACTATCATAATATTTTATAAGTAGACTTAGGTATTTGTACTCATAAACTTCACTATCATATAGTTTGTACACTGACTTGTGTTGACTTACAAACTCCGAGATCATTATTTTCTTTTCACTTCTCCTGCTCAAAAAGTACGTCATTTTAAGTTCGCAAAGCGGGGCTAAAATAGTACATTTAGCCCCTAGGGTTTAAAAGGAAACCATATAATCCCATACAAATTTCTATGACACTGAAAAAAAAACCTTGTTACCGGCCAGCTACATACGATTTACAAATATAATAAACCAACCTGCAACCTGATCAGATTGACCCAATTAAAAAAATAAACCAATACGTTTTTATTTACAATGTACTGGAATATTAACGGAAATTTTATTTTAGCACGTTTTATAATCAACGAATAGAAATTTAATCTTAAACATTTTATCTTGGCTAAGAATATTAAATGATAAAATAAATTATTTTCATTTTTACGTTTTTTATTTTTTTCAGTCGAAGTGAAAAGCAGAGTGTTTAACACGGGGCTACAAGCCATTATGACACTCAGATGTATTTGGCCTCGCTCACTTCGTTCGCTCGTCCAAATAATTAACTCGTGTCATAATGGCTTGTTTTAGCCCCTTGTCAAACAATCTACTATTTTATAGATAATGTGACTTATTTGACACTGTCAATGCGGACAAAATTACCTACCGCGGCATCCCGATGACCCCGCCGTCCATAGGCGAAGTAAATGACCATCTGTTAAATGTTATTACAAAAAACGTACAAATAACATAAACAACGATAGATGTTTAAAACAAAGAAGAATAAATTCATGTACAAATCAATTTCTAATTCATCTTCTTTACAACGCCATCTAAAAATGTTAAAGAAAGCATCAAGTCATAATCAACAATTATAATTACTTGTCTTGTCCCTCTGATTTATACATTGCCATCTAATTAACTAACTCAGCCACGGAATTTGCAACTCATCATCATTTTTCGTTTTACAGCTTCAATACAAGCTCCTCAATAATTATATATTCGAGATTCAATAGACAGCATCATAAATTATAACTTAACATCTAAAATAATACTTCATATTCTTTTATCATGAAAATAGCCACTGTAGGAACGATTTGGCGCCACGGCCATTTGCACCAATCAGAGAGCGCCATTCGATTCTTGTACCGATCGACCCGCCCGTGTTTGTTTATTGTCATTCGTTCGTTCATATTGCAATAGGTTCATCTGCGTTCTCTCTAATCTAGTTCTAAGGCAGGTCCGTCGGCTTAGGTTAGGTACGACGACGAGCGAAGCGAGGAGGAGTGTTAGGTTCAACTGCGACCCTTAAAAAAATAAAAAATAAATCATAACGGTACGTAACCCATTAATCTAGTTCTAAGGCAGGTCCGACTTGGCTTAGGTTAGGTACGACGACGAGCGAAGCGAGGAGGAGTGTTAGATTGAACTGCGACCCTAACCTAAAATGAGATTTAAGTATTTTGTTTTGTTCTCTCCTCAATAGTTCATAATTATGTAATAATAGCGGCTTTAATATACTATTTGATGACAATTTTAGGTAAATTTTACGATCGATTAATGTAGGTTGACTTACATTTTAAACATACTAAGTTATAAAATTAGAAGCTAATAGAGTTACTATTTTGGTGTCATATAATAATATTTTAGAAGTTTGCTATTTGAATGCATGCCTCAAATTTAGATGCTAAAAAATAATCACCATGCTAAGTTACAATTACAGTGGCTTACAAAGAAGATAACTAGTGGCTGAGATATTATTATTCAGACGCGCGTTGGTTGTGCCATTTCGCTCATAATTAGGGTGTACAACAAATTACCACTGAAATTAAAACAATTAGACATGCCTCAATTTAAACGCAACATAATCAAACTACTGTTAGATAAATGCTTTTATTCAATTTCTGATTATTTAAATATTGACACTTTATGTACATAATTATTATTATTTTTTTTCTTTTTATATATTTGACATACCATTGCGCACCCTAATTTCATGTATCAATTATTAATTTGCTTAGTATTTAAGAAACCTCCTTAGTTTGTACGCCAACTGGCAAAACATAGTGGACCATTATATTGTATCGAACACCTCTGTATTATTCAGTGTGACCTATGTTTACAAATAAAGCACTTTGAACTTAGAACTTTGTGGCTGACTTAGTAATATACAAATGTAATCAAAATGTTTCGACATCAACAATTTTAATATGAGTAGACTCCAGAGTTCTGTTTAATGTTATGATTTACAATGTTTATGAATTTTTATGGTTAATTGGTTATTATTGAAAGAAATATGAAAACAAGCATTATGAATAAATACGTTATGAAGAAAATCTGTATCGATATTTAAATGTTATGATTGACAAGTTTATTGTAATTTATAGTTCTGAATAAAATAAATATGAAAATCAGAATTATGACTACATACATAATCTGAATGACGACATTATGAATTACAATGTTCTGAAAACTGTATGTTATGAACTCGGTTAGTAGTAGTACAAATTTATGACGGACAAAAGTATGAAGTAAAAAATTCGGAAGAGTGATGATTTTGACTACAAATCGGTAGTAGAAGAAAAATTCGGAGGATCGATTTTATGTGAGCCAATATGGACCCGTTCTAGATAGGTCGGTATGTATAAATTCCGAGCATTGCAGAGCATGCAACAAGCGCATTAGTTAAGTTGTTTAATATTATGGAGGTATACCCTACCAGACGATTAAATAAATAAATGCCTTTCCTATTTTCTTCTTCCACTTCGCCGTAGGTACCCCTGTTGTCATCTTCGCTAATATTACATTTCTTCATGTCTGCCAGCAACACATTTGTCCAGGTGGTAGTACTCTCCATTTAAGATCTTTTTCCAGAGACTGACAAATCGAGCACCTCATTGCTAACGCAATTGGATCGGATATAATTATGTGCCGACGGAAAAATGTAAGTACAAAATTGCGAAACTTTCCATGTAGACATTTGATAGAATTGTTTAAATATTTCTATGGTAAATCACCCAATTGAAGTTTCCCGAAATTAGCGGGAATATTCTTAGGTTTTTGGGAACTTTCGCAACTTGCCATCCGTACTCCTCTTTACATGACCATACCATCTCATTCTTTCCTCAGCCTATCGGTTCACGACGTCACAAATAATAAAATACAGTCCTCAGGACTTGCGCATCAAAAGAGAGAACTATCTGTAGTACCTATATTATTCTGTGGACGGGTGGCCGGCTCGCAGCTGATATGTCGCCTTAATTGGGCCGCATACAGGACAAACAACTCCATGTTCGGTGCGTATCGCGGTCGTGCGGCGTACACGTATTGTGCGAACTGCGTACAGTAAAGTGTACACATTGTTCACTGGGCTTCGGGTACAGCTCGTTGTTGTATGTCTAAATGGTAGATGAGACGAAGTTTGTTTAAGTTGCAAGTGGCTTTTTGTTTGAAAACACTATGATCTACTCTTAGAATAAACACGCCTAAACCTAGTCACCGTTTGAAAGTGAAGCCAATTTTGGTAAGCCACGGCCTTTCACGGGCTCAGTTCCGTCCATGTACGCATCTGTCACAACGTCAATGTCACAAGCAAAACGTCTCTATATTAGGTAGGTATATCGTATTAATACATATCTACCCCAGCATAAACATGACCCCAGAATGCCATTGTCCGAGGACAAAAAGGAAACAAATGACAAACAAACGCAAACTTTATATTTTTTTTTCTAAGGGCAAAAACACAATTATAAGACACGACATCGCATCGTCGTACGACGCGACATCGTGCCACGATGCGACGTCGTGTCGTGGAAATGCAGAAATCCAAAATGAACTTTATAAGATGCAAAATTAAAATTCATTTGACTAGCTCGCGACGTCGCATTGTGGCAGGACGTCGCGTCGTACGACGATGCGATGTCGTGTCGTGTAATTGTGTTTTGGCCCTAAGTCAAAAGTGTCACAACGTTGAAACTGGAAAAGCACAGCTCTTGGAAAGCGGGATTCAGGTAAACTTTAGATTTTTCTAATTTTATGGCTTTTACGTCAAAGTAGGTAGCTACATATCTTATTTTAATGAGTTAGGATATTGCAATTTTAACCTTGTGAATTAGAAAAGAGATTAGAATGATTTAAAACATTGTTTGAGTTTTTTTTCTTACCTGCTTCCATTTGTCCTAAAGTGAGTTTCTTTCTATACAGGAGTAAAACAACGACTTTGTGTGGTCACGTTTACAAGATAAGCTCTCAAGTGGAATTCGGACAGCTTAAAAATTTTCAACTATCCAGCATACTACATTTACACTACGAGTATAGGTACATATATATGTCGGGATACGGGGCGAGATGGCCGGTGTGGTGTGTGTACAAAACCCCTCCCCTCTATAAAAAGATTTTTATATCTTTTTAATTCATAATAATATGGTTTCTCTTTCTTTAATGGCCAAGGCGTGATCTTCTAGTGGTTAGGACCCCTTATATACGTTATGCATAGTAACCCTGATTCTTTAAGTTGACTAAGAGATAGCTTAAGTCCATTTACATATAATGGGTAATGGAGTTAGAAAGATTAGGGTTTTGTGAACTAAATAATTAGCCTGAGATGAGTGATATCCTCCCGTCAACTACCAACCAATCGACTGTAATTAGTTATTAAATCCTACAACCTCCTTACTTATTCTACTACATAAACAGGTCCTTGGAGCAGTAGAGTGATTGATAGTGGGATTAGGAACACTTAGCTAGCTTAAGATGTAGGGCTTCTAAAATTAAAGGAATAGGATTACAATGAAACAAATGATAGGTTAATAAAGCATGTATATTGAATTTTTGTATGATTGTATTAAGATTTAAAGTGTTTTATTTTTGCCCGTCAGGCCTGATTTGTAATTTAATTATTTTGTGCCAGCAGGGCTTTTATTAGTTTATTTTATTTAACTTTACCAACGGTTCACTATAAGGTTTACTGTAATGGGAAGAACCGTCAAGAAACCCATCAGACTGCCTTAATACAAATTATATTTTGAACAATTAAGCAAGTGAATTATTACAAATATGAATAGCCATCATAGGCTCTGCCTATACCTATACGATTAGCTTAACTTATCTCCAACCATGAAATGCATTTCACGAAGAGTACTATAGTAACCTTTCAGTGTATTTTGTCATGTAGTCTTTCATTAATATCATAAAAATACTTCTTCCTAGCCCTATACATAATGACACGCCAAAGCCTTAATATAGCCAGGGGAAGAAAGTTCACTAATTAAGAGACTCCATATAGCAACAATAGCCTTTAAGTTAAAGTCCAATTGAAGTCCTGTGGAATATGCAATTAGGCCCCTAAAACCGAACCGCTTAAACGGAACGATTGCTGTGTTAAAGCGCTCTTCACATATTATAGTTAGGGGAAGCGCCTTGGCCCAATTCCATCGTCCACAGGTCTAACTTTCATATGGATGTACAAGTATTAAAAGCATAGAGTCCCTTAAAGAGTTAATTTTAATAGTTTTATTTCACAGTAATTCCCTATGATCCTGCCAGACTCCGAGAGACTCCACAAGTCCATAAGACTGATTATTTTTAGTTCAGAACCAGTCGAAGTGACCTGAAGTTAAATGTGATCAGAGGTTTGTGTTAACAGCGTTTTCGACGAAATAGGGTAGTTGTAAGTTGCGCTGCGGATTCTGACCACATCTACACAAACAGATGCCTTCCCTTGGTTATTTACGTATTTAACAGATAGCGTAGAGTCTCCCTAATAAATTGATTTTAATAGTATTTTGTCGCTGCAAATTCCCAAGAACCCGTCAGGTTCCACTAGTTTAATAATTAGCAGAAACTCCACATGGTCCATCTGACCTAAGATATTTAGCTCTAATCCAGTTGTAGATACTTGGAATTAAATGCATTCAGGGGTTGTGTTAATAGCGCCTTTGACGAAGTAGTTGTGGGATTGCACTATGAAACCTGACTGCATTAATTCCGAGCTGAAATCTATCTCTGGCTGTTTTAATATTAATAAAAAGCGTGGAGTTTCTGACCTATCAGCAATCAAAAGTCTACTTAGTTAGCGCGCGTGGCTAATGGAGTGTCATTATTGCAGTAGTCCTACTGCTAAGGTCAGGTGAAAGTTGAATTTCAAATAATCAAAGTTATCCCTTGGGTAGGGTTGAAATAGTCCTAAAAGGTTACTTCGACCACTGGATGAAAGTTATGTACATATTAAAATCCCAATACTCAAACTCGATGACATAAATATTAGTAGTCTACATTTAAACAATCTATGTACATAACTTTGCTCCGACATATGACTAAGTTAAAATACACAAACGACACATCAGCTGGTATTTCTTAAGCTATGAAATGATCACATAAATCCCATACGCAACTCGGGAATGGACACACAGGAGAACAAGGTACGTTAGTAAAATATTAACCGAAATAAGCTCATGAGAGATATCAGTCTGTATCCGATTCCGTCCCCACAACTAAACATAGAAATTTCAACAATAAATTCCGAAACAAATATTATCAATTAGCAGTCTGTTTAAACTTAATCTTTGTGATGAACTCAGAATTAAACGCAGTCCGATATGAACACATAAAACAGAATGAACATTTACAAAAGGCACAACACAATACAAAAGAAATAAATGCATTAGTAAACAGTTCGCAAAGCACAACAAGGCAATGGAAATTATAATCTCCGGCTTCTAGTTAATTTGGAAACTATGTCCAGACTAACATATTTTCTTTTGCTAGAAATACGTTTGTCTTTC